>CM076682.1:62887810-63487810 GCA_038501925.1 Xenopus petersii
CATGGGCGTCAAGTCTTCCAAAAATGTCATCCCCTTTGCTAACATTTGAATTGCCACAAGTAAATTACAGTACTCTTAGCAATTTGGCTTAATTGCTGGAAAATACTTATAAAGGCATAAAATTGCATTTTTTACAGCTTGAAAGACTTTTCACAAATATTTACCTCAGTAGGATATTATGGGGCAGATTTATCAAAGGTCGAGGTGAAGTTTCGAAGTGAAAAACTTCAAATTTGAGCTGTTTTTTGTGTACTTCGACTAGGGAATAGTCATACTTCGATTCGAATTTGAAAAAACTTCGAAATTGAAAGGTCAAATTTTTTTGAAGTACTGTATCTTTAAAACTTCGACTTCGACCATTTGCCACCTAAAAGCTGCCGAACTGCTGTTTTAGCCTATGGGGGACCTCCTACAACCTGTATGGAGGCAATTGGGGGAGTTTGGGAGATCGAAGGTCAAAGTTAAATACGATCATACTTCTATTCAAAGTTTTTTTTAACTTCGACCTTCGATCTCCCAAACTCCCCCAATTGCCTCCATTTGAAATAGGCCAAATTCGGCCCGCTTCAACCCCAACAAAAACTTCTACCTCCATTCGGTTGGTCTTTTTGAATTCGAAGTTCGACGTTTTTTTAACTTCGACCTTTGATAAATATGCCCCTAGGTGTTGAAAAAGATGAGTAAAGAAATGCTTTGATAATGGAATAGATTTCATAAATGGAAAAAATTTTAATGGATCAACAGTTTGACTGTTTATAAATCTGCCCCTAAACCAAAAATATTTTACCAATAATCAATTGTTACTGCAGGCCAGACTGGCAATCTGTAGGTTCTGGCTAATTTCAGAAGAGCCATGGATACACTTTTGGGCACATACAGTGGTGTAACTAAATATCACTGGGCCCCACAGCAAATAATTTTATAGGCCCCAAAAATGTTTAGAGATTGACTTGTTTTACCAAGTTTTATTGAATTTGTATATGAATTAGAGCCTTGTGGGGCCCCTATACCTTCTGGGCCCCCATACCTTCTGGGCCCCCCTGCAGCCGCAGGGTCTGCTTCCTCTATAGTTACGCCCCTGGGCACATACAATACCTCTGTTCCCTTACCCTAGATTTCTTTCCACTCAAAACTGGAAAAAAATGTAATTGTCAATGCAAAAAAAAAAAAACGACATTTATTGTTCCTTTATAATATTTTCTCATGAGTGAAAAGATGTGAAAAATATTTTTTGTTTCCTGAGTTTTGCCTAGAACTACATTTTCTCACAACTTAGCCTTTGTTAAACCTCTCCCTAAACCACAACATATAATTTACTGGACTATCATCTATTGACTTTTTCACTTTTTTATTCACATTCTTATTCCTTAAAGGAGAAACAACCCCCTTAATGAAAAACAAACTCTACCCCATCCCACATCAACCCTCTTAACTTTTTACTTACCCCTGGGCGCAGATTCAGGGATCTGAATTCATGGCAGCCATCTTCCAGGTCTTCTGTAAATGAGACTGGTGGATCGGTGCATGCGCAGTTGGAGCAATTTCCCGTTTTGCGACAATTGCACATATGACGAAATGGACGGAAATTGTAGAAGCGCCGGAAGAAGACATGAAGACCTGGAAGATGGCTTCTGTGAACTCCGATCTCTGAATCTGCACCGAGGGGTAAGTAAAAAGTTAGGGGCATTTGCCCGGGGTAGCAGCTAGGCTGGGGGGAGGGGGTATATGTGGAGTAGGATGGTAGGGTTTTTTTTTAATAAGTGGTTTCTCCTTTATGGGAATATCATCATGTACCAAGTAGTTTTTCAAACCCTAGCGTGTCCTTATGCATTATGTAGTAAACTAATGCTCTGTGAATACAATATAGTGAAGGAATGTGGTAAACATGACCCAATAAAGAAGCATTTTAAAGTGTAAACAGCTAACATTTTTTTCTGTTAATGACACATACTGACAAAGATTTACCTATAAGATTATTTACAGAATATATTCACTTTGGAGCATCATTTGTAAAAAGGAAAACCAAGAATATTGAAATCTTGGGCATTACGTCCATCAAGAGAACATTTCAAAAGTGATATTTAAAGTTAATACATTGAACATGTGCACAATGTTGCATTTTTTTCAGAAAATTCAAAGAAATATTTCACATAGGCTGTAAACTGGCACACATTTTGAATACCAGATTAACTGTATAAGCAGAGACCCATAAAATAACTGTTTAGATATAATATTTCTTTTTTTTTTTTTTTTTTTCAAAAAGGGCCAGTTTAATTAAATGAAACAGAAACTCAAGCATTTGACCCTAGGATTTCTTTTATATGAGTGATTGTTTAAGTCTCCGATGTCATTGAAAGCCCAGGTTATTGAAGTAATTATTCTAAATTGGTGGGTGGTCTTGAGAAAACCATTTAGAATTGATAGCTTCCTATGCAGAGCAACATACCATTAGAAATGCAATAGGTATAGAGATTTTAGTTCCTGAAACTATTAAGCTTTATGGTACCCTGAGACACAGTTTCCATGCTCTTAGCCATTTCAGCTATTCATATAAACAGTAGTAATTACCTAATCATTCCCCCATGTATATTATATCATTAGACATTTCATTGATTTCAGTATTTTTGCTATATTATGACTATTAAGAAGAAACATTACTTCATTATAGTGATAGCACCTGACTACAGAATTTTTGTCCATGCACAGAGTAGCGCTATATTGCTGGAATATTTTCCAGGATTTTTTTTTACTTAAAAGTGTTTTTTTGAGAAATTGGTTTTTATTAATTATTGACATTATTGATAGTTATAGTCTGCAGGATACTGTTGATTTTGGCCTGCTAACATTTTTACGAACACAAGCACAAAGTCATGCAGAATATAGCATGCTATGCTATGAAAAAGTACATCTTGCACCTTGTTCAGAAGTTATGCCCTGGTCAAACCCAAGGGAGCTCTTGACACCTCACATAACACCTTCTTCGAAGAGGCGTTACTTGAACTTCAGCTGACTTACTCACACACTCAAATGATTTGCTTTTAGTTAATCGAATGTTATTGGTGTAAAGGTAAATAAGTGACACAAAGGCCACCCACACTAATTTTAAAAAACTAGTACCACAGCAAATACTGCAGTATTTTGCTGCTACATTGGTAATCCCATTTTAGTTGCAATGCACACTACTCTGGGCACCTAGAATTTGCAGAAGTTCTGGGGAAAAATTATGCATTGTGTATAAATAAAACGGTGATATGTTGCACTGTCTGGGAGGCCCAGTCATGAAAGTTTGAAATTTAGTGGGTTTAGAACTTTTACAAACCATGATTAAACTGTATGAGGCCAATTAACTAAAGGGCGAATTTTCACTAGCGACTTCGCTAGGTGTAAATTTGTTACCACTATGCTAATTTAATAAAATGCAAAGTTGCATCTCAGCAGCCAAATGCTGGCAAATTTTCAGTAGTGTTACTTTGGCAGTACGAGCATTTCATAGCAAAGTTTCGCTAGCATTAATTTCTGCCTAGCGAAACTTCGTTAGTACTCTTGCGCTTGCGCAGGTACATAAAAGTCGTATGGATGTCTTTATTAGAGAAGTTGGTGCAAATGCTTGAAGTGGCCACTTTTTATTACAAATGTCCAAGGAAGCAAAATAAAGACATAAAAGATCCTCTAATGCCCTAGACATGAGCCCACCCCTAAAACAAATGTGGCATGCCCCTCAAATGTCTGGAAAAAAATGTTAATGAATTTCCGGCATACAGGACATGATGTCCCTGACATAAGATTGAGGAAGATGTAGCTTAATTTTATCATTTTGCCTGGTCTAAGGAAACTCTGGCGAAAGAAGTAACGTTCATTAAATTCCCACTTTAGTGAATTTGCGGAGTAACGACTGTTCGCCAGAGCAAAAAGTCGACTGGTGATAGGGTGCGAATGTACATTAGCGACACTCTCTTTAGCTAGTGAATTGTCCTCTATGCCTTTTAGTAGATTGGAGATTTCCCTGTGTATTGGATTTCTGGCAAATTGTCTCTAGTGACGGCCACTTCGCCCTTTAGTGAATCTGCCCCTATTTTTCTAAAACCATGAATGCCCATTTAAAGTTATTAAAGTATCTGAATATATAAGTACAGATGGGGAAAAAATTGCTGAACAATCTGAAAAAAAGATTTAATATTTCTAAAACCTCTAAAAATTCTAGTTTTGTGGACCAATTACAAAAAACATCTGAAAGGCTGAATGGCTAAAAAAAAGTTCAACATACATTGACTTCTATTCTATGGTACCCTCTCTAATTATACTTGGAGAAGTCTTGTATTAGAGTTCTTCGTGATTTTTACAGTTCATAAATCACACATTTTTTGAGTTTTATAGAAATTTTTTCAGAAACATATTTTAGAGAAAAAATATGATTTGTTAAAAAAAAAAAAAAAGTAAATATGGATGCTAGTAAACCATGTTAGACCATGTAATCATAATCCAGATAATGATTTTTTCATCTGATTCCATTTATAAGGAACATGTATTGTAGTAAGATATGTTCCAGCTTCTCTCATAAGCAGCAATGGATATCTACCAAAAAAAACCACCAAGATAATATTATCTTCCGATTAATCAAACAACAATAGTTAAAATGAATTTTAGCTATATTTTTCAATATTAGGTGATTTCTTTTTTTGCTTTTTCTTAAGCAAAGATAATACATTTTTGTTTAAAGGCATAGTGGCATTGTACTGTATTTATTAGCAGTCTCTTTAAGCAACCCTCTTATTTAATGAAGAAGCTACCACTGGTGTGACGAGCACTAACTTTTCCTGTTGTACTTGTATTGTACAAAAGTAAGGAAAGTCCATGAATACTTTTTTATTTTAGATTTTTTAAAAAGAAAAGTGAAGAACATTTTGCAAGTCTGCCGTGTGAAACGGTTTCTCTTTACAAGTGACAGGTAATGTCAGGCTGCAGTACCCTCTTCTGTTGCAAACAAGATATAGCCTTTTTCAGGTGCTTTACCCAAAACTAGCCGTCAATATTTTTTATCATGAAATTGTCTGAAGAATACATTTTGACTTTCTTGTTTGCACGTGCATCCGTTTTTATAAACAGCATCATTACTTTAAATTTCTTAATTAGGGTTATTGAATGTACTTGGATGAGGGGAAAGATTTCTGCAGTGGATTATAGAAAGTGTTTTGGTATTCTATTGAATCCTTGTTGGTTTTCATGTAGCAGCCCTAATTGTATCCTTGCACTGCATGTATTATTTGGTCTTTTGTACATAACTTGAAAGAAGTGTCAAATGGAAGTTAGGAGAACTCCATGGGAAAATGGTATTATGAGATGAGACACTGGGGATTCTGTTTCTTAGGAGGACTATACACAGTGTTTTACCTAGTGCTAAATTATTTCATTTGTGGCCTTGCAGACTTTGCAACTTAAAGGAATTGTTCAGTGTAAAAATAAAAACTGGGTAAATAGAAAGGCTGTGCAAAATAAAAAATGTTTCTAATATAGTTAGTTAGCCAAAAATGTAATGTATAAAGGCTGGAGTGATTTGATGTATAACAAGTCAGTCAGAGCACTACTTTTCAGCTCTCTTGGTTTACACTGACTGGTTTCCCTGGTTACCAGGCAGTAACCAATCAGAGACTTGAGGGGGGGCCACATGGGTCATTTCTGTTGCTCTTGAATCTGAGCTGAATGCTGAGGATCAATTGCAAACTCACTGAACAGAAATGTACCATGTGGCCCCTCTTCAAGTCGCTGACTAACTCAGGAGTTATAGAACTGAAAAGCAGGAAGTTGGATTCTGGCTGTTTTATTAGACATCTGTTCACTCCAGCCTTTATACATTACATTTTTGGCTAACTAACTATATTAGAAACATTTTTTATTTTGCACAGCCTATCTATTTACACGGTTTTTATTTTCACACTGAACTATTCCTTTAAGTTCTCTTGTTGTGCAAATGATCTCACAGTAGCTCAGAGCTTGAGTTTGGGCACTTAAACTTTCTAGTGCTAGAAGAAGCCATACACATTCCAGTAATGTGACAGATGTAGTTTGCTTGACCTTTTCCATACACAACTGCCTTCACAGCAACAACGATCAGTGCCTGCCTGTATGAAAGAAGTTAATAAGAATACTGTACTTACCCTTTATTGTTGAATACACCATTACTTGTGTTAGGACCATTAGCTACTTTAAACTTGCTCCGTAAATTAAGAAAAGCTAAATGGAGTTGTGATTGCTGCCATTAGTGGCATTTTAGATTATACGAACAATTATAGTCTTCATTATCTTTGAACAATCCCGTTTACTAAACCATTGTGTTTATGTTAGGCATTATGTAAAATATTTCCCTTGGAGATGATTATTTCCAGCAGCGTATTTAATTTGCCTTTTGCAGTCATATGAAAAGATCAGATATTATGACACATCAGAATAATCCACACATAGTTGGTAAAATCATTAGCCCTCTTCATATATTTGCATTCCTTTACAGTTTTTTTTTATATAGACTGGAATAATTGGAGACTGTAATGGGTTAAAAAATTAAATGCCAATTAATAGGGCGCATGACATGAAACAGAAAACAACTATTAAGATAAATGAGAAAAATCACATAAAAATTCTATTTTCTATTATGTTTGTATCTTTCTTTCTTTACTGGATTTCGATATCATGGTGGGCAATGCGATAACTACTATTTTCAAGCCTGTTACTTAATGATTGTGCTTTGTATGTCACAGAGACATCAATGGTGCATTGCACATGGATATAGATGCATGGATCCCACCGCTTGCATTACTAATTACTGCTTGCTTTTCTGTTAAAGGTTTTTTTTCAAATAATAGATGCCTGTCGGGAAGAGAGTGAATGTTTTTGTTTGAATAGGCTGCTAATAGAAGGCTTTTTCTTGGAGAACTTATCGGATATGAGTATATACTGTAGCACTTGATCTGTTGTGTGGAGGCTAAGTCTCCCTATTCTGTGCCTAGGATTCCCATATTAAAAGATTCTTGCACATTTTGATAGACCTGAGATTTTACACTGCTATGCAGAGTAGGAAGTCATTTCCCTGCCTCAAGCTTATATGTTTGGGCAGGTGGATACCGCCCGGTTGTATTTGAGCTATAGTTGGTTTTGATGCTTGGATTTGTAGCTTACAAACACCTGGTTGAACTCCCATCTGTCCATCACTTTTTATAGCTTGCCCTTCCTTAACAATTGTAATGACCGTTGGTCCTTTGTTATCTTTGGGCTCAGATGAGCAGGTACGTTTGTGGTGGTTTTTCATATGTGAAATTTCATTCAGCTGTGGGGAAACCTCTACATATTTAACCATGAAAGTTACTCCCGCCCTTTTTTGCTGCTGAAACAGTCTTCCTACTTTCTTAAAGTCCACCTGTATGTATGAAAGGCTTCTATTTCCTCCTATTGTTTGTCAACTCTTTGCACAACATTTATTTTCTAATGGCTTTAGCTGTTATCCCCAGTCACCTGTCCTCTCCCATTAAAAAGTTATTAAAGCTTTAAAGTATCTACATATGAATGCCCAATGGACTACATTAAATGTTTCTATTTTGTCAGTGGCCTTTTTGTCTCAAAAGAAACTTTGTATTCATTCAGGCTGTGTCTGTCTCTGCTTTTACAGTCTTACTTTTATGATGCAGAGAAAAGTGTGAGGTAGCAGTTATGCATATTGTGAGACAGTGATTCTTTATTTTAATACAAAAAAAAAGACCAACTCTAGAAAGCTAGATTAAATCATTCCTTTCACTTTTTAATGGGATTTGGATGAATAGAGTAAAATATGCACTTTGCATTCATTGATAGCATCTTTAGGTTGAGGTAATTGAGTCTTTTTTTCCCTGACTGAATGAATAATGACTTCATCTGATCCTCAGCGAGGCCTGAAACTTAGACCGCCTTTGTCAACGCAAAAAGATCTGGGCTTTGAAACATGCTGTACTTCCCTGGCTTAATTTTTCTTCATTTTAATCCAAAAACCTATTTTTCTCAATAATTCAAGCATAAACTATGTAGTGGTGGAAGCAGCGGAAATAGCCAGATATTTGTCCTCGTTGTGCTGCTTTTAAAATGCAGCTGATAAATTAGCCACTGTGGTCCTGCTCTGATCTGTTCTCAAGGGAAAGCGTAGCCCATGCACAAACAAGAGCACAAACAGAACTATTGCAATATATTCCTTATAGATTCCCTTCTGTGATGGAATGTTTTGTTTTTTAGCCTTTCAGAAGAGTTTATCAAGATGAACAGCTCTTAATATGTTGTAGGACCTCAAGGATGTTACTTTCCCATACGGTACACAAAGTGTCATCCTTTCATTATGGTGTGTGTGTTGATCACTGCCTACTGCAAAACCATAGTTAACTATAATTGTATATATACTGATATAATTATTTATATATAATTATATACTGACTTATGTCAGATAACTAACTCACATGTAAAAAATGGACTTCATTGCTAAGTAAGATGTGTATATGCATGTAGTATATATATATATATATATATATATATATATATATATATATATATATATATATACACACACACACACACACACACACACATACATACTAGGGATGCACCGAATCCAGGATTCGGTTCGGGATTCGGCCAGGATTCGACTGAAACCTTGTGCCTGGCCAAACTGAATCCGAATCCTAACTTGCATATGTAAATTAGGGGCAGGTAGGGAAATCACGTGACTTTTCGTCACAAAAGTAGAATTTTTTTCACTTTTTCCTTTCCTGCCCCTAATTTGTATATGTAGGTTCGGTATTCGGCCGAATCTTTGACCAAGGATTCAGGGATTCGGCCGTATCCCAAATAGTGGATTCGGTGCATCCCTAATATATACACAGTCATATGAAGAAGTTTGGGAACCCCTCTTCTTAATTCTTTTTTTTTGTTTATCATTGGCTGAGCTTTAAAATTAGCAACTTCCTTTTAATATATATCACATGCCTTATGGAAACCGTAGTATTTCAGCAGTGACATAAAGCTTCCTTTTGTAAATGTAACAGCCTCTAGACGCTTCCTATAGCCTTTGATGAGTGTCTGGATTCTGGATGGCGGTATTTTTGACCATTCGTCCATACAAAATCTCTCCAGTCTAGTTAAGTTTGATTGCTGCCGAGCATGAACAGCCTGCTTCAAATCATCCCATATATTTTCGATGATATTCAAGTCAGGGTAGTGTGACGACCATTCCAGAATGTTGTTCTCCCTCTGCATAAATGCCTTTGTAGATTCGGAAGTGTGTTTAGGGTCATTGTCTTGTTGGAATATCCAACCCCTGCGTAACTTTAACTTTGTGACTGATGCTTGAACATTATCCTGAAGAATTTCTTGATATTGGGTTGAATTCATACGACCCTCAGTAAGGTATACTGTCATGGGAAAATTTTTTTTTTTTTTCAAAATCCATCAGTTAATAGTGCTGCTCACATGACCAGGGGCAGCTGGGAAATTGACAATATGTCTAGCCCCATGTGAGATTTCAAAATTGAATATAAAAAAATCTGTTTGCTCTTTTGAGAAATGGATTTCAGTGCAGAATTCTGCTGGAGGAGCACTATTAACTGATGCGTTTTGAAAAAAACATGTTTTCCGATGACAGGATCCCTTTAACAAGGGCCCCAGTCCCTGAACTAACCACACAGCCCCACAGCATGATGAAACCTCCACCAAATTTGACAGTAAGTAGCGGGTGTTTTTCTTGGGATGTGGTCTTATTCTTCCGCCATGCAAATCGATTTTTGGTATAATCAAATAACTCAAATTTTGTCTCATCAGTCCAAAGCACTTTGTTCCAAATTGACTGTGACTTGCCTAAATGAGCTTTTGCATACAACAAGCCACTCTGTATGTGCGCTGGATTGTAGAACGATATACAGATACACCATCTGCAGCAAGATGTTCTTGCAGGTCTTAGGAGGTGATCTTTGGGTTGTCCGTAACCATTCTCGCAATCCTCGCATATGCTGCTCCTGTATTTTTCTTGGCCTGCCAGACCTGGGTTTTACAGCAACTGTGCCTGTGGCCTTCCATTTTGCTCTTACATTTCTTACAGTTGAAAATTACAGTTTAAACCTCTGAGATAGCGTTTTGTAGCCTTCCCCTAAGCTATGATACAGATCTTTGTTTTCAGATCTTTTGAGAGTTGTTTTGAGGATCCCATGCTCTCACTCTTTAGAGGAGAGTCAAACAGAAGCACAACTTGCTATTGGCCACCTTAAATACCCTTTCTCCTGATTGGACACACATGCCTATGAAGTTCAAGGCTTAACAAGATAATCCAACCAATGTGGTGTTGCCAGTAATCAGTATTGAGCAGTTACATGCATTCAAATTAGCAAAATTACAAAGCTACCCAAACATTTGCACAGACAGTTTTTCACTTTTGAACTGCTTCACTAACAATCTTTGTTCAGAAAACAGTCCAGTACTCAGATGTTCCTGGGAAATGAAAGACATACCACTGTTATCTTTTTTTGTTGAAAGTGGAGTAAATTATTATGCAGGCTGACAGGGGTTCCCAAACCTTTTCATATGACTGTGTACATACAAATATACATGCACACCACAGTCAAATCTGCCTGCACACGTGTATGAGAATGTAACAGACCAAAAAGATCTGCTCTCGCAGGTCTGTATAGAAACAATTAGGTCATTTTATTAAATATATATATAAAATCAAGTTAAGGTGGCCATACATGGGCCGATAAAAACTGCCGACAGACCGAGTCGGCAGCTTATTGGCCCGTGTATGGGGCCCCCCGACAGGCTTCCCCGATCGAGATCTGGCCGAAAGTCGGCCAGATCTCGATCGGAAGGGACTAAAAATCCCGTCGGATCGCGGCCGCATCTGTTCGTTGATGCGGTCCCGTGATCCGACTGCCCGTTAGGCATCATTAGGATCCGATCGGTGGGCCCTAGGGCCCACCGATCGGATCAGCCCGATATTGCCCACCTCAAGGTGGGCATATCGGAGGGAGATCCGCTCGTTTGGCGACATCGCCAAATGAGCGGATCTCTCCATGCCACCTTTACTCTTCATTATGCCTCTCTCAGCAACCTGTAACTCTTTGTTCTCTTTTCATATTTTCATACAGAAGCCGGGGCAGGTTTTGATTGATGGGGACGTCTAATATGTCTTTTAGGGGGGCTTCCTTTCTTAGCAAATAATTTAGAGCTACCTCAAATAATCAACTCCAGCACAAACAAAAGCCAACAATAACTGACTGGCAAACACACTGGACGCAGAGAAACTGGATTGCCATCAGATCTGGTTATTTTGAAAGTGTGAGCTCCAATACATCTTCTTGGCAAAGGGTGCAACCACCCCAAAGGATATATCAAAATCCGTTTCCTGCATGAAGAGAGACAGATGCTGAGTGAGAGTGAAGAGTAACTTGTAACAGTACAGAATTTTTAATTGATTATATTTATTTATATAAAAAATTAGGAGATTATATTCTGAGATCTTTACAAGACACATGATTAATGCCACATTTTAGCAAAGCCTACTTCTATAGTAGCCCAAACATTTTTATTTTAACTTTATGCATCAAACTATCAAGAAAATGTGCTGCCCTTTAATTAAAACAATGTCATCCCTGGTCTGGCCAGTGCTATAATCACTTTCATCTGCTGTGTTTATAGTGCCAGCTTTTCACTTTGCATTTTGATGGAGACTGTGTTACCCACAAGTTATCTTAACAAGCTGAAAAGTGATTGTTCTTATATTGAACACGACTGGGTCACTTGACATGATTAGAGCTATGGCCACTGCTAAAAACTAAAATGCCAAGGAAAACATTTTTAACTTATAAATATTAAAGATTATGATATTAATGATTTTGGGTTTTTTTAAAGTAGTTTTGCAGGCCATTTACTAAGTGCAGGACATGATGAAATGTACAAAAAATTGGTACAAACACCCCATAATACAATGGTTTATTCCTGAGGGAAGGAAGAGCATGTAAGCATCCCTTCCGCCCACTACCCAAACCTTAACATGCACATCAGACACACAAGTTAGTGAGTGCTGGTGGGTGCAGGACACAATGGAGGCCTCTATTTACAAGTCTAATAACAGGGCTGCTTTGCAACACTTAGAACACAGCCAGCTCCTGGGTACAAGTGCTTTTTAAATGAGCATTAAGGTTCACACTTTTGCTCTCCTTAAGGTACTTGCTTCCAGGCCAGGACTGGCAATCTGTGGATTCTGGCAAATGCTAGAGGGGCTGCTATAAGGTCCCATAGAAAGTCAGTATTCAGTGGGCTGGTGGGGGCTGTTTGGGCCTCTGTGTACCTGAAATGCCAGGGCCTATTTTAATTCTCAGTCCGGACCTGCTTGCTTCTAGGGGCAAAGTACTGACCCCTTTTGTATAAATGCTATTAAGAAAATTTACTCCGCTTTATACATAATTCCATTTGTTGTTCAGCAGTCAAGGTAGAACAGACCAGCAACTCCTGTGACTGTGAATTTCAGTCTAGAGCACTGATGCTTAACCATTGGGCCAAGTTACAATATTGGGTCTCTATGCTGTTTATAGTGGGTCTTAATGACCCCCTTTAGCAAAGTATTGCTATTGTGCTACCATAATTTGGGGCCCTGATGAAAAAAGTGTATAGCCAATAAGTAATATGCGCATTAATGATTAATTCTCATAATTCTTCTTAATATAACTTCTTGTGATCCTACATCTAGATGTATTTTTCTAGTCTTTTTTTCTTTACATACTTTAATCTGTCCTAAATATTTCTCCCCTTTTTTCCCAGGCAGAAATAGGTAATCACCGTGAATAGACTTACTGGTTAGGTCATTGACACCTGAGCCCACCAGGAGCTTTCCTGGTATCCTGGTGGCTTAGTCCGACAATGCACAGGTGCTCCCTTACTAAAGCTAATTCTAAAGAAATTATCTAAATTAATCTTCACTTTATATGTGCACATCTTTAAATGTTGCAAATTTAGTGGCAACTTGAATGAATTTATCAACTCTGCGTTGTATTGCAGTCATGTTTTAGCTTTTTTGAATTACCAAGATTCATCCGATTTCCCTGTCATTGCTTTCTCAGGTGGGTATGCTGGACCTCGAGCTGAATCAGCTGACCAAAGCTCTCTTCCTGGCCCTTGTTGCACTTTCAGTGGTGATGGTAACCTTGCAAGGATTTGTTGGGCCTTGGTATCGTTACTTGTTTCGGTTCCTCCTGCTTTTTTCCTACATCATTCCAATAAGGTATGTGCTTGAACCACTTAAAAAAGAGGGATGTCTAATTTCACTGAATGCTGCATTTTCAAACTATATTCTTGGCTGTAATGAAACTGAGCTTAAAAGGAAGCGAAGAGGAAACATGCCAACAAATCTGCTGATTCTTAAAAGATTTCTGTGCAGGAAGCTATACTGTTGAAGTTTTGTGCAATGTTCGTCTTACCGAAATAATAAGGACAACTACTCCCCCTTGGTAGCTGAATATTTTTTATAAGGTCATGCTGCCTCTGTACAGTATGGAATGATTGGCATAACCATTACTTTCATTTCAAATAAGGATCAAACTTTATTTATTTATTCAATTAAAGATACAACAGTGCTTCATGTACAGAGATATTACACACAGAGAGAGGGAAATGTATATGATTTTTTAAAAAGATATGCACATTATATGTGCACATGTATCTTTAAAAAGGAGCTATGGATATACACTGGGTTGCTTTGTTAAAGGCATTATTTGATATACCAACACATTCACTGGAGATGCATGGATATTGTTTACAATTGTCACATTGTATAAACAGTATTTTTCACTTTCAGGTGGTTCACCTTTAAGTTAACTTTTAGTATGTTATAGAGTGGCAATTCTTTTTAATTGGTCTTCATTTTTTATGTTCTATTGTTTTTGCATTATTTGCCTTCTTCTTTTGACAGCTTTCACTTTCACTGACCCCCATCTAAAAATCAAATGCTCTGTAAGGCTACAAATATATTGTCATTGGTACTTTTTATTACTCCTCTTTCTATTCAGGCTTCTCCTATTCATAGTCCAGTCTATTATTCAAATCAGTGCATGGTTGCTAGGGTAATTTGGGCTCTAGCAACCAGATTGCTGAAATTGCAAACTGGAGAGCCAGCGCCGGATTTCTCTTCTGGGCGCCCCTAGGCCTTGCGGTCCGACCAGGCGGCCGCGCGGTCCTAGCGCCCGCCTTCCCAGCGCGCCGGCGAAAAAACGCCGGCACAGCTGGTGCAGTTGAACGGCGGCTGGGCGGCATGCCACCCCTATTTCTTTGCCGCCCTAGGCCCGGGCCTATGCGGCCTTGCCGCAAATCCGGGCCTGTGGAGAGCTACTGAATAAAAAGCTAAATAACTAGAAAACCACAAATAAAAATAAATGAAAACCAATGGCAAATTGTATAAGAATAACATTCTCTACATCATACTAAAAGTTAATTAAAAGGTGAACAACCCCTTTAACCTTTAGAAAGGCCCCAAGCAGCTGAAAAACAGAAACTGGGATTGCTGACCACCTTTATTGTGTATTTTGTGTATAATATATAAGTCGAGTCCTGTATTGGTGCATTCAGATATTATAAGTACTAAATCAGAAAATGAAACCACACTCACAGGACAGAAAATTAAAAAAAAGATTTATTCTACGTTTTGGCCCCAAACTTGAGCCGACATCGGGATATTATATATATTGGAAGGCTTAGGCACACACTTATAAAGTCACATTCCCAACTTATTTATTAGATCGACATTTCTGTCCCCACCAGGTACCTTTATATATATATATATATATATATATATATATATGTATATATTTATATATCAATTACCTTCTCTCCTGTGAATCCATGATACCTTAGTTATCATGGTATACAAAATTGGCTACAACAAAGTTGTCAAACAGCCTTACAGACCATACTGATGATCATTACAAATTAGGGATGCACCGAATCCACTATTTGGGATCCGGCCGATTCCCCGAATCCTTGGTGAAAGATTTGGCTGAATACCGAACCAAATCCGAATCCTAATTTGCATATGTAAATATGGGACAGGAAAGGTAAAAGTGGAAAAAATTCTTCTTCTGTGATGAAAAGTCACGTGATTTCCCTACCCACCCCTAATTTACATATGCAATTTAGGATTCGGATTCAGTTTGGTCAGGCACAAGGATTCGGCCGAATCCTGGTCGAACCCTGATCCGAATCCTGGATTCGGTGCAACCCTATTACAAAGCAGTTGAAGAACATGAATACAATCTAAGTTTTTTTTTTTTTATTATTCAATTTTCAGTATGAAATAATATTATGACAATGTATAAAGCAGACAGTAAGGTATTTTGAGTGACTGGTTATCTGGGAGCTATAGAAAAACGTTTCAGGGACTTTTTTTATGTGGTGCTTATTTTTCTTATTATTCATAAGTATCCTAGTATCTCTTTAAATCTCTCTTTAATATTTATGCCATTTCAAAAGGTGCTTCTTGCCACTGACTGTACCAGCGTATGATTGATTCACAGCTGGAGTGTTTCCTCACTGGCCAGCCATGCTCTCTATAACCATCAGTTTGTTTCTTTAAATTGGTATTATAAGGTACAGAGATCCACTGCCCGCTGTTACAAAAATGCTTCTGTCGACCAGATAAAGGAATTATCTAAAATATTGATTGCCTTAAAAGCCAACGAAAGAAACCATTTTTGGGCTTCATTAGCATCTCCTTGCTGATTACCAAGTAAACTAAATTTGCGATTGTAATTATTTAATATTTCCCTGTCCTACCACACCCATGGACCTCTCCCCACATACACATGAAGAGAACAGCCAGTGGATCCCCAGACTCTTACATTTTTCTGTAAATGTTTTCCAGTGATTTATCTGTAAATAAATTGGGGGTTAGTTGTACTAAAAAAAACATGCAGAATGATGATTTTAAAGATGTATAAACTCAATTGAGTTGAGTTCCCCTTAAAAAAAAGCAATACATATCTGTATTGTGCGTGTGAAAATGCACCAGCTTATTACATTAACTCATAGAAAATAATTGGAATCTTTACAGCAGCACCAGAGTAAATCTGTCTGTTCCATATCAGTGATAGATATGTGTGTATGGTATTCTTCAACAAAATAGATACACACATATAAACATAATGGATAAGTAATTGTGTGTATGTTTTCATGGTTTTACTGTTTTGGAGTCAACTAATTGTCCTGTATGTGAAATTATTTTGTTTTCAGCTTGCGTGTGAACCTCGATATGGGTAAAGCTGCTTATGGATGGATGATCATGAGAGATGACAACATTCCAGGGACTGTAGTCAGAACTAGCACAATTCCTGAAGAACTTGGACGATTAGTTTATTTACTCACAGATAAAACAGGTACTGCATTTCTATAAATGTAAAGTATCCCTCTAAAGGTAGACACGCACACAAAACTGGTAAAACTATACATATGCAAATACCAAGCGTTAATAGTGCAACACCTTGAGACCTCATAGGTCCCTTGACCACCAAAGGTTTGTGCTTTCCATTATGCTTCTTAAATGTTATTAAATCAAAATATTTATTGTTCAGACTCTTCTCCCATTCAAAGCTCCTTCCACAAATCTTGTTACTCTTTTCTATGTGGGTCTGCTGCTAATATTTTCTTGTGGTGTGGCGACCACTGGAAGACAGTAAAGGTTTGACTACATAGCACAAAAATACAGCCACAAAGAGCACATTGACCAGAGTGTGATACTGTACTGAACCTTCAAATGTTTTTGCTGTAATCTAGGAATTTTGTCAGGTCACTATTGCAGCGTATATTGCATATATGTTAATACTGCTTCCTCCATCACCAGCAATTCATGCACTGTACAGAAAGCTTGGTAAAGGTAAAAGCTGCCATATAGCTGCCTCAACATTAAATATATGTTGGAAAATCCACATATAGATATAGTTTAATAATACCACTTGTAATGGGTAGAAGGAAGGGAGTTATATGAAATCCATTCTTAATCTAAGATGCTGACCAGTAGAGCACTGTTATATTGCAACCCTCTTCCTTAAATGGACTCTCGACTGAGATATCTGGAGGAAGGGTGGTCTAACTGCAATTTAAGCGCTACATTAGGCAAAATAAAGGGCACCAGTTAGCAATGGACTTCCAAGTTACACCACTGGTTCTTAAGAATTATGTACTTGTACTGTGACAGTAATAGGTAGTTTTTCCACAGTTGTCCTAGTGCACCAGATATCCTGTGCTTCTCCAAGGGAAAACACATTACCCTGAGCCCTACTCTGGTGAATATTGCCTGGGGATTGCTAATCCCAGGAATTCACAGAGAACTGCTCTTACTTACTAACCCTGATTATCTTACACACATGGTATGTATTGTGACAGGAGCTAGGCTATCACCCTCTGCTCATTTTTCACAGGATACCTGCAGCCTTAAGGAATGATTACCTTTAGGTTCAACTTCTTACTGGGGTCTACAGGTCCCAGGCACCCCAGAACATCCACCCCTGGGCATAGGTGGAGTCCAAAGTGGAAGAGCCCTGTGCTTCTTTTCATTAAATAAACTATAAGCAGCAAATTATCACACTATCCCTGCAATGCTTCCCTTCCAAATGGCATAGGCAAAAAACGGAACTTGGGAAAAATCGCCATTCCATGCCCATCCATGCCATTTTATAAACAAAACAATATACCTTTTTCATGCACATACTGATATACAGAATTTGGTCCCACACAGTTTTGCCTGATGCACCAAAAGGTACAAAATTGCATGTTGATGCATAGACATCAGACGCAATTTCTCTGAAAATGTAAACACAGGACGGGTGGTAACCCTTCACCTGGCTCTCATGCAGAGTAAACCCCAACATGCAGGCCTGAAAGATTCTGCCTTAATAACAAATTTAGCAGTAATTATACGCATATTTGTACATGGCTCTAACTATGTTATGAATATCTTGAATTAAACTGACAAGTCTTGAATATGTGCGCATGGATTGAGCATGGCTTTCTCTGTTAGTGCTTATGCATGCATTTGCAAGAGCATCATTGCTGATTGACATCATTATTGCTATCCTTCACTACTACGTGCTTGGATAATTTTTGCTGCAGAATCATTAGTTATCTTGCTTGTGCATTATTTGGATATCTTTCCAACTACCTTGCAGACTAAGAGTGAAAATAAGAACCATGTTGCGTTTTTTAACACTAATGAAGATATTACACTGGGTAAGATTTGTAAGAAAACTGTGAAAAAAACCCAAAACATTTGCCTAATTAGCACAGCTAAATTAAGGATAAATCTCAGGCCTATCATTTTTTATAATGGTTAAATAAAAACAAGTGATGCAGGAAGGTGAAAGTGGTCCTGTTGGCACATTTCACACTAGATTCTATTTTAGAATTCAGTTTTCTGTTCATCTTCAGCGTGGCATAACTTATCAACAGCTGCTCAAAACACACTAAGCATGTGCATGTCACAGACACTCCTAAAGAAAACCAAGATGGGCAGCACCTGTGACATTATTGAAGCCTGGATCATTACTACTATAGAGATGCTGGACCTTTAGACTGGTGCATTAAGCCCAGAATATAAAATATGGATGTTAATTTCTAGGGTTTTGTTTTCCTTTAGTGAATCGTTTAATAATGCATTTTCCTTTATAGAAGCCCCTTTGTGACACTACGCTTATAAAGAACCTGCTTGTTTTGTGGCAATGCATATGGTTCTGTTTGTGTTAAGATAAAGCTTGGCAAAGCAAGCATCTTTATTACCGTCACAACGGTCACAATTTGCAGAGTTGTTGCAACAATTTTAATATAACTTGTTGACTGTCAATCCACATGGTAGATATTCACACTGGTGTTGCAATTTTCATCACTGCACAGAGTTGGTGTAATATAGCTTATGGTTTCAGCATGCCTTCAACCCAGCATAGTCTGAGAACCTGGAGCAGTTGTTTATCCCTGGAACACAGTAACAAAAATAATGTTTGTGGTGCAGGCTACAGGGATTACACAGCTGCAGGGGACCCCAATCGTATTTACATTCAATGGGTGGCCTCAATGTTGAACAGGAAACAAAAGCAGCAGAACCAAATGGATGTGATTTTAATATAAATGGGAAGCAGATTGAAACTGCTCTCCTCTCCTGTCCTCTAGTGACCCTACAAAGCAACATGTTATCTGCTGTTGCATGTCAGAAAAGGATTAAGTAGCTCAGATTCCTTTGACATCCAGCAAAGTCAACAGCATGAGCCAAGTTATACTGAAGTTCTACCAAAATTGAATACTCCTCTTTTTACACAAAGAAACCAGCAAATGAAAAAATCCAGGATTTAACCAAAGAGATAAAGAATTAGTCGTGGAATCTAAAGCACATTACATTGCTAATATAATTGCAAGGTAGTCCTTTGTATGATTGCAAATTGGGATTGTGCTTTATCAATCAGCTTTTTGACATGAAGCGTCTATCACAGAAGTTCTCTCATTTGCCACTGTGGAATGGAAAATGAAGTATCCCAATAATTGTATTATAGTTTCCTTATTGTGGGACAAGAAAGCGACGTGGTATAATTAGGTTTGATTGGAGTGCATGTTTCCGGTAAGATCTGAAATTAATGATGTTGCTATAGTGACACATCTGCGGCCAGCAGTGCGTGAGACTTAAAGTAATTCATTCGGCAAGAGAAGACATCTGTTAACTGCAAAGATGTAGAGCATATTGACACTGACCAGAAATACTAGACGTTATGTGATAAATGAACAAATGATGCTGAAACAGGAGGACAGATAATTTGTACTTAATCTGCTGGGAGAACTTTAATCTTCTTACTGGTTGCATTTGATAATTCCATTGTTATAAGCATAATGCAGTAAAGAACTCATACATTTTAAAATGAAGCTCAGGGTATGGCATACCCACTCCTTTGGTTCGCATGAGGGATCAAATGGAAACAACTGCCTTTTTATGTAATGTGCTATCGTTTTGTTCTACTTCTTAAAATGCCTTAAATATAGGCTCTTAAACATTCTCCCCACTGAATGGGTGCAAAGGTTTCACTTAACAAGTTGTACTCATGGCCTGAAATGAAAAAAAACCCTGAGTCCTCTGGGTTTTACTGGACATCTGGTTATAAAACCTTCACGCTTGATCTGATATCACACTATACCCCTACCTGGTTTAATTTTGTTCTTGGTTACAACCTATGTTTCTAAAAACAGTGACAATAATTCTCAATTGCATGTAGATCAGGGTTTTGATTGGGCTCTTGTAGTATATCCATCTGTTCTTAAGCCTCTCCACTATTTTACTTTTCCTTACTGTAAGTTTGGAATCATTGTCCTATTAAAGAATAAGAATTTGTCCAAACTTTAGCTTTTTATCAGACTAAAACAAATTCTTTTGCAGTATTTTTTTGAAACCTTAACTCATAACAAGGTTATTAATATGAAAATGTAACTGAATGAGCCGTTCTGTCTGATTTTCATGAATATCTATCACCCTAAGTCTCACTTTAACTGACCTCAGAGTGGGATTCCAGCTAGGCAGCAGATAAGATGTGATTGCAGGACAATGCCTATCTGGCCTAAAATTGCTCAGCTTGGAGCAAATCCACCATATGAAATCTGTGAAAATCATTTACACACAGTGGTCAACTGGCCTTTAGCTTTGTGCTTTCATATGATCATGGAAAAACTCTTACAATCTTATACTTACCATAGGGTTTACCAGTGGCGTAACTAGATATTACTGGGCCCCAAAGCAAATAATTTTTCAGGCCCCCAAAATGTTTAGAGGTTGACTTGTTTCTCCAATATTTATTGAAATTGTATATGAATTAGGGCCTCATGGGGCCCCTATACCTCCTGGGCCCCCCTGCAGCCGCAGGGTCTGCTTCCTCTATAGTTACGCCCCTGGGGTTTACATTAAGAACTACTGAACTTTGCATTATGCACTGGCACTATAAACAAAGCAACAAAGATGGAGAGGCTGATAATTTATTTGAGACGAGTTGTCTAGTCATGTGGCTTATACATTTTAAATTTAAAATCAGAGTAAAGAACTCTTTGTTAATCATTTTACTATCATCACTTCCAGGAACTCTGACCCAAAATGAAATGGTCTTTAAACGCCTTCACCTTGGAACCGTGTCCTATGGCACAGATACAATGGATGAAATCCAGAATCATATCACAAGTTCCTACTCACTGGTAAGCTGGTTTTAATTTCTGGCAAATAATTATGTGCAGGTAGACTTTGCAAGGGAACCAATCATATAATATCAATAATATCCCTCTTGCCTCTTTTAATACCTAGCGGAATATAAAACGTAAGTGGCAACATGTTCATCTTTCTTCATCTTAAAAGCAAGCTTATTTTCCCATGTCTAGAGCCAGGTCTACAGAGAGAGGAATTTTCCGCTTACAAAAATGTATGTATTGGGTTTTTCTTCTTTACTTGTGAGGATAAGCTACTTATTTGCTACTGAAATGCTTGTGGGGTAAAGCGTGGACAATGTCATTAACACCCAATAAATAGGTTTAATTATCGATAGCTATTATAACACGGACAAGCAAGTGTGTTCTCAAACTGTTTTATAATTTGAAGTTGCTCAAGGCAAATAGTAAACCTGTAAATTATTCGCTGAACAAGGTGGAAATGTTTGGTGCAATCTACCTTTTTTTTGTTTTGTTTGTGTATTGCTTACATAGTAAGTATAGAATCTTTTCACTCTTTCACTTAACTTGTCTTAGCTTTCGCATCTAAAGATAACATGCTATCCCTTAACCTCATTTGTGTCAAAATGTTTAGCAACACAAAGCACTCAGATTGTGTTCATTTAGTTACTAATTAAGTATATAGTAAACCACTCACTCTTTACAATTTGTGATAATAAATGTTTCTAGCCACCTTGCTAGTTAGAAAGTAGCTCTTTTGTGACATTGATTTGTATCCCTTGTTTTGTGTGCTGCTATATTATTAAAAAGGCAATCCAGTTGTATATCTAAAGTAATGCAACACACAAATCTATTATAACATAATTATATTTCCCCACTGGAAGCGTTCAGTGACAAAGCATCATCTTAAATGGAATCTGTGCAAAATTAAATTAAGGAAGCATCAATAAATATAACATAATTCAGAAGAAGTAAATCAACCTAATTTATTTGTGTCTGTAATGACATCGGTATTTGTGAAATGCAAATGCTGAGGTTCAAAGCAGGAGTTGAAAAGCAGATGAGCAGAAAAAGTTAAACCCATTATTATGCAGCACTGTAATTTGATAGGCAGTGTCTTCACGGATCATTGGTTCAGTTCAACTAGTCCAAAGCAGCACATGGATCCAAAACTAGGTTCTTCTGAACTTAACAATAGATTGGAAGGTGGTGGGTGTATGGGATGTTGTTACTTAATATGCAGGCTTTGAACATGCCAAAATATCCTCTAAATAAACAGATATGTTTAAAACAAAATGTATGTAACTCCTTTTATTCTTGACTAAGAGAAGCATATAATAAAAAATATAATAATAGCAATAGCACTGATTTGTACATATGTGTAAAACAAAATATAAGTGAAGACAGTCCTTTTTCTAACATAAAGAAAAAAGTGACAGCACATATTAAATGGTGCTCAGAAGAAATACCTCCTACGATGCTCGTAGAAATCAAGATGACCGATGACCTATTGTACAATACTGATTTTGCAGCAAGTCATTATATTTGTATATGTATGCATGCCAGGTTAGATGAAGCGCAATATTTTACTAAGCACTGCATTTCTTATTTATTGTTGGAAGTTAAGAATTAGCCAAAATGCGGTTCCTACCTTAGATTTATTAGGATTTTCATGGTAATTGCTGGCATTTTAACTAGAAATTAATAATTCTGGTTTTATGTTTTCAAAAGGGAAAACAAATAATCGCATTAAGTCATTGTTTGGGAATTTGAAACCATCTCTTGACCTCATGTTTATATAACGCACTTCCTACAAAAACCTAAGTCAATTCAGTTGTTCCTTCTTATGGAATACAGGAGGAGTATAGTTTTAAATAGGTACAAACTCATACTGCAGTCTTTGAATGCCATGCGATGTTGTTTTAACGCTTACAGTACTGTTGGGTAGGTGTTGCACCTACCTTTACAGATCTTCAAATTTTTATTGTCTTCATGCAACAACCAACAAAAAAATAAAGCATGGTACCTTTACACACACACATGCACTTAGACACTTCCAGATAGATAGATAGATAGATAGATAGATAGATAGATAGATAGATAGATAGATAGATAGATAGACCGAGAGACAGATGGCTATGAGAGTCATTATCACTTTGTTTTCAGCTTTAAACCTTGTTAGGTTATTTTGCCCTGTTTATTGTTTGCAAGCTGATAACAGTACTTCGTTCTTGTTAATCTATTAATTTGAAGGTGCAGTCATCCCAAAGCTGTAACAACAATACCAGTGCAACACCTTCTAGAAAAGGCCAGTCTTCAGCACCTAAAGTACGCAAGACCGTAATCAGCAGAGTCCATGAGGCCGTAAAGGCAATAGCTTTGTGCCATAATGTAACCCCTGTGTATGAATCACGTGTTGGAGTAAATGGGGAAACAGAGTATTCTGAAGCAGATCAGGATTTCTGTGATGAAAATCGAACTTACCAAGCGTCCAGTCCTGATGAGGTCAGTATAAAAATTGTGTCTTTCTGCTTTCAACCAATAACAGGTCATTTTTATACTTCATTCAAGTATGTTTTTTTAATAGCCATGTAGGCACTTAATCTGCATGTTTTCAATATCTCCACATTAGTCAAATTGTCATCATAGATTGTCATCTATACAGCAGCTTCCAATCCAGGTACACAAGCAATGTTTTTAGAGAACAAACCATAAGAATTAGCATTATGGGAATTTATTATCACACTGCTTTTCTGGGTTTTTAATGCTTCTAACCATTTCACAATAGTAAAGATTCATTTAAAAGAGATCTTTAGCTTTAAAACCGTCCACATCTTATATGCAAACCTTGTTTTTCAAACCACAAGATCTACATCATAATTTTTTAAAGACTTGTATTGACACAAGTCATGAAGCCTGAGGAAAATAATGTAAATGGTTCATTATTTAGCTTATTGAACTTTCCTGCAGTCACATTGACAGATGATTCCAGTGTTTCCCAATCACCAAAGTACCATTTTAAAAGCATTTTTTATTGAATAAAGTGCTTTAAATATTGCACCCTAGAGCTTTATGGAAGTGAAATGGTTGAATTGATGTTTTCTTATAAGCTCTTGCATTCACCTATACAAACAAATTTGGTTAATCAGCAGCACAGCTATTTGATGACCATAATTTGATTGTATGTGATGTGTATTTTGGGTTAAGTGCTCATGTTTTATGGTATTACAATGTTTTATAATAAATTTGCATGTGTTCTGTGTAGGGCTTTGATGCTTTGCTTTGTAATACTCACTGTGCCAGTCTGGGTTAATGTAACATACAGAACAAGCTTATACAGATTATCTGATGTTGGAAAAATAATAACACATATGTATTTTTTTTTGTGGACTATTAAAGAGTACTCTTAAGTCTGAAAGATGCCAAATATGCATGCAGTCAAAGCAAATATTCAGTATTTTTTCTGATGGTATGAACAGTGTTCATTGTTTCACTGGGATCTGTGGATGTAATTTGAATAGTCATTCCTATGAGAAACAATTTTGAATCTCCCGTATGAAAATATTTGCAAGTGTAATGACAAAGGCACACTGGGCTAAATTTCAGCATGCTGATTATTGCAGGACGAGAGTCTGCCCCATGCTAGAATCATTGCTCTTCTGTGTCTGCACCCAGAACCACTGTGTTGGCCCAGGTGCAGGCACAGAAGAGCCTAGAGACTGATTCTTGGCCTGAATTTATCCAGTATGTCCTTGGTCTAAATCTCTGGACAGGATAATCTATGACCATCTGAACAGTTTCAGAAAGATAAGGTGAAAATGAGCCTAAAAAGTGTATACATAAGGAAAGTAGCAACACTGGAATCCATTGCATAAACGCACTCCTTTTAACCATGATGGGGGGAGGGAATAGTACTCAACACCCCCCAAATATTCACAGTGGATATTTAATTACTTAAAGGAAAACTATACCCCCAAAATGAATACTTAAGCAACAGATAGTTTATATCATATTAGGTGGCATATTAAAAGAATTGTATCAAACTAGTATATATATTTAAGTAAATATCCTTTTACATCTCTTGCCTTGAACCACCATTTTGTGATGTCTGTGTGCTGCCTCAGAGATCACCTGACCAGAAATACTACAACTCTAACTGTAACAGTAAGAAATGTTTAAGCAAAAGACAGAACTCTGTTAATTGGCTCATGTGATCTAACAAGTATAGTTTGTTTGGTATGTTTGTGTGCACAGTGAATCTTACGATCTCAGGGGGCGGCCCTTATTTTTTAAAATGGCAATTTTCCATTTAGGATTACCCAATGGCACATGCTACTATAAAAGTATATTATTATGAAAATGGTTTATTTACATGAAGCAGGGTTTTACATATGAGCTGTTTTATGCAATATATTTTTATAGAGACCTACATTGTTTGAGGGGATATAGTTTTCCTTTAACAAAAAGTATGCCATGTCAGTAAGAGAGTGAAAATGCAAATGTATTTTGTGGTCTGGTGATCCTGGGTCTATGGAAAATTGAATTGTTCCCTCCAGGCACTTTATTTCAAACTGCTGAAGATCATCTTTCAATGGTTTTCAAAGATTGTAACTTAAAAACTTGCTACATGCTACAGTCTCATTACCATCAAGGTTACAGTAGTAGTAGTATCGATCAAAATATTTAATGAGCCATAGCCCAAAGGTTGCAGTAGTAGTAGCAGGGCCGCCATTAGAAATCACGGGGCCCCGTACAACAAAATGTTTGGGGCCCCCCGGGCCCCGCCCACACTGACGACCAAGCTCCACCCCATATGCCGCCCACTCCACATCACAGTTAAAAGACCACACAGACATCAGCGCTAAAAAAGTAACCCCCCCCACACAAGTTATAAAAAGCTATTGATGGTCAGGGCCCCCTTATAAGTATAAAAAATTGGGGCCCCAAAAAAAAAAAATATAAAAAAAAAAAATGTATTTTTAAAAAAACATTGGTGGCAGGGGCCCCCTTATAAGTTAAAAAAAACTTGGGGCCCCAACAAAAAAAAAATGTTAAAAAAAAACGGAAAAAAACATTGGTGGCAGGGGCCCCCTTATAAGTTAAAAACAAATTGGGGCCCCAAAAAAAAATTTAAAAAAAAAAGTTTTTTGAAAAAAAAAAAAGTGGCAGGGGCCCCCTTACAAGTTAAAAAAAAATTGGGGCCCCAAAAAAAAATTTTTTTTAAAAAAGTTTTTTGAAAAAAAAAAGTGGCAGGGGCCCCCTTACAAGTTAAAAAAAATTGGGGCCCCAAAAAAATTTTTTTTAATTTTTTTTTTTTTTTTAAAGTTTTTTGGAAAAAAAAAGTGGCAGGGGCCCCCTTACAAGTTAAAAAAAATTGGGGCCCCAAAAAAATTTTTTTTAATTTTTTTTTTTTTTTTTTTAAAAGTTTTTTGAAAAAAAAAAAGTGTCAGGGGCCCCCTTACAAGTTAAAAAAAATTGGGGCCCAACAATTTTTTTTTTTAAAAAAAAAAAAAAATAAATAAAAAAAACAAAACATTGGTGGCAAGGGGCCCCTCACAAGTTAAAAAAAAATTGGGGCCCCAAAAAAAAATGTTTTACAAAAAGATTGGTGGCAGGGGCCTATAGAATATTAAAATAATACATTGGTGGCCAGGGGATTATAAAATAAAATACACAAACTGGTGTTCAGTAGAATTGAACTCATGGCTTCAGTACTTCAACTTCGCCTCCTTTAGTGGCTTCGGGTCTTTGCGCCGCTTCAGGACTTCGGCTGTTTTCGTGACTTCGGGTCTTTTCGGCGCTTCGTGACTTCGGGTCTTTTCAGCGCTTCGGGACTTCGGCTTTTTCCGTGACTTCGGGTCTTTTTGGCGCATCGGCTTCGGCTTTTTGGCACTTCCGCATTCGGCAACGCAGAGGGAGGACGTACGGCTCGGGCGCTCGTAAGGGGGGCCTGGATCTTCAAAAAATGCAGCGCTGCCGGGCCCCCCTTCATGCCCGGGCCCGGTACGCTTGTCCCCCCTGTCGCCCCCAGATAGCGGCCCTGAGTAGTAGTGATCAAAACATACAATATGCCATAGCACATTATGAACCTCCAATTTATTTAATCTTTCCTTGTTATTAGCATTGCACTTGAAGTGCCAGTTTATGCACACTATGACTAGTGCTTGGGTTTAATATACTTTGTGCCTATTGTTTAAGTCATGAAAATTCTACGGTTTTTGTTATTTCATGAGTTAAACAGGGCAAACAGGAAAATTGAAGCTACTCCAGGTTTGGTCCTTGTGAGGTACATAATTAGATTACTAGAGCTCCTATAATCTATAATGGACTCCTTCTAACAAAACAAAGGGTTAAAGGAGCAGGTAGTATACTGGTAATATAATTATCTACCCCACAAAAAGAGAGAAGCTTAAATTTACATATTTGCCCATCTTATAACAATAAATAAAACAACAGGCAACACGAGCTATATTCATTGCTCTCGGTTAATTGACCCACTGGTCTTCTGTATATGAAGCATAACTTTCATTTGAAATTGAGCCAATTTAACCTTTATATGACTGTGGTTAAAGCAGCAGCATTTATGAAAACTCATGATAGCTGTGCCTTATTGCTCTCCAGGTTACAAGTGAATTCCCTTCGCACTTGATTTTTTGCTGGGAAGCCTTCCTTTATTACTGGCTGTACAACTGCAAGCTAAATACAGTATCTTGCAAAAGTAATCACCCCCATGGCTTTTTACCTATTTTGTTACCTATTCCAACCTTTAATTTAAATGTTTCTTAATCTTATTTTATGTGATGGAGCTGCACAAAATAGTCTGAGTTCGTGAAGTGAAATGAGAAAGATCTAAGTGTCGCATGATCTGTCAGTATAAACACCCCTTTTTTGACATGGTACCACAACAAACCTGCCAAGAGAGGGCTGCCCACCAACACTCACAAACCGGGCAAGGAGGGCATTAATCAGAAGGAGGGCATTAACCCTGAAGGAGTTCAACAGCAGAGACTGGAGTATCTGCCCATGGGACCACAATAAGCCGTACACTCCATAGAGCTGGGCTCTATTTTTTTTAAAAAATAAGAAGGCACATTTTGAGTTTGCCAAAAGGCATGTGGGCAACTCCCCAAATGTATGAAGGAAGGTGCTCTGATAAGATGAGACTACAATTTAACTTTTCGGTCACCAAGGAAAAGGCTCTGTCTGGTGCAAACCCAACAAATCTTATCACCCCAAGAACACCATCGCCACAGTGAAACATGGTGGTGGCAGCATCATGCTGGCGGGATGTTTTTCAACAGCAGGGACTGGGAAACTGGTCCGAGTCGAGGGAAAGATGGATGGTGCTAAATACAGGGATATTCTTGAGCAAAACTTGTGTCAGTCTGTGATTTGAGACTGAGACGGAAGTTCACCTTCCAGCAGGACAATGACCCAAAACATACTGCTAAAGCAACAACATTTGAGTGGTGAAACAGGGGAAACATTTAAATGTGTTGGAATGGCCTAGTCAAAGTCCAGACCTCAATCCAATTGAGAATCTGTGGTCAGACTTGAAGGTTGCTGTTCACAAGCGAAACCATCCAACATGAAGGAGCTGGAGCAGTTTTGCCTTGACAAATGGGCAAAAATCCCAGTGGCAAAATGTGGGAAGCTCATAGAGACTTATCCAAAGCGACTTACAGCTGTAATTGCAGCAAAAGGTGGCTCTTCAAAGTACTGGGATGCAGTTATGCAAGCTGAAGATTTCTGTTGTTTTGTCTTATTTGTTGTTTGCTTCACAATAAAAAAAAAAAACACACATCTTTAAAGTTCTAGGCATATATTGTAAATGAAATGGTGCAAACTCTCAAACAATCTATTTTAATTCCAGGTTGTGAGTAAACAAAACTTGAAAAATGCCAAGGGGTGTGAATACTTTTGCAAGGCACGGTACAACCTTTTACTTTTAATGGGCTCCTTAGACTTCTGTTATAATCATGATATCATAGACTTCTGCTTATGTTATAATCATAATATTACAGTATTATCTTGCAAGCATGTTGTATATTGGGGAGTGCTCCAATATATAAAAATCTTTTCTTTATATCTTTGCAGCTTAATTAATTCTGAATTTGCCTATTTGTCTGTGCCCTACTGATACAGAGCTTAATTTATTCACAATCTATGTAGACATTTATGGTCATGTTAAGTAATTAGATGAGCATACAGCATTTGTTTTACAGTCTATAATATTGGAATAAATGGGGCATGTTTTTGCATATTTTAATTTCCTTAAGAAGGCATTGCCTTGTACTGAAGCTTGTAAAATGTCATATTAGCAACTGGTAACAGTTATACAGTATTCCCGGTCCACATAGTATTTAGCGAAGCTGATGATTTTGTATCAGGCTTCTGTGTTTTATTTCCCAAGTTGTCACATTTGCCTGCAGTGCACAGCACTAGTGAATGTTTTTGTAACAGGCCGTTGACAAGGAGGAATACTATCATTAAAGCTCTGCAGGATTCAATTCTGTATTAGTATTCAAAACGCTCTGCCTGATTATGCCCTGCTCATTGTTTCTTATGATAAGTGATCAATATTTCATTTTCTCCAAGAGGAGAAAGTTTCAAATGTCTGTCACTTATGGTCGGCACGGCCACTGCATAACAAACATTACGTGTAAGCAGGAACAACCATTGACAAAATCATAACTACATCAGCTCCAATTGTCATAAGTGTACGTCCACAGAACGCTACTGCTGATCTAATGCAATCAACAATCATAAAGGGGTATAAACTAGGTAGATCGGGCAATAAAGTGCAGAGGTCACAAGTCCATCTAATTCAACAACATGCTGTGAACAGGGACCTTTGAAGACCTTTGGCCTCTTCCAGCCTGAACCATTGATTTTTCTTGTTTTTTTAAGGACTGCTTACTCTGATAATCCACCAATTTATTGCCTTTATATCTCTGGTAATATGTTGACTAGGAATCCAAGTAGTGATATAACGGAATGTAAACTTTCATGTGTATCACAGTTCTCGGAGATATATCATACGTAGTTTAACCAGCTGTACTATTTATATGTGTTCAGAGAAGTATTAATCTAAAGTAGTTCATCAGAATAAAGCTTTGTGCTCATTCTGACTGTAGCATTTGTAGAACTATATGAATGCTGATGAAGTACAATCGTTTTGAAAAACGAACCACAGATAGCTAAAAAATGTTGTTAGTTTATCGATACAAATGGGTTGAGATTGTATGTGCTTTTTTTTTTTTTTTTTTTTTTTTTTTTAAATGCTATAATGCAGGCATTTCACCTTGTTTAATTCACTTTATTGTGTGGGTTTATTGAAGTAAGACTAATTGTGTTGTTTTGTCAATGTATTTGTGAAGAGCAAATGATTGTCAGTGGCATAAAACCATCATTTTCCTGACCTTTGGAGCCCTATGAAGAATAACTACTCCATGCGTTGCTGGGAATATTGACTGCCGTGCTTTCCACATGGCTGGGCAGTATTCTTAACTTAATAATTGTATTATTTTTTAATAGTGAGCTTGTGTAATCAAAACAATGAAAATAAATATGCTTAACCCATTATATTATAATTTGTCGTATGGTACGAATGTTTTTTTTTTTCTGCTGCTGGGGAGTAATACATAGAGATATTCAGTGGCTTTTTTTCTATTACAGGATTGTGTTTTTGATCTCCTTATTAAGACTATTTATTTTACACAGGATCTATTTACTAGCTCTGTGAGAAAGTTTCTTGTAGAAGACTGACTCCTGACATTTTTCGTTGATTAATGATCTTACCAAGCACACAAAGGGGATCATTTCAGCTATACCAACTTAAATTTCTTGTGACCACTCCGCAGGCTGTTCATATGACTAGTGAAGAGGTGTGCTCTCAACATTGGTTATTCAATCAATCTATTATCTCTGTATGTAAGTTTTCCAAATGATTAGAATCTCAGGAATCCTGGCCGAATCCCGAACCGAATTGGATTCGGTGCATCCCTAGCGTTTACCAATATTTATTTACTCCTGACATTTTTCGTTGATTAATGATCTTACCAAGCACACAAAGGGGATCATTTCAGCTATACCAACTTAAATTTCTTGTGACCACTCCGCAGGGTGTTCATATGACTAGTGAAGAGGTGTGCTCTCAACATTGGTTATTCAATCAATCTATTATCTCTGTATGTAAGTTTTCCAAATGATTAGAATCTCAAGAATCCTGGCCGAATCCCGAACCGAATTGGATTCGGTGCATCCCTAGCGTTTACCAATATTTATTGAAATTGTATATGAATTAGGGGCTTATACCTCCTCGGTCCCCCTGCAGCCGCAGGGTCTGCTTCCTCTGTAGTTCTGCACCTGGGGGTATTGTAAAGCTATAACCCATTAGAGAGATAGAAAAAATCTTAGTGACAGCTGTCACATCCTTCCTTGAACCAGAAGTCTTAAATGTGTTGCCTTGGGCTTACATGAAACGGCACAATATGGGAGCAGATAACTATGATGTTTTTTCACCCAACCAACCCAACCTTTTGTCCAGACCAATAAGATGTTTGCTTTTAACCAGGTAACCAGGAAATTCTACCTGTGGATTGTTGCTATAAGAAATCTGAACTGTAGCAAACTTTGCTCCTTAAATTACATAACTCCCATTGTGTCTGGGTGGCCATACACTGGCAGATTAAAGCTACCAATACCGGTCCTTATCTGCTCATGTATGGGGTATTCTGACGGGTCTCCACGATCGGTATCAGACCAAAAATCATCCAGATATGGATCGAGCAGGTTTGATTTTCCCTGTCAATCGAAGGCCGCATTGGCTAGTTGATGTGGTCCTCGTCCTGTTGGGCCCATTTTGATTGTTGTAATCAATGTTTGGTCCTAGTGCGAATTATCGGATTAACCCGATATCACCCTGCCTTTGGTGGGCATATCAAATAATATCCGCTCATTTGGAGACCTTGCCAAATGAGTCAGTCTTATCCTCTATGGCCACCTTTAGTCCCTTTCCATCTTTTGAGGGATACTAGTAGTTTTGCATAGAAGATGGGAGCTGTGTCAATCACACAGATTTTTCTGAATTTTCATTATTTTGCCTCCCCCATACCCGGTCACCCACAATAATGGCTCAGACACTCTGTACTCTACCCCTTGCTTTCTTATATGTGCTTTCAGTCACAAACCTTATAATATAGTACATTTGGCTTCACTGAAATCAGATTGATCTCAATACTAATATAATCTCAAGCTGTCTTGATATTAATATAATTCATAGGTGTTTAATATCAACATATTGTAACACAAATTGCACACAAACAGAATTTTGCAGACATAAATAAAGTTCCTGCGTATTTAGGAAACAGAAATAGTTTAATTCTTTTCTCGCCTTTTGTAAATACAGTCTCCTGCTTGCATAATGTAGTTTTGTTCCAAAAAGTGTCTTTGTTATGTGTATATATCCTGGAAGTAGGGTGCTTATTGTAACTTCTGACACATCTCTTAAGTATAGCATTTCAATCCAACTTTAACATTAATTACAGGTCAGATTGATGGATGCAAGCTTCAAAGGTTATACACGTCCATCAATGTAAGAACACAGGAAACTTGTGCTTCCTGCTTGGGAGTATCAGACCAATTTATAGGCATTGAGTAGTTCATTCTGAATGTAACTATGCTCTTTTTGTATGTTGGCTTCTCAAACTATTTATTTCTCTGGCTTTTGAATGTTTTATCTTTGCTTGTTGCATTGATGAATATAGCTATTTACAATTTAAGGGAACATATTGTGTAAAAACCAACAATGTGCCAATGCATTATGCTTCTAATAAAATGTATCATTTTATACTACTTTAATCAAATTCCAAAAAAAAACACTCTATACCAGAAACATCTTACTTTGCTTTTGGAAAGGAACTTTAGGTCATAATTGTCACTCATTTGACCCACAGACAGGCAACAGAAAGAGGAGCTCCAATAAAAGGATCATTATTAAAGTAAATGATAATTTATACCAGAGTTAAATCAGGCACATATATTATTCATAATTGCCCAAAAGATTAGGGGGATTTTGCATTATGCTATATTGTACCCTTTAAAATATTCTTAATTCTGATGATTTTTAAATCTAAAAACACTCATTAGTGGCGTAATATTATATTTTGCTCCTAAGCTAGTAGAATTCAAGCCAAACATTTTAGGAACTCATAGCAAGGGTAACCGCACAGATGAATATTTTGCTTGGAAGTAGGTTGGACTTTAGAATAAGAGATTCAGTAGAACACTGATGGGCTGGAAATGGAAGCTGTGGGGGGGGGGGAGTAATAATTCCACTACCTTCTCTTTTATTAATACATTAGTTTTGCATAGCATGATTCCAGTTTTTTTCTGTCAGTCTAGATTAAATTGGAGGAAAGAGATTATAAGGCTGTATTAATCACACAAAAGCCGGCCATAGATGTGCAGACATTATACTTATATCAGAAAAACGCTTTGTGGCGATTTTATGACCTACGACTAACCATTCAGATTAAATAAAGTAGTAAAAAAAAATCAGACAATGTTCTTGCCATGAATTCACAGACAATAATTGTACAAAAGTTTTGTCAGACAAATGGGACAGTCACCAATTGATATCATCCAATAAGCAATACATGCAGAGATATCATCATTAGCCTACAGAATTTTTCTAACCTGTCCATTTTACTAAACAAATGATCGATATAGTGAAAAAAATGTCGGACAATACACACAGTCCAAAATCTTACAAACCTTCACTTTGTTTGATCTTTGCAACTATGACCAGCTTTATGCACATTTTGGTCATATGTAGAAAATGAGGCGCAACACTCTCTAAACTTCCAGCACAAACATATCTGATTCCACAGATTGAAAGAATACCATATTAATACATACAGGCAATTTCCCAACATCCCTTTGACACACAAAGTAATGCAACCCCACCCTAATCTTGTTCTATCGTGAATTGGTGGATTCTGGGAATTGAAGTCCCAGAGAATCTGTGCACCACCCACTGTGGACAGCAGAGGGACTTCAAGTCCCAGAATCCATCACTTCACAATGGAACAAGATGATGAAAGTGGATGGGCATTTCTGTATAAGCTTAAGGGGGAGAAGGGGAACTGGTGCCAAGTCATTTCGGACAATTTGTCACCAGCGATTTAATGCAGGAGGCAATGTGGTTCTATCTAAATATTTACTGTTTCTAAAGAACTTTTTTCATGGGTTAGGAGCTTCCATTGGAACTGGGAACTCAAGCAAAACAAATTTTGTTGTCAGAAAAGGGGTAAGAGCAAGGGAATGTGGAGCAGGCATTGTTCAAGTTACACAAAGGTCCGGGTCAAGCTCTTTTGCCTGCTTTCCCTGCCCGCCACCTAACACTGCCAGCTTCTGACTTCCGGTTTTATAGCCGCGCTCCTGCTCGCCCCGCCCATCATTGGCGGGGTTTGTCAGCGCGGGTTTATAAAAGGAACCCGGAAGTTGGGTGCGGATGGAGGGAGGACGGGTGCAGGTCTACACTACATTGTAGAATAGAGCTTTTTGGTTTATCAGCAGGAAAAATTATAGAAACTTGCTCTGTGGGTGACTTACCACTAGACAAGAGGGTGATCGTGTTTAAAGTTGAATGTTCTTTGCTATTATCATGGCATTCTGGCCTTTGTACCCAAGGCATGTCAATATAAAGTTTTGTCTGTTTAGGTAAAGTGGTTGTTTGCCTTCCAAACACTTTTTGCAGTTCAGTTGTTTTCAGATTGTTCCCCAGAAATAAAGATTGTTTTCAATTACATCCCTTTTTAACATTTTTACAGAATCTAAGTTTAAAGTTTAATGTTCCTGTCTCTGGTGTTTGTCTGACAGGTCAGTAATTCAGGTGCAGACTCTAAACTGTTAAACAATTTTGCAACATTTAGTTGATACATTTTTCAGCAGCATCTCTGGAGTATTAGCAACTATTGTATCTGCTCTGCAGGGACAAAGATAAGAAATATATCAACTAAATGTATCCATTTAGAACAGTTTACAGAGTCGGCGACTCCCCCTCCCAGAGCTGCTTTAGAAAGACAAAAGAAGGTGAAAAATGACATGTTACACTTCAATATTAGAAAAACAGTCACACATTGAAAATAGAAATGAATTGGAAAAAGTCTTTATTTCTGGGGAACCAGAACTGAAACCAACTGAACTGAAAAAAGTGTTGGAAGGTGAACAACCCCTTTAAGATGTTGGAAAACAGATTAAGGGGCTGTTTATTATGCTGTGTAAAAAACTGCATTTAAATTAGCCAAACATTGGTAGACATCTCAGTGTAAAAAGCAGCGTTCTTATCAAGTTTTATACAGATTCTCTCTGAATGCTTATCTCCACGTACAAATCTGGAGTAACTGTAAGCAGTCTCTTTAAAATGCTATGGGAAAATATGGTGTTTGTCTATCGCAGTTGTTTACAAAGCTTTTCCCAAAGCGATTTCCACCCGAACTTATTGCTGCTTGAATTTTCCACACTGACTTTAATGGATTGGACAAGGTTTGAAGTGGTGTATAATAATGGCATCAAATGCATTCAGGTGGAGTAAAATAAAGACACACCTTGATAAAGTCACCATTTATTTTACACTGCAATATTTATTTTATACAGCATAATAAAAAGGCCCCTAAGATTGCAAAGGCCCACTCATAGCTTTGCTGGAGATGAGATTGTACCCCATGGCCTTAGCCAAGAATCTAGAGAACAGGTTTGGCAGTTATTTTTGCCTACAGAAATTGGATACCTTGACCATGGGTGATTAGTTCTGCTTTGTTTTGCTTTTGAATAATTTGTGCTTCACTACAAAAATCAGAAGCTATTTAATTTAGGGCTGATATGTAATAAATAATATAACGAATGAGTTAATTGTGGTCTTTGTTATGCAGGGGTTGCACTATGTTTTCTGTCCAGCATCCATAAGTAGAAAATAAATTGCATTCATCTTCCTGAAATTGTTTGTGGTTAGTTAATTTAGAACTAGGTAATTCAATTGTTATCTATTGGTATTGGCAACAACAGTCTACATGAAAGAATGAGGTAGTTAAAAGCTATATCTACAAATCCGATACATTACTAAAAAGCCAAAGGTCACCGAATTAAAACCTTTGCTTTGGTTTTTGTGAGTAATTGTCCTACATCATTTTACTAATGTCTTGCTGCTAATGAAAATGAAAAACATCATGCTGCTTGATTTACTGCTTTGTTTTAATTGTCATTTTAAACTAACAAGTGTGCCAGGATTTCAAACTTAATAGGAGCCTCCTGCAATTCTGTCAAAAATATTGTGAGTGACGGCCTTTTTACACCTTAGGACTCCTTATTTAGAATAGCTTTTACATAGTATGTGATTAAATCACTTGATTTGCCTTTTTTTTTTTTTTTTTTTTTTTTTTTTTTTTAAGAACTGGTGAAAGTGACATTTTGTAATGGATTCTGTGTAGAGCCGCTACCACTAGATAATACTGGAATTGCAGCCAAGTTCTAGTTAGTAGGTGGTAACTACTGTGCCAAGCTCAAAATCTTAACACCTTGCTGCCAGTGTAATTCATGAAACAAATGGCTTGAAACAAGTGAAAAAATTGTCATGTTCTGAAATGGGCACAGAATTGGGACCATTATACAAGCACTGTTCAGATGTTTGTCAGTTACACCTACTTTGTATGAGCCCCTAACCCAACACCTGCCTTGACTAATTGGTTAGTATAGGTCTTCCTTTGTGTTGCCCACCACCCCTTCACTTAAAGTTCCATATGTTTGTGCATACATTTACTAAATTATTTTCATCTCTAATATTTAAATTCTGTGCTTGATTGTGATGGGTGCAGTTATGCCAGAATTGTGTAAATTAATGTTGCATTGTGGGTAAAGGAGCGTGCTTATTTGTCCTTTTTTTGCACTTAATAAATGAACCCTGTGCTTTCTTCCTGCTACTTTTGGATTAGACTATAATTTATACCCAAGGTCTATAGTTTTAGTTTACCTTTTCTTATCTACTTGTTGTGATTGTTACTTAGTTTGTGATTCCATCTTAAATGGTCCATACCTATTATACACCTGTGAGTACTCTGCTATTTCTAACTGAATTGTTGTGTACATAAAAACTATTTCTATATCAGTTGCTGCCTCTGTCCCATTGGAGCTAACAGTCTAAGGTCCATATTACATCCACTACCATTATCCACACACTATGTACAATATATTGAGGAGCCAATTATCCTGCCTGTATATTATTGGATTGTGAAAGGAAAGCCAAGTACCCAGAAAAAACCCAGACAAGCACATAGAGGACATACAAAGCTTTTGCCATCTAGAACTAGAATAGTTGGATCTATTGCAATTATAAACTGTGTTCATTTGTATCTATGCTTTGTATTTTATATAGTTTTTTTTATATAGTATTAATCTAATATAATCGATAAGGTACAATTTTAATTGTAGTACACTTACCCTGTTATGATACATTTTTTCTTAGAAATTAATTAGCTTTTGTGAAATGTAAATAACACCAATCAAACGTGGCTAAAAGTAAAGCCATATTTAGGTGAGAAAACCCACAGGGTAGTTGTGGAATACAGTATTGATTATATATCTTGATTTTTGTTGCCCTCCACTAATAATTAGAACTGTAAAGGAAATCAAACTATATGAGGGGCTAATTGTGGAGTCACAGTGACTGGAGTGTCCCTTAAGGGACTGTAGGGACCCTCATAAAATGATTGTACTCTAAAAGGGATTACTAATAAAGCTTGCAAGAAGAAGGATACACAGAAATACCGGACTTCCAGTGAATGGTCACTAGATTTAAAATGCATTTATCATCACCCTTTTTCTTAAATTGTTGATTATTGTACTTGTTTTCATAATAATGCTAACTACATTTTCTAAAGTTTTTTAAAGTTATATTTTCATATACAAATGTAGTACACTTACCCTGTTATGATACATTTTTTCTTAGAAATTAATTAGCTTTTGTGAAATGCAACTTGTAACTGTATATACAAAGTAGTATACTGTCCTGTTCAATGTATAATCAATACATGTATATAGATACACATATGTATGTAGATTTATTTGATGTATGTGTTTCTTTTTATAAATATTTGCTTAAAAGCAGTCTAGGCTGACTTTACTTTTGTAATCTGTACTTTAGAATACAACTAATTGCATGCCCATTTTTTTAAATCTGTTAGTTACTGGATATTGATTATTTGGTCTGAGTTGCTTGGGATATGTAGGGGAAATAATCATCTGCTGCTTTCCCTGATGGAAATAGAAATGTAAATAACACCAATCAAACGTGGCTAAAAGTAAAGCCATATTTAGGTGAGAAAACCCACAGGGTAGTTGTGGAATACAGTATTGATTATATATCTCGATTTTTGTTGCCCTCCACTAATAATTAGAACTGTAAAGGAAATCAAACTATATGAGGGGCTAAATGTGGAGTCACAGTGACTGGAGTGTCCCTTAAGGGACTGTAGGGACCCTCATAAAATGATTGTACTCTAAAAGGGATTACTAATAAAGCTTGCAAGAAGAAGGATACACAGAAATACCGGACATCCAGTGAATGGTCACTAGATTTAAAATGCATTTATCATCACCCTTTTTCTTAAATTGTTGATTATTGTACTTGTTTTCATAATAATGCTAACTACATTTTCTAAAGTTTTTTAAAGTTATATTTTCATATACAAATATGTTATCTTAAAAGTAGCTTCTTTTTTTTAAAGTTAATTATGCAGGGAAGATGCAAGTCTGAGACATTCAGATGGGTTGTTGAAGAACGTAAAGTGAGATTATAACATATTTACATTTATATTTATAAAGTTAACGTGCCAGTTGATATTAAACTGCAGTCAATGCCTCCTGTACTATGTATGGTACTGTTGAAGAATTGAGTATGAGCAATTTCAAGTGTGATATAAAATCTCCTGGAGGTTGTTCGTGTTATCCATATTTTACTAAGATGTGTAATTTACCTCTTGATAATAATCTTTTCTTGCAGGTAGCTCTGGTACAATGGACAGAGAGTGTTGGTCTGACCCTAGTCAATAGAGATTTGACCTCAATGCAACTTAAGACCCCTGGAGGACAGATATTAACATTCTTCATTCTGCAAATCTTTCCATTCACATCAGAAAGTAAAAGAATGGGGATCATAGTGAGAGTAAGTTGTTTCATTGCTTTTGGAAACTATGTTAATTAAACTTGCGTAGGATTCAGACATATTTACTGCAAGTGGTTGAGAAATAGTCTCTGTTTACTGTTCATTTATTGTGCACAAGTGACAACATTTTTTAAATTTATTATAAGGGGCATGTTTACAAATTAATGTGTTATAATTTATAATCTTATAAATACTGTACATGTTCTCTTATACATGTTTACTGTTAGGGTGAAAGTTATGATTTGCATATGGGTTGAACTGTATCCACCTGGTATGTTCGAGGCAAATTTGTAAAGCTTATGCAATAACACATTACAAGCACATTGTAATATATAGCTGTTGTTCTGTAATCCAGACTCTTTGGGCAGTACTTTGATTATTTAGTAGTGATAATCCAGGGGTTCTCTAGATTCTGAGTATAAAATATTATTTTATACTCGCCAACATTTGGTGACATTTTCCTTGATGACATACAAGAATCACATTAAAAGAGGGCATAATTGTTACAGTATTTTAAAAGTGAACCATTGTTAGCAAAAAAAAGTCCATTAAACTGTAGTAGATGATTAATTATTTTTTTTTACAATGAATGTATGTAAACATAATCAGAATGGATTATAGCACTACAAGTTCTGGTCATAATAGTATTGTAATCCAGGGGCACAAAATTAAAACTGGGGACATTGGACAGCTTTGTGCTTTAATCGTGTTTTTGCTTACTGGTATGGAAATGCAGGCTTAACTGTCTGCAACACAATCTACAAACCTATTTGCTAGAAAATAACCATTACTAAATTAACATTATAATTACAGGTGAGTTTCTTAAATTTTTTTGTTGCCTTTTTGCCCCTTTATTATTAGTACTCCAGCCTGGGGAAATGCAAGTTCTCTCAGTTTGTTATTGGTTTTAGAAATCAGATGAAGAGTGAGATATGAAACAAAATGCCATGTATATTCCATAAAATCACTTCTATCAAATCTACTGAAACCTTTATTAGCCCTTTACACATAAGCATGGTTAGCATTATTTAAGTTTTAATGGCATAGTTTTATCAACAGCTGCTTCCAGTTCCACCTCATTGAGTAGAATGAATTTGGTAAGCATTAAATTAACCTTTACTAGTTCACATATGATTAACTTTTAAAGTTCCTTTTACATTCTTTGATTGCAGGATTTATCAGGTTTTTAGCAGTAAATATTTAAATGATGCTACTTTTAACAGAAGGTTTACTTAATCTTTTTCTCTGGACTCTGGACTGGACTCTGAATTGATTTTACAAAGAATTATGCACATTTATTATTGTTATTTACTATTGTAGGTCCTTGCCCCCATAAACAGCTTGTAACCCAGTTTTGCAAACCCCTGGTGAACTGTTACTCTTTACTACCTAAGGCAATGTTTCCACCCTGCCTAATTGCAGCAGTGGCACTATCTGTGAACAATTCTAAGAAAATTTGTATTTGGTCTTCTTTTTTATATGATTTTTGAATTATTTACATTTTTTGCTCTGGAATTGTCAAGCTTGGAATTTTCACAAATGGCTTTTTTTGTTCCAATCAGGCAGCAGTTGGGAAGGGAGAATAGAGGATGAAGAGTAGTGGGCCTGAATAGAAATATAAGCAATAGAAAATAAGAATAATTAAATAAATAATAAAATAAATTAAATTGTCAGCCTTGGAATTAGAGGATGAACAGTAGTGGGCCTAAATAAAAATGTAAGCAATAGAGAATAAGAATAATTAAATTTAATAAATAAATTAATTGTCAGGCTTAGAAATAGAACCAATAAAAATAATAATTAAAAAATTAATAATTTGGTTTTTCTTAACTGGGATTTTCAGTTGAAGGCCAAATAAAGGCATAATAGGAAAGGTAACATTTTTGAAATAACAAACAAAGTACTTTTGTATGGTTTCTACACTATGGCTAAAGTCATGCGTCAACTTTGTTTCATACGATATTATTGGTATCTGTATAGCCAGCTTTTGGCAATAATTGGCAGAGAAATCTAGAAACCACAGAAATAAAGAAATGAAAGATAAAAGGGGAAAAAAAGAGGAAGGCAGATGTTAAGAATACTGGGTAAGGAACCAGAACAGAGTAAGTAGAGAATAGAAAAGTTGTAGCCAGAAGGCCTAAAGATTAGAGGAAACAGGAAAAGCCCTAGATTAACAGCAAGGAGAGTGATATGCAGTCCAAGGAGAAGAGCAATGACCAGCTGCATACAGAGTAAGAGGTAACATGCTCAATGTTCTGGTCCTAGAGCAACAAGCCTTTTAATGAGTATTTTACAGAACTGCTATCACTGCCCCATGCACCATCTTCCCCCATTATCATTGTTATATTGCAAAAATGTGCAGCTTTCATATAATGTCCATTGTTTTCATCACAGGAAGAATCTTCAGGAGATATAACATTCTATATGAAAGGGGCTGATGTTGCCATGGCTACCATAGTACAGTATAATGACTGGCTGGATGAGGAGGTAAAAATTACATCAAATTGTTCTGTCATTGGGGTATTAGATGTGAAAAGCATTATCTGTAAATGTATTGACAGAAATCCTGACACATTTTAAAAGGCACAAAAATAAGTTAAAGAAAATACAGCGAAACTAATGAGCACAGTGGTGTTTGTGTGATACAGTGACCTTATCAGATATATGCCCTCTAGTATTCTAGCAAAATTCCCATCCCAAAATATACTGACTAATATATAGTATATATATAATATAGCTGTAGTAGATTTAAAAGAAGATTGCGGGGGAATAAGAAACAGTCGACGCAAGAAACCTGAGTTACAGCCATTCATGAATCAAATTTTATTAAACATTGTAACATCATTTTGAGGTACAGATATGAAATAGTATTTTTGAGGCGAGCTTCCCTTTATAATTTAACAAAAATTAATCTTGTGAAAACATTAAATTGTTAAATATTAGGCCCTTATATCAGTACCTTTATATATCTCATAGATTGTGGTGAGATTAAAGGCACCAATATTGCAGTGTAACATGTCCTTTTACTCTCATATAAGAAAAATCTGCATTCCATATCAAATTACTATATCTGCTTTAGTATGCAAACAAAATACTTCGATTTGGAAACAAGACCATACATCTGGCTGTGGGCATTACCTCAATTCCCTCCTGAAAAATGCGAGCTTTGTTCAAAGCTTATTTTCAGGCTTAGTGTGCCAGTAATCATCTTAATCTAACACTCTGCAGAGACAATATAGCAATAGAGTGATCAGCATGCATATGTTCATAATGGTATTGGCAATATGAATCAATATGTGCTTCAGGCCAGTTTCACTTAATCAGGCCCATGATTAAATTAAACTCCCTGAAGACTTAACAAAATGTCATAAAAATTACTTTTGGCGATAATGATACATAATTAATTGTAAAAAGAAAAAACTCATCTTAATTTATTTAGCAATATGAGGTCAAATCAATAGACCTCTTTCACCAATGTCATTTATTAAGCTTATGGTTTTATAGAAGACAGCTGATAGATGTTTATGGGGAATAATTATAAGACCTACATGTAATTCTCACATATCATTAACAAGGTGACATAAAGAATAAATATATCATTTTATAGTTAGTCCAAGCTGTTTAATAACAGCTGTTTATTACTAGCAGATAGTACACGTATCCTGTGCCTTATTAACCTTTAATATTTATAAAAAGCTTTCTAATTTGGATTTTCAAATAAAGTATAAAAAAAAGCACTTCAATAATAAGCAAACATTGAAAACCTTTAACACATTTAACAGGATACTGTGATAAACTATCTCTGTACTTTAAAATGCTAAGTAATGCTGTGTAATGTAGGATAGAGAGAGAGAGAGAGAGAGAGAGAAATAGAAATTGGATGTTTTTCTACATATTTTAAACAAATACCTTTGTTAGCAGCAAAGTATATTTTACACCACTTTTTTTTGTCAAGTCATTTCAATTTAAATGTAAAAATAAATGTTCTTACTATGTCCTGTAGTGTGGAAATATGGCAAGAGAAGGACTCCGGACCTTGGTTGTTGCAAAAAAATCATTATCAGAAGAACAGTATCAAGATTTTGAGGTACAAAGACATTGTTAAGACAAGTTTTCTTTGGTGACACAGTAAAACCTTGATGTGTGTCTTTTTTCTAAAGCTTTCAGTTCAGTAGTTATATCTAGGGATGCACCTAATCCAGGATTCAATTCGGGATTTGGCTGAATCCTTCTGCCCAGCCCAACCAAATTCAAATTTGCATATGTAAATTCGGGTCGGGAAGGGAAATCACATGACATTTTGTCACAAAACAAGGAAGTAAAAACATTTTCCCCTTCCCACCCCTAATTTGCATATGCAAATTGGGGTTCGGTATTCGGCTGAATCTTTCGCGAAGGATTCGGGGGTTTGGCCGAATCCAGAATAGTTGATTTGGTGCATCCCTAGTTTTATCTTCAATGTGAATGTTTTTCAGTTTTATTTTCCTTTTTTCATTTTGTTTTTAGAAAGCAAGATCCTCTCCCCTGAAACCTTTTAATGGTCCTTAGCTTGAGCATCCAAATAATGTGTAAGCTAAGTGGTGTTTAAGGGAGTGACCAGGTACAGACCCCTGCCCATCCCATAATGAAAACTGTCCTCTAAATTTCCACCTAGGCAGTAACCCATAGCAACCAGATGATTGATCAGATTATTGCTTTCATTGTATCCTAGTAGCTGTCTGAAAAAGTCTAAACACTGTTTGTTGCTATGGGTAACTGCCCAAGTGTAAATTTGCCCAGTGTTTATGAATGTATAGTATGTTGTAAATACATTGGCAATAGCAGCTGCGAATGAACCATATTTTTTTTAAAAAATACAAAAATTCATCCACAATTGCTCAAATAAAATATTGTTTTTTTCAGAATCGATACAACCAGGCAAAGCTAAGCATGCATGACAGAACGTTAAAAGTGGCGGCAGTGGTGGAGAGCCTGGAGAGAGAGATGGAATTGCTTTGCTTAACTGGTGTTGAGGACCAACTGCAAACAGATGTACGGCCAACACTGGAAATGCTTAGAAATGCTGGAATAAAGGTATTTTACTTAATATTCTTGTTAGTGTGAATCATTTAATATTCTGCATTACTGCTCCTATTTATAATGTTGATGTTGGAGGGAGTCATCTCTGTGCGGCCTCTCACTAGTGTAAGAATAGGAATGTATTGACATGACTCATGCTACCCACATTGACTTAAAACCAGAAATGACTCACTTACAACTCAAACAGTTCAAACATAAAGAATATTAGGGATCCTGCTGTTAATTGTTCTTGATACCTGCTACAAAGCATGACATTTTTATAGGATTCAGTAGATGCCTGTGTAATGTCCTAGCATGTCTTATGCAGGTGAAGCTTCAGTGGATATATATTTGATCACATTTTTTGGATATATATAAACATGTGCAAGAATAAAGATATCATCCTATGCAGGAATAAATATAGATATTATCCTTTTTCCCAACAGATTTGGATGCTAACCGGAGATAAACTAGAGACTGCAACATGTATAGCAAAAAGTTCCCACCTAGTATCAAGAAATCAAGATGTTCATATATTCAGACCAGTAAGCCTTTCCATTTTTCATCGCTTTATATGCTTTTTTTGATTCATATACTGAATGTGAGTTGTAAATACCCTGTCCAGAAGTCCTTTGTTAAACAGAGTGTTCAATTAACAATGCGTTGAAATCTGTAACTCCGTTAAGATGTAAGTGAACCTTCGCTACAGTTACAAAAACATTGCCATATGAAGCAATACATTACACTACATTACAACCCGCAACAAGACTTGGACAATAGATTGTTAAGGTAGCCATATATGCACAGATATCATACATATATACCTTTTAAGAATATATTCAAATTTGTGGTGTCTGGGGTCATTAACACAGAAAAGTAACTGGTTTGCAAGTACAGGTACGGGACCAGTTTTCTCCATGCCTACTAAAAAAAATTATTTTTTTTTTGCTGAAATAGTATTCTGCAAAGTCCAGTCATTAATATTTTACCCATCTAAATGGAATTGATGCAATTTTAAAGCACTGAAAACAATATGTGCTGCTGTAAATGTGCAAACAATTGTGCACATAATGACAGTAATAAAGAGCATATATTTGGCAAATTTTCACTTACAACATGGAAAACAGTGCATAATCCCACAATACACTAATTATGTTAAAATATGGCAGTGTTGTTTAGGCTCTTTCTGACAAGACATACGTCTGTGCCTACTATAAGACATAATTACTAGAATATAATTTTCATGCAGATGTCATTTGCTGTGAAGCATCGGAATAGAAAATGAAGCCCCGCAGACTCCAATTTGCAATTAAATTATTAATGCTTCTGATAAAACTTCAGATCAATTTTTGTTGACCTTTTGGTAACGTAATGCACAAATTACATTTTCTTGAACAAAATCTATTTACGCTGAGTTTTCCTTTCATTTATAACAATGGACAGGTCTAAAGCGATGTTCATTTAATACAAAACTGGTCAGAATTAGTCAGGAACTCAGCACTTTGTTCCTTATTGTGTAGTAGTGAAGTGTATAGATATAAAAACAAATAGATACAAGTTAAATAATATATATATGTATCATCCAGTTTCTCTGGATGATACATGGGAACTGCAGTTGAGCAAATTTGCATTCATGTAAACGAGCCCTTACAGATATTAGGCTTTTCAAAGCATGGATAATACTGAAAATGTTGGGTGGAAGCAGACGTTTCAATGGCTCCCTTTTAGCAATGGTTTCCTCTATGAAAAATTCTGAAGATTATGTAGATTTAATTTACATACGTCCCAGAAAGACAAGACCTGTTATAAATGCCAAATAAAAGTTGTGAGCCATGGTGTTAAAGCCAAGTGGTCATGAAACCTTGTATTTGAAAAGCAACTGATCACTCTTCAGCTTTCGAAGGGGGGTCACTTACCCCATTTAAAAAAAAAACAAATGTTCTATAATGCTACAAATTTAATATTATTGCTACTTTTTATTACTCCTCTTTCTATTCAAGCCCTCCCATGTTCATATTCCAGTCTCTTATTCATATTCCAGTCTCTTATTCATATTAATGCAAGGCTTACAAGGGTAATTTGAATCCTAGCAACCAGATTGCTGAAATTGCAAATTGGAGAGCTGCTAAATAGCTAAATAAGTCAAATAATAAAAAATGAAAACTACTTGCAAATGGTCTTAGAATATCACTTTCTACATCATTCTAAAGTTTAATTTAAAGGTGAACAACCCCTTTATCAGTCCCTCTCCTACAGTTCACAAGTACTGTTTATAACCTAAGGTAGGCCTATATAGGTACATTTATTTCGGTACTTTCCTTTTTTTGCTGTTGTTTTTGTAATTATTTATAAAGTCCAGCCTTAAAGTGAATAATAAACAGTCTAGGTAAAGTGTTGTGAAGTTTGTTGGAGCTGCATAAAATACACACATTTGTGTACTGCTGCTGGCTTTTTTCCCTGCTTCTTTGTATACTTTTTATGATTTATACTTGTTTAAGAAGCCACTTCAAATGGCTATATATTAAAAATGATTTGTAGAAATTAGTTACCCTTCCAACCTGACGTGAAATTTGTGCACCCATCTTGTAGGGCATTTTAAATGAGAGTTTTAGTTCTCCTAGGAGATGAGAAAAATTCAGCAATTGTTCACTCTAATAAATGGCCTCTTCACTAGTCATTTCAGTGCATTCTTCCTTTAAAGTCTCTTTTGGAATATCTCATTTGGTAAATTCCTTCCATGAGTTACTAGGAAACAAATACACATACCCAGCTCATCATAATTTATTCTTCATGTGACCTTGCATGGAAACATTCACCAAAAATTTACATCCCTATTTCTGGGCAGGTTTATTAGAAAGACCGTTGAAAGAAGCATGTTCACTTGTAGGTTTGGAATTCTTTTTCAAATCCAAAATGTTGCCATGTAAGTCGAAAAAGACATATAAACTACTGCAAGCTAAAAATTTTGTGTTTTCATTTTAAAATATTCGCTTTATTGTAGGTGAGTAATCGAAGTGAGGCTCACTTAGAACTGAATGCTTTCAGGAGAAAACATGACTGTGCCTTGGTAATAGCTGGTGATTCCCTAGAGGTAAGAGACTGTGTCTTATGTTCTTAATTAACTGAACAAAGTGACACCCTCTAATAATTGAAAACCATCCAGCACCACCTTGAGAATTATGGTACCTGAAGCTTAAGAACAGCCGAAGATCCACATCTCATTAGCATCCCTATAGCATGTTATAAAGTGAAGTGATTCTCCTTGAAATGCTGCAAACAGTGGTCAAATGTTCTACATAGGCTCACATGAACTGTACTATATGGCCAAACGAGTTAGGACACTTTGCTGTTCAATTTTTTATTCCGTAATCAGGTGAATTAACTTGAAATTAATTAACTTTTGCAGCTATAATAGCCTCTTCTCTTTTGGGGCTGCTTCCCACAAGTTAAAGGATTGTTGGAAGGATTTGTTTCTATTCAGCCACATTGAGCATTAATGGTGTTTGGTAATAATGCTAGGCAATAAGGTCTAGCTTACAAGCAGCCTTCCAATTCATCCCAAATGTAGTTAGCTTCCTTTGTGAATAGAGGCATTACGTTGCTAGAATAAGGTATGGCCTTCTCCGTGCTGTAGCTTTAAAGTTTGGTTTCACTGGAACCACAGGTCTAACCATGGAAAACAGTGCCAGATGATTAGTCCTCCTTCATAAAGTGTTAGCTATACCATTATAATCTACAGTCTGGTCATTTCCCTATGGGACCAGACTGTAAATTATATCCTTCTAAACGGCGCGTTCTGACGTCAGAACACGCCGTTTATAACAGGGGTCCCCGCCCGTCGAATTTGATGCTGCTACACCCGAATTGGACGCCAGCGCGCCTGACTTGGATGCCGATGACCAGAATAAGACCCCTCCAAAACCCCCACATCCCCCTCCCGACATTTCACACAAAATGTAGATTATAATGCATAATATACCCCCTACTGAAACTTATAAAGTTATTAAAAGTCACCTCAGAGTTATGTAACCTGTATAAAAGCACTGGGCCTTCGGCCTTGTGCCCCTTTATATGGTCACATAACTCCTCAGTGACATAATATCTTTATAAATTACAGTAGGGGGTACATTAGCCACTATATAATACACAAAAGCCATGATTATCTTGTAAATTATATCCTTAGAAACTGTGAGTTCTGATGTCATCAGTTATAAACGGTGAGTAGTGATTTCATTTCTGTTACATGACCCACTGAAACTTGTGTATTATAATAAATAAAGTACCCCCTGTTGTAACATATGAGGATATTAGAAGTTACCTCGGAGTTCCATGACCTGTATAAAAACACTCGGCCTTTGGCCTTGTGCTTTTATATGGTCATGAAACTCCTCGGTCACTTATAATATCCTTATAATTTACAAGAGGGAGTACTTTATTCACTATATACATTCAGACAGCCAGCATCAACTTGGTGGGTCTAGGCCCATCAAGGTTGCCACATCAGGTCACCCACCTCCCTCTCCAGTCGCATATCCACCCCCACACATACCTGCTGCAAGCTCATCATTTCTTCATGAGATCAGACGGGGGGGGGAGGTCAGGAGTGCAGGAAAGAATCTGCGGGTCTGAGCTGCTTGGGCCAACCTTGCAGACAGAGTTCTCCAGAAATCTGCCAAATTCAAACTTGGTAATGGTAAGGTGCAATTCACCACTCTAGAGTACATATTTGCAGATGGTGACAATCTTTATAGAAATCAATGATTTCTTGATAAAATGTTAGAATTGTGTGTGGCGATGTGTCTGATGAATACTTCTTGTCTTGACAATGCTTCCAGAGAGAGTTTGGTATCTGGTAGTGGAAACATTTTCTATGGAGTTATGGATTGCACTTAATCATCTCACAGTCTGATAGTGAAGTATGGTGTTGGTGGGTGCCAATAAAAAGCTACCTGTCTTGTAATAATAACCACTGTAAAGTTTGAAGCAGGAGAAACAATGTTCTAGGTCTATTTTTTGTGTTTTTAGTCAAAGAACCCTATTTCCAGAGAAAGCAAACTTAAGCACTGTAGCACTACATCCTACAACAGTTTGTGGAAGGCCCATTCTTGCTTCACTTTTATAATGCCCCTATGCATAAAGTGAAGTATGTACACAGTTGTTTTGCTGAGTGGAAGTGGAAGAACTTGACTATATTGGATCAAGCCTTGACCTCATCCCCACTGTGGTATGAATTGAAACTGACTGTGAGCCAAGCCTGATTGCCCAACCTCACTAAGGGCACAGCACTAAAGTGCATATCAAATACAGTACAACACATAAACAGCAAAAAGCCTTGGTTATGAGAGCTTACAATCTATAAATAGTGCTTCTTTTTCACCTATACTACAGAAAATGTGCATGATCTGCATTTAAAGGAGTAGGAAAGTATTTTTGTGCTTGGGTTTGCCAAAAGTTAGGCACCCCCAATTGATTATATTTACTTACCTGACACCTGCACCTGCCCACGGTTATTCCAGCGCGCACCACTGAGCGATAGTCTTTCTTCTTGCGAAGAGTGAAAAGCAGAACTTTAACAAAGAAGTCGGCTATTTCATTCTACTGCGCATGTGTCTGACCCGGGAAATAAGAAAGATGAAGAAGTAAGAAGAGGATCGCTTCATGATGCTCATTGGCAGTATTGCAGGTTGGTGCAGTTTTCTGCTGATAAGAGCACTGGTCCGGGCTGTCAGGTAAGTAAATAAAATCACCCGGGAGTGCCTAACATTTGGTGCACCCAAGGTAAAATTACTTTCCTACTCCTTTAAAGATATTTTTACATGGTATCGATTCTTCTAACAATTCTGTATATGTTGTGTGCCAGCACAAGCTAAAACATATATTCCTACTTCTCATAGGTGTGTTTGAAGTACTATGAACATGAATTTGTTGAACTTGCCTGCCAGTGCCCTGCTGTGGTGTGCTGCCGATGTTCCCCAACACAGAAAGCTCATATTGTGAAGCTTCTACAGCAGCATACAGGAAGGCGCACGTGTGCTATAGGTGAGACCTTACAGCTCATAAATCAGCATCCCAAACTGAGGCCTAAAGTTCAACCTATCAGGATCGTAAAGATGAGCATGTGATGATAATGAACAAACAGAATGTACAAGCAAGCCTTAGGAATCTGCACTGTGACCTACTCTTCCATTTGCTGATGGAATTCACTCCTTCAAATGGACCTTAGTATTCTGGGTTCTATGAAATGTCAAGCCTGCACCTTTTTAAGTGAAATTAAGTTAAAAAAAGGGAAACCCATTGGACATTTTCAGCAGAATGACTGAAAAAATGTTTAGTGAAACTCAGGGACAGTAATGGTCAGTTCTGCTTGAATGACTTAAAAGACATATGATGGGGGTGAAGGGGGAATACAAGTATATGGGTCATTGCTCTTATGATCTTCTTATTTGGCACTAGGGTTGCCAAAAATGTTGGTTGATCCCAATGTTATTATTAGGGAAAAAAGATAAGTATATAGGAAGGCCGGTATTTTTTTCCAGAAAAGGTGGCAACCCTATTTGGCACTTACGACCATTTTGGCAGTTTTGACTGTATATTGGGATAGCCAGGAGACCTGACTAGTGATACAATGGGCCAGATTCAATTCAGTCATGAAAGAATCTGTAATTCAATTCAGAAAAATCTCATTGTTTATCATGTGTTTCTCATATGTGAACTCTATTGATGTATATGGGAAAAACTGGAACTGAACTTTATAAAAAGCCCCCCTAAATACTGGGTTTCCGACTATAACCTGTCAGGTTTTCCCTTTATATATATATATATATATATATATATATATATATATATATATATATATATATATATATATATATATATATATATATATATATATAACCGGTCAGCATATAACATATGAAGGACTCTGGTAACTTCTGGACATAAAAGTTTATTATTTTCACAATTAACGAATACAAGTACAACAAGTTACCATAGTGTACATTACATCTCATAATGAATGAAGCATACAACATACAAGGCTTACAGGCTGTATTCTAACTACTCTAACCTAATGTCTTGGTGTGCGTGCATATACAGTTATGTCTATGTGACTATCTTTAAAGGTGTTTCTCCAGATACAGTACATCACCTGTTCCTTCTTCCTTGGTTTCTTCTTTTGTACTTGCAATTGGAAGGGCTTCCAGTTATATCTATTTGCCCTCCATGATGACCAGGCCCAAGCCACCAACGTTTGTTTGTAAGCGGCCTGTGCCAGTACTGAGTTACTTTCCAGTAGGTGTCGCTGCAGACCATGAAATACTCTCAGTCCCATAGGCATCCATTGATTTCCAGTAATGTTTGTACTGCATGTTATTCATTAGATGTCACTGTATACTGTGTCCCAGTTTATCCAATTCCTGTTGGACCAGTTTTCCTGGATATGGTCAGCTTTGTTTACATGGGTTCAGTTGGGGAAGGTGACTTCCTTTTGTTTGTTTTAGTGACACCAACTGTCTTCCAAACTTTCTTTGTTTAGTACCAAATGCTCCAACCGTTACTCAAGCTCTTATTCATTTATTGTAACAAATTGAAGCTCAGCTTGCCTGGATACCTATTAGTTTGAGCGTTGCCCATTATAATAAACTTGGTGGAACGTTTTTTATCCTTAAATTAATTCTTGTCCATCAGTTTTCACGTGATAAACCAAGAGATACATTTTTTGCACTGAATTGAATCTGGCCCAATGTTGCTATGGCATTAACAGTCATCTAACGAAGAGAAGGGAGACTGATAGAAACTGCTTCTAATAGCAATTACATTTACACATAACTTAAAGTGATTGTTCACCTTCTAACACTTTTAACTTCAGTTCGTTTCAGGTAGTTCACCAGAAATAAAGACTTTTTTCAATTACTTTCTATTTTCTGTGTGTGACTGTTTTTCGAATATTTAAGTTTAAAGTTTCATTTTCTCCTTCATATGTACTTCTAAAGCAGCTTTGTGAGAGGTCACCAACGCTAAAACAAAATTGATACATTTAGTTGATACATTTCTTATCTTTGGCCCTGCTGAGCAGAATCCCTGAATTTCATTAAAGGCAGCTGTTAGAATTGATACAATAGTTGTTAATATTCTACAGATGTTGCTGAGAAATGTATCAACTAATGTAACAAATTGTAACAGTGTACAATCTGCACCTGGATCACTGAGCTGCCAGAAAAACTTCAATTTTGTAAAAACAGTCAAAAACATGGAAAGTCTTTATTTCTGGTGAACTGTGAACTGAACAAAAGGTGTTTGGCAGGTGAACAAACCCTTTAAAAGCTGACAATTTGTATTGGATGTATACTGATGTCACTTAGAATTACATTTTCTTTTGTCATGCTATAAGCTATTTTTGTGTAGACATCCCTTTTAATATCATCATTTACAACCTCAAGAGTGGTTTGCTTATGGCTGGGATAAATTCTTAAAGGAAAACTATACCCCCCAAACAATGTAGGTCTCTGTAAAAAGATATTGCATAAAACAGCTCATATGTAAAATCCTGCTTCATGTAAATAAACCATTTTCATAATAATATACTTTTCTAGTAGTATGTGCCATTGGGTAATCATAAATAGAAAATTGCCATTTTAAAAAATAAGGGCCGCCCCCTGGGATCGTAGGATTCACTGTACTCACAAACATACCAACAAACCACAAATGTTAGGTCACCTGAGCCAATTAACAGACAGAGTTGTGTCTTTTGATCCCACACTTCTTCCTGTTACAGTTAGAGTTGAAGTATTTCTGGTCAGGTGATCTCTGAGACAGCACACAGACCATCACGAAATGGTGGTTCAAGGCAAGAGATGTAAAAGGGCAATATTTACTTAAATATATTTTCCAGTTTGGTAAGATTCTTTAATATGCCACTTAATATGATATGAACTATCTGTTGCTTAAGTGTTCATTTTGGGGGTATAGTTTTCCTTTAACATTCTGATCTTTTATAATCAGGATTCTCAGTTAAAAGTTTGCAGATTCATTTTATTTCACTATTAGATTAAGATTGCTATTTCCATACCTGTATAAAAGTTAATGTAATATTTGCATTTTCTGTGTACAGGTGATGGAGGTAATGATGTCAGCATGATTCAAGCAGCTGACTGCGGAGTTGGCATTGAGGGAAAGGTAATGTTCATCTTCACTAGAGTAATACTTTAACATTCACTGCATGCATTATTAGCATTGATGATAGGAGTAATGCACATGCCAAGCCTTTGCAAAACTATTGTTTCAGGGGGATTACAGGATGGTCCACATGTGATGGGTTTGCACCGGCTCCCCATGTGATCCAGGCTCTGAATAACCAAATCAGTCTGATGTGTCTGGTTAGAGCATGTGTTAGATACAGAGTTTCTCTGTGGCAGTAAGGACAAGCAAAAAATGAAGCTCAGCACTAGTATGGATGAGCAAACAAAGAAACATAGGTGTTATGTATGATTCTAACAAACACAATTCTTCTACTAGGGTATGGGACCTGTTATCCAGAATACTCAGGACCTGCATTTTTCCGGATAACGGATCTTTCCGTAATTTGGATCTTCATACTTTGTCTACTAGAAAGTAGACATTAAAGGGGTTGTTCCCCTTCCAAACACTTTTTTCAATTCAGTTGTTTTTAGATGTTTCCCCAGATATAAAGATTTTTTTTTCAATTACTTTCCATTGTGTATTTTTTTACTGTTTTTCCAAAATCTAAGTTTAAAGGTCAATGTTTGTGTCTCTGGTGTTTGAGTCTGGCAGCTCAGTAATTCAGGTGCAGAGTCTGTTACAATTTTGCAACATTTAGATCCATTTCTCAGCAGCATCTCTGGAGTATTAGCAACTATTGTATCAGTTCTAACAGCTGCCTGTAATGAAACCCAGGGATTGTGCTCAGCAGGGACAAAGATTAGAAATGTATCAACTAAATGTATCAATTTAGATCAGTTTACAGGGTCGGCGACCCCCGCCCACACACCTCCCAGAGCTGCTTCAGAAGGTGAAAAATATGACAAATACTTCAAATACTTTGAATACTTCAAAATTAGAAAAACGGTCACACATAGAAAATAATAGTAATTATATATATATATATATATATATATATATATATATATATATATATATATAATAATAATAATAATAATAATAGTATTTGGAAAAAGTCGTTATTTCTGGTGATCTATCTGAAAACAACTAGCTGTTTGAAGGTGAACCACCCCTTTAAATAAATCCAATAGGCTGGTTTTGCTTCCAGTAAGGATTAATTATATCTTAGTTGGGATCAAGTACAAGCTACTGTTTTATTATTACATAAAAAAATTTGGATAAAATGGAGTCCATGGGAGACGCCTATCCGTAATTTGGAGCTTTCTGGATCACAGGTTTCCGGATAATGGATCCCATACCTCTATTTCTCGGTCGTCCCTAGGCAGCACAGGGTACCAATGGGTTAATACAGAAATCCCTCTAGGAGGCAGGATGGAACTAAAACTTCAATCCCTCATAGGGGATCCTCCTCTTCCCTGTATTGACCCCGCCTACTTTAGTTTTTTTCCATCCTGCTTGAAGGAGGTAGGATGTGTAGGGAGTGAGCTCCCTTACATCTTATATTATTTTCTTCTTATTATTTTCTTATTTTCTTATCTTTTCACATTTGGATTGGAGTTGGTATGCTGGAGCGCTGCCACGCATTATACTGTATGTAATGCATATCCATTGCAAGGCAAGCTTCAGCGCTGCCAAAAAAGGGAACAGAATGAAAGATATGCTTTAGCGCTGCCAGAGTATCGTTCCCCTAAACACGTTTCGTGTGACTATCGACTGTTTCAGTCAAGCACTGCGCGGATAACAACGGAGTTTGTCATTCGCGCCAAAACAGTTCCGGCCGCCATTTTGGATACAAGCACACAGCAGACGGAAGCGCATACTGAGCAAACGTGCTCATTACATCGTCGCTGACGGTACAAACAGGCGGTCTGAACTTAGCGGAAGGTATTGTCTACGCCAAGTTACTACTAGTACAGCTTATTTCCCTATACTACACTATATCACTGATTCTTAGCATATTTCTGATTTCTCTTATTTGCTTAAGCTATATCTGTAGCCTAACATGGCCTCAGACCCTACCAAAACACGTGTCCTCACAAGACAAACTAGACACGTTATCAAGCTCTGATACAGCATCAGTGTCAGCTAAAAAGAGACAGAAAGAAAAGGAAATGCAGCAGTACCACAAAAAACGCAAAACCAATACAGAAAGTAAAACTGATTCTACTGCAGAGGACAAACAAATTCCTGAATGGTTCCAACCTTTTCAATCATCTCTGTTATCAATGTCAACAGCAATAGAAAAGCTAGCTACAGCTCAGGTAGCACAAGCTTCTACTTCAGTAGCTAAGACACCTCATGTTTCACATAGAGTAGAAGAGGAATCTCATTCCTCAGAGGAAGAAGGCGTTGTTCAAGATGATGACTCTGACTGGGAAGATTCAGAACAAACTTTTTCTCATTCGGAAACCACACACAAATCACAAGCTGAAGCTATGCACTCACTTTTAGCAGACATGTTTCTGACATTAGGTTTACAAGAGGAACACAAAGAGGCTAATACTCTAGATAAAATATTTGATCCGACTCAAAGGAAACAAAAGTTTTTCCCAGTACATGAAACAGTACAGGAGGCCATTTCAAAAGAATGTAAAAATCCTGATCGCAGAGCAGTGAAAGACAAAAGAATGGATATAATGTACCCATTCAACCAGACTTATAAAGACAAATGGGAAACTATACCCAAAGTTGACGCACCTATTGCCAGATTAGCTAAGCGTACTACTATACCGCTAGAAGATGGCACAGCCTTCAAAGATCCTATGGACAGGAAGGCAGAAAATCTGTTAAAGGGCGCATTTGCTTCCTCCACAGCTGCTTTTAAACCATCCATTGCATCAGCATGTGTTTCTCGTACCATGGTCTTATGGTTAGAAGAAGCTTTATCAGCTGACGAAACATTTGACATACAAGGTCATCTCTCAAAGGTGCTCAATGCAGCACACTTTTTATGTGATGCGTCCATGGATATACTCCAATTACAAGCTAGGGCATCTGCCCTTTCGGTAGGCGCAAGACGAGCACTGTGGCTCAAGTCTTGGAGTGCGGATCCGGCTTCTAAGAAAAGTCTGGTTTCTCTTCCTTTTTCAGGGTTATCACTGTTTGGCCCAGAACTAGATGCTCTAATAAGCAAAATTACCGGTGGTAAGAGCAACTTTCTACCTCAAGACAAAAGAACCAGACCAGCAAATACACAAACAAGACGACCTTTCCGGTCTTCCAACTTCGGAAGGCGATCTCCACCACACTCCAGACAACAGTCATACTCCAACCAATCCAAGAGCAATTTTCGTCACCCCAAGAAATCATCCTGGAATTTTCAAAGGCGTACACCTAGGGGTACGCAAGACAAACCTCAAGAGGCATGAAGAACTAGCCTCTCCTGAACTATCAAAGGCGTTAGGAGGGCGCCTCCTATGGTTCAGGGAGATGTGGCTATCAACAACATCAGACGCCTGGGTTCACAATATAATAACAGTGGGTTATACACTTCAATTTCGGAGGACTCCTCCACAAAGATTTCTCCGTTCATCCGTGCCAACTCTTCCAAGCAAGAGGCTAGCCTTAAATTCAGCTATACGAGACATGCTAAAAAAGAAGTCCATAATAGCAGTACCAACAGATCAACGTCATCAGGGATTTTATTCAAATCTTTTTCTGATCCCCAAAAAAGACGGTTCACTGAGACCAGTGCTAGATTTGAAGTTCTTAAACAAGTTCCTTCATGTTCCATCATTCAAAATGGAGTCCCTGCGGTCAGTAATCGCAAACGTAGAGCAGGGAGATTTTTTCACAGCCATAGACTTAAAGGACGCTTATCTACACGTACCAATTCATGTAGAGTCTCAACAGTATCTGCGATTCGCGATACAGAGGGAACATTTCCAATTCCGTGCACTACCCTTCGGTCTCGCTACTGCACCCAGGGTTTTCACCAAAATATTGGCGACTCTAGTGGCACACATGAGACAATTGGATATTTGCGTTCTTCCATATCTAGACGATCTATTAATCCGGGCACCATCATACACAGCAGCAGTCTCTCACACCAACCTCTGCAAGAGAACTTTAGAAGCTCATGGTTGGATGATCAACACGGCAAAAAGCACACTGATTCCAACTCAAAACATCATTTTTTTGGGAGTCAAATTCGACTCATCTCAACACAAAGTTTTTCTCACTCCACAAAAACAACTCATCTTGCAAACAGCAGCACAGCAAGCAATATTGCAAAACTCAATCTCAGCCAGAGATTGCATGAGACTGCTAGGACTCATGTCCTCTACCATAGAGGTCGTACCCTTTGCACAGGCTCACATGCGGGAACTCCAATTAGATTTTCTTCGGAAATGGCGCAAAACTGCCAACAACCTAGACTACCCGGTATTCCTTTCAGAAGTCACAAAATCCTCCCTTCATTGGTGGCTTCAATCAAACAACCTATTAAAGGGGAAACTTTGCTCAGTGGCAAACTGGGAAATCATCACCACAGATGCCAGTCTTTCGGGGTGGGGAGGTGTTTTCAACCACAGAACTGTTCAGGGTCAGTGGTCCCGAGAAGAAACCTCACTACACATCAATGTGTTGGAGCTACGAGCAATCTACCTAGCTCTATTACACTGGTCAGATCTTTTGAAGGGATCCCCAATAAAAGTCAAGACAACGCCACCGCAGTGGCATATATAAATCATCAAGGAGGTACACACAGCAAAGCTGCTTGGAAGGAGACGGCTCGCATCTTGCAATGGGCGGAAAACAATTCGAGCCGTTTAGCGGCTTTTTATATCCCAGGACAACTGAATTGGGAAGCAGACTTCCTGAGCAGAACCACTCTCGATCCAGGAGAGTGGATGTTACACAAGGATGTGTTCCAACAGCTTACAATCAGATGGGGGATCCCACAAATAGACCTAATGGCAAGCAAATTCAACCATCAACTGACATGCTACTGTTCCAGATACCAAGATTCGGAAGCATGGTCAATAGACGCAATGACAACTCCCTGGGACTTTCAACTCGTATATATTTTTCCACCCATTCCGATGATTCATCCAATTCTCAGACGACTTCATCTCTTTCACACAACTGCCATAATGATAACACCGTTTTGGCCCAGAAGGGCATGGTTTTCAGATCTCAGGAAACTATCAATTGCCCCTCCATGGCCCCTACCCCTCAGACCAGACCTTCTCTTGCAAGGCCCCTGCTGGCACCCTACGTTGGAGACACTATCCCTGACGGCATGGTTATTGAAAGCTCCATATGGAGGACCAAAGGTCTGTCAGAACAGGTAACCAACACTATGTTAAAAGCACGCAAACCCACAACCAGTACCACATATCATCGTATATGGTCCAATTACATTACATGGACCAGAACAAAGAAAGCATGCTACCAAAATTGTTTGATTCCGCTGATACTGGAATTCCTGCAGGAGGGCATGGACAAGGGGCTCGGAGTAAATTCACTCAAGGTGCAGGTATCGGCACTTTCAGTGTTCTTTCAGACACAAATAGCGTCGTTTCCAGACATAAGGACTTTTCTTCAAGCCGTAGGACACATCAAACCACCGTACAAACACCCTCTGCCTCCCTGGAATTTAAACCTGATCTTACAGGCACTGCAGGGGCGTCCTTTTGAACTGCTCGCTACCACAGAGGTGAAGTTCCTCACCTGGAAGACGGCTTTTCTGGTAGCCATTTCGTCGGCAAGGCGAGTGTCTGAGATTGGGGCTTTAAGTTGCAAGCCTCCATATTGTATCTTTCATGCAGATAAGGTGGTATTAAGAACAGTTCCAGCATTTCAGCCTAAGGTGGCAACAGAGTTTCACCTCAATCAGGACATTGTGTTACCTTCATTTTGTCCTAAACCAGTCTCCGAAGCGGAACACCGTTTACATAGTTTAGATGTCGTACGAGCACTCAAATTCTATCTTCACAGAACAGAAGGATTTCGGAAGGCGGATGCTCTTTTTGTGCTCTATGGCTCGGCTAACAAGGGTGACAAGGCTTCAAAGGCGTCCATTGCGAGATGGATTAAGAACCTCATAATATTCATTTACAAACTTAAAAAGCTACCGACACCTCTGAAGGTAACGGCTCATTCCACGCGAGGTTTAAGTGCTTCATGGGCACTCTACAATCAGGCGTCCATGGAACAAATTTGTAAGGCGGCTACTTGGTCGCCCTTACACACTTTTACAAAATTTTACAAATTCAATGTTTTCGCATCAGCTGATGCCAGTTTTGGCAGAAAAGTTCTTCAAACTGTTGTTTAATAATATAGAATCTGTTGGCCATGTTAGTGCCTTTTTTCTTCTTTCTTTCTCCAATACTTCTACGCTTGACATAATACCTTACTTCTTCCCACCCTTTCTGCTGGCTTTGGGACTCACCCATTGGTACCCTGTGCTGCCTAGGGACGACCGAGAAAAGAGAATTTGTTATCATACTTACCGATAAATCTCTTTCTCGTAGTCCCGTAAAGGCAGCACAGGGAGTTTCCCACCCATTTTCTTGCTATATTCCTACTTATAAGCTGTGCTAGTCGAAACTAAAGTAGGCGGGGTCAATACAGGGAAGAGGAGGATCCCCTATGAGGGATTGAAGTTTTAGTTCCATCCTGCCTCCTAGAGGGATTGCTGTATTAACCCATTGGTACCCTGTGCTGCCTTTACGGGACTACTAGAAAGAGATTTATCGGTAAGTATGATAACAAATTCTCTTATACACACCCAGTATATACTGTATATATTTATATAGAGTCTGAACTAAAATCTAAATGTTATTCTCCATAGATCAGTATTTCTACTGTTTAGATTATTTAGTGTTTTATTACTACTTCTGTGCAAGAGTTCCAATACAAGCCCAGTTTACTCTCCTAATGGCACTTTTATTAAAGGAAGGGAAGCAAGCATCCCTCGCGGCTGATTTCTCCATTACCCAGTTCAAACACATTGGCAGATTACTAATGGTTCACGGTCGGAACAGTTACAAGAGGTCAGCGGCGCTGGGTCAGTTTGTCATCCACAGAGGCCTTGTCATTTCAACTATGCAGGTAAAGCTGTGTGTCGTGACTCTACAAGAGAATTTTACCTTGGCATTACTGTGCAAATCATATTTTTATTATTTATTTTTTACATTGTTTTATGGACTTGCAGGCCATTGTATGGTGGGGATGTTTTGACACCTGCCATTTTACAGACCATATTGTTATATCACTTCTGTTTTGTGACTGTATTTTATATTATTTTATATTAGAGCTACATAAAGACAATATATACATACACATCATGGGCTTTACTGTATGATACAAAGCTTATTTTAGGTATCCAAATTCCTTATGTTCTTGCTGGATTTTAAGTCTGGTTAATTTCTTATGATATCAGACAGATATATCTATTGAGTCTGATACTTTATTTTGCTGTGCAGTTCAGTACATTTAGAAGGATTTTTCATTGGCAGAAATGCTAAATATTTGTATTTTTATCGTATACTGCTTTTCTTTGTGTTTTCCTTGTTTAACCCGCCAATCTGTCTACTCAAGCCTTTCTGTTCCCTATCCAGTACTAGACCTGCTTAGACATGTATGCTGTCCTTCCACTGGGAAGCATTTACAGTGAATGGCCAGGATTTTCGGACATTTAAAGGAATTGTTCAGTATAAAAACTGGGTAAATATATAGACTGTGCAAAATAAAACATGCATCTAATATAGTTAGTTAGGCTAAAATGTAATGTATAAAGGCTGGAGTGACTGGATGTGTAACATAATAGCCAGAACACTACTTCCTGCTTTTCAGCTCTCTTGGTTTCCACTGATTGGTTACCAGGCAGGAGCCTATGGGGGTCATAACTGTTGCTTTTGAATCTGAGCTGAATGCTAAGGATCAATTCCGAACTCACTGATAATGTACCATGTGGCTCCCCTTCAAGTCGCTGACTAACTCAGAGTTATAGAGCTGAAAAGCAGAAAGTTGTATTCTGTTCTGTTATGTTAGACATCCAGTCACTCCAGCCTTTATACATTGAATTTTTGGCTAAATAACTATATTAGAAACATTCTTTATTTTGTACAGCCTATCTATTTACACAGTTTTTATTTTTACACTGAACAATTCCTTTAAGCAGTGGCATAACTAGATATTATTGGGCCCTGAAGCATACTATTTTTCAGGCCCCCAAATTGTTTAGAGTTTTACCAATATTTATTGAAATTGTATATGAATAAACCTCCCTGCTTCCTCTGTAGTTACACCCCTGCATTTAAGAAAATTTTGTCCATATAGGTGAACGCACTCTTACCGAATTTGATGAAAATGGCTGCGTTGGTCATGTATATATATAAATAAAAGATGTTGTTCCATGATACAGAAAATGTATTCTCAGCATGTATTTAATGTGTGCTATCATTTGTGTGTCTCACAAATATATATATATGTATATATATATGTGTGTCTTTGTGACTATAGGAGTATGTAAAAGCTGTAAGGAATCTGTGACCTAGTGCAAATCCTAAATTTCTGTATTTTTTCATTTTCTCTGTTCTTTTTTAAAGGCTGTTTTCTCTTCAGTCTTCTATTTCGCATCTGTTCCTTTGTACCAGGGATTCCTAATGGTAGGGTAAGTTAAAACTAGTATTTAGTTGGTGACAACTTGGTAACAAAACTATTTTTGTTTGATTACATCAGGGCCAAGATCAGTTGGTTGCCTTTTAATTATGTCTAAAGGAAAATGTTATAATTAGTTTTTTTCCCATTTTATTCATGCGCCAAGAGTTAGCATGGCGAGAGAGGGGGGGAAAAATAATGTCCTCCTAAAAAACAGATATTTGCAGACAAATGAAAGTAATTGACACTGGAGGGGGTTCTATTCAGCTGTGCAAACCACTCCAGGTACATGGTTGTTTTCTCATAGACAATAATGATGAAGTAGTCGGGTAACTGTTGATGGAAAAGCCATGAAATAATAATCTGCTGTACATGTTTGTGCAGTAATTGTATCTCATCAAGAGTGTTGGAGAAATGTTGTAATTCATAAATTGTCACTTACCCCTTGCAGTTCTCCCTACAGGCTCCTCAGCAGGACTTCCCTGGCGCGTGGTTATTCCCAAGCCACTTGTCTTCGTATTTCCCCATAGTCCCCAGCACTTTATATTGATATTCTGCTGAGAGCAACTTCCTTACCTTTGCTGGAACTGAAATCTCATGTATATTCTATATAATGCCAGCCTCCCTAAAATACTGGAATTATTTCAAACTGAATATGTAGGGAGGTTCAGGCAATCGGAATCTGGCAGCTGTGCAACTTGTCTTTTTTTTTTTTTATTGCCTTTTATTTTGACATATTTACAGAAAATGACCATCAGAATTTTAATTGATTCTCATTCTACAGTTTAGTATTGTTTGTTTATAATATGCATCTGTCTTTTCTGGGCCTTTCCTATTCAAATCACATTCTGCTGATTCACTGCACATGCTCTGTGCTGCTGTCACTTACTGAGCTTAGGGACCAACTCACAATATAGATATAAATATAATCGTATATTAAATATTATATTATACATATATAATATAAATGACACAATATAAGGCTGATTTGTAATTAATGCAGATAATTACTACATGGCAGCTCAGAAACCAGTGCAACTAGCATCAGAATTTAATAATCAGCCCTGTAGCCTCAGTTTATATTACAACGGCCCCTAAGTTTAGCTTCTCAACAGCTGCTCAGAGCCCACTGAGCATGTGAGTGTTGCAGACACTTTCCAAGATGGTGACTCCTTGTGACAAGTTTGAAGTCCTGGATCATTGCTGCTATTGACAAGCTGAAACTTTAGGCTGGTGCAATAAGTTCAGTATATAAAATATGGCATTTTTAGCCATATTAACATTTAGGGTTTAGTTCTCCTTTAAATCCTAAATTGTGCAGCAAAATTGTTTAATAATTTTAAAAGATGCCATCATTTAATACCCAAAAACAAATAATTTTGCCATACTCAAAGTTGCTTCTATGATGTTCCCCATGAAACACTTCTACAATAACATATTTTGAGTATAGTTTTGGATAAATATATATTTATATATATATATATACCTGTATTGCCATAGCATGATCTTTGCTTTTTTTTCTTTCATTAAATACACTTACCCCCATATGTAATATAAGGCACACCGTTTGCCATGGGGCTCTCCTGAGTAACCCATAGCAATCAATAAGATGTTTGCTTTTAAACAAGTGACCAGTAAATGTTACTTGCTGACTGGTTGCTAAGGGTTACTGCCCCGAGGTAAGCTTAGTGGCTTTTATTTTATAACCCCATTACTATTCATCTTGAGTTGCCATTTCCTGGGGCATTTCAACAGCATCGCATTGTATGTAATCCTAATAATCTCAGATAACTTTAAATTCATTGATTGAATATAAACATATTCTTAAGAAATATCCAATGTTTAATTTGTTAAATTCCTTCAACACTGTAACTCTGGCCCTAGGCCAAATAAAATAGGTTTGTTTGTTTTTTTTTAAAAAAAATTGGTTTTATTTTAGAGTTTGTGTTGCCATATAGTGTGATGCTTCTATCTTGTGGATATTTCCTTCACAGGTATGCGACCATCTTCACAATGTTTCCAGTGTTCTCTTTGGTGTTGGACCAAGACGTCAAGCCAGAGACTGCATTACTATATCCAGAGCTATATAAAGATCTCACAAAGGTAACCTTGCTAATAACAAATACACTTACTGCCAGTGGTTTTCTCTAAGTTCTCCAGACGTTGTGCTGTCATTTTCACTTACAGTAGAAGGTCTACCCTTCGACTTGTACTAATACAAGAAATTGACAATCTAAGCCACTTTTCCATTATGCTCCTATCTTCTGTAACCAGAGAATTACTTCTGCTATAAAATCCTCACTATCCATCTTTTTGTTATTGCTAAAACAAAATTCAAAGTTGCTTGTGACCTTGTACAACATACAAGCCAATGTAAAGGTGCACTTCCCCTTTAACTTTTACTCTTCTACTTTTCATTCCTTGAATGAATTTGATATTGGTAAAGTAAAATTTGACGTGACTTTATGGTAACGTTTCCATTGAGAATAATAGTAGCGTCTTTCATTACTGTTACCTGTCTTTGTCTGCAGGGAAGATCCTTGTCTTTTAAAACCTTCCTCGTCTGGGTTTTGATCAGCATTTACCAAGGTAGGAGAGAGCCGTGTTTAACTGAAGGATTTCTGTCTCCCGTTATTGTTTTCATTCCAGCTTTGCTTCCGCCAGCTTAAAATTTTATCAACAGTCATATATTGCTTTCTTTTTATCAGGTAAATCGATAGTCCAGCAGTTTGCCGTGCCAGTGTGCAGTGCATTGTGGGTGGTGTCGGTATTGATGCGTGTCACTTAAAATCACTGCTGCTTTAATTAAATTCTAATCCACTAATAATATTAGCTTCAGCTTCTCACATTGCACATATTCTTTGCATGTAGAAACATACACCGCTCAGATATACAATTCACTTTCTAGAGGAACAGAAATGGGACTTAATGAATTTAGAACCCTTCATGCTAATATTATAAGCACTCCCAGACATGCCTTAATGCCCAGTAAGAGAAAGCCAGGCAAGAATTGCCACTGTTGTTACAGATTTCAATGTATTTATTGTCAGTACTGTAGGCCAAGATATATATATCCATGGCTTGTGCCCAAAATTGGCATTTCGATTCCCTGACAATTCTTCCAGCTCAACAGTGGTGTAACTAGATATTACTGGGACCCACCGCAAATTATTTTTCAGGCCCCCAGGTTGACCAGTTTTATCAATATTTATTTATTTGTATATGAGTTAGGACCTCCTTGGGCCCCTATACCTCCTGGGCCCCCTGCAGCCACGGGGTCTGCTTCCACTATAGTTACGCCCCTGCAGCTGCAACATGTGGGCAGTTAGAACAGTATAACTGGGGGGTAATATAATAAAAAGATGACATTAGCTCTAGGAACTCATAGCAACCAATTAGATGTTTTCCTTTCAAACATGCTTACTAACCCTAACCTAATACAATTCATAAATGGGGGTATGCATAAATAATCACTGAAATTTGTATTTCTCAAAGTGATTCTCTCCACTTTCATTCATTCATGTAATAGATATCCTGGGGCAGTGCATTATTGAGATAAAAACCAGTAAATGATAAGAAAGAAAAAAAGTGGGTCCAATAAACAGGCACTCGGGTCAGTCTGGGTCACCCAGGGACATTTAGTTAAATAATCACACGGCCAGTCAGCATAGTGAATAAAAACTTCCATTTATTTTAGGGATGCACAGAATCCAGGATTCGGTTCGGGATTCGGCCAGGATTCTGCCTTTTTTAACAGGATTCGGATTCGGCCGAATCCTTGTGCCTGACTGAACTGAATCCTAACTTGCATATGTAAATTAGGGGTGGGTAGGGAAATCACGTGGCCTTTCTTCGCAAAAGAAGATTTTTTTTCCACTTTTTCCTTTCCTGCCCTAATTTGCATATGCAAATTAGGATTTGGATTTGGTTCAGCCAAATCTTTCACCGAGGATTCCGCCGAATCCCAAATAGTGGATTTGGTGCATCCCTAATTTATTTGCCCCATTACAACTGCAGAAATGTATCAGTACCCAAAAATACTAAAAAAAATGGTGGCGATTACTAGCTAAACCCAATGGGTTAGGTGCCTACATATATATATATCTATTCACACTCGAATCCCCAGAATGTATATGGCATACAATACAAATACAGGTATGGGATCTGTTAGAATTACTGGAAGGCCGTGACTCCATTGTAATGAAATAATTCACATTTCTGTAAATTATTTCCTTTTTCTCAGTAATAATAAAACAGTAGATTGTACTTGATGCAAACTAATATATAACGAATCCTTATTGGAAGCAAAACCAGCCTGTTTATTAAATGATTTTTAAGTAGACTTAAGGTATGAAGATCCCTTATCCAGAAAACCCCCAAGCATTCTGGATAACAGGTCCCATACCTGTACTGTTAGCTAGACTTACACAGAGGAACATAAGAAAAATCCTTTGTGCCTTTTCTATCTATGAGTAGTGATGGGCGAATTTATTCGCCAGGCGTGAATTCGCGGCCAATTTGCGTGATTCGCCGCCAGCGAATAAATTCACGAATCACCCGCGAAAATTCACGGAAAAAATTCGCCGGCGTCAAATTTTTTTTTCGAAAAAACGGACGCCAGCGTCAAAAACGGGCGCCAGCGTCAAAAACGGGTGCCGGCAGTTTCGCGAATTTTTCGCCGTTTCGCGAAATTCGCGAATTTTCCGGCGAAACTGCGCAAATTCGCCCATCACTATCTATGAGCATTGAATCCACATACAGTACTTTAGTAATATATTCCTTTCACACTATTATATAATCATTCTAAGTGTCTGTTTATGCTTCTTTTTATGCTTTCTTTTAGGCGGTATCTTAATGTTTGGGGCATTGGTGCTGTTTGAGTCGGAGTTTGTTCATGTGGTGGCCATTTCTTTTACTGCCTTGATTCTGACAGAACTGTTGATGGTGGCTCTGACCATTAGGACATGGCATTGGCTTATGGTGGTCGCTGAACTGTTCAGCCTTGCCAGCTATGTGGCTTCTCTGGCTTTCCTTAATGAATATTTTGGTAAGTTACATTAATGCCAGGCACTTCATTTTGGATAAAAAGATAAAAGGCATTCGATACAGATAAACAGCTTATACAAAAGCTTCTAAGGAAATATAATACACAGAAAATGAACAATGCAGCCACACATAGCCTCTATGGTGGAGTTAAAGGAACAGTTCAGTGTAAAAATAAATACTGTGTAAATAGATAGGCTATAGTTAGTTAGTTAGCCAAAAATGTAATGTATAAAGGCTGGAGTGATTGGATGTCTAATATAATAGCCAGAACACTGCTTCCTACGTTTCAGAACTCTTGGTCTCCACTGATTGGTTACCATGCAGTAACCAATCAGTGACTTGAGGGGGGCCACATGGGTCATACCTGTTGCTTTTGAATCTGAGCTGAATGCTGAGGGTCAATTACAAACTCACTCAACAGTTATGTCCCATGTGGCCCCCCTTCAAGTCGCTGATTAACTCTAGAGTTAGAGAGCTGAAAAGCAATAGGTTGGATTCTGTTCTGTTATGTTAGTCACTCCAGCCTTTATACATTACATTTTTGGCTAACTAACTATATTGGAAAACTTTTTATTTTTTAATTTGCACAACCTATCTATTTATCCAGTTTTTATTTTTATACTGAACTTTTCCTTTAAGGATTTCATATTTTTTTTCTCTCTCTCTCCCTCTCTCTCTCTCTCTCTCTCTCTCTCTCTCTGACTATGCCTCAGCTATTAACTGATAAAGTACCATTCCATTTTATTAATATTTTTAGTGCTTGAATTCATTTAAGGCAAATTCTCTCTTCTACCTGTATCATTAACATTATGTCTGACCTTTAATATCAGAATTCTTTGATATATGTTAACATTCATTTATATTCCTTAACACAAGTTAGATCATGTATGTGCTGCTTGCTTATTTTATTGATATTTCCTAACTTTTACATTCTCTTTAACTTCTTTCTGCTTGTGCTTGTTTATCTCCTTGTCCCAGGTCTTGGTAGAGTGTCATTGGGAGCTTTCTTAGGTAGGTGCCTTCTGATTATCATGAGCTCTATTAATCTCTTTGTTTAGCAGGAACATGCTCTGGGCGCTTCTGTAAGGGGCCCAGCTCACGGTACTGACACTCACATGCTGCCATTGCAGTGACACTTGCTGGGAATCATTTACAAAGATAGATGCTAAATTGCACACGTGCAGTTGCCAATAGCAAACTGTTTTTATGGTGTATTCATTCTTAAAGTGGTAGCTCTCCTGTAAGTTAACTTTAAGTATGTTATACAATGGCCAATTCTTAGCAACTTTCAGTTGGTCTGCATGTTTTATATCATTTCGATTTTGAACTATGGAAGCTTGGCAGCCATAAAACACCCTGACAGCCAAAAAGCTATTGCTGTGTGAGGCTTCAATTATTTTTATCACTACTATTTATGAGTTCTCTTTCTAGTCAGGCCTCTCCTATTCATATTTCAACCTCACATTCAAATCACTGCCTGATTGCTAGAGTAACTTTGACCCTAGCAACCAGATAGCTGCTTCAGTTTCAAACTGGTGAGCAAAAAAAAAGAAAATAAAATAAGAATTGAAAAGGGGTGTTCACATTCCAAACATTTGTTTCAGTTCAGTTGTGTTCAGGTTGTACCCCAGAAATTATGACATTTTTCAATATTTTTTTTTTAGTACATTTTTGCCATTTCCCAAAATTAAAGGTGAATGTTCGTGTCTCTGATGTTTCAGTCTGGCAGCTCATTAATTCAGGTGCAGATTCTGAACTGTTACAATTTTCTCCATTAGTTGATACATTTCTCAGCAGCTTCTGTGGAGTATTAGCAACTATTGTATCAATTCTAACAGCTGCCTGTTGAAATGTATCACTAATGTATCAATTTAGAACAGTTTAAAGAGGCGGTGACTCAGTCAGTGCTTCAAAAAGACTAAAGGTGAAAAATTAAATTTTACACTTCAGTATTAGAAACAACAGCCACAAATAGAAAATAGAAAGTAATTGGCAAAAGTCTGGTGAACTGTCTGAAAATGTGTCTGAAGGTAAAACAACCTCTTGAAGACCAATTGCAAATTGTCTCACAATATCTACATCATACTAAAAGTTAGTTTTAAGCTGAGCAACCCCTTTAAAGCGCCACAATGCAAAGCTGCCCTATTGGCTGACTGAATTGCTCCCTCCAGAGTCAGCAACTTAACCTGCATATAGTTAAATGGGGTCTGCCTGATCATATTGGCAGTTTGAGGTGGTGCTTACCGGGCGGTTTCCCGTGTCGTGTGAGTGACCTCACCAAACAAGCAGGTCCTACATGTATTGCAAGCCTTGTATGGATCTTACTGGCCCAGGAATCTTTTAGAATAATCTTTTATTGCGTTGGTGGATAATTCACGTGTCCCTTCATCAGATCATGTATGATATTGTGTTATATGAAAAAAATGAAAGAAATGTCCCTTGAAAAGTAATTCCATGGGAAGTTCTTACTTGTGTCCTCTCCCAACAGATGCTGCTTTTATTACAACTCTAACTTTCCTGTGGAAAGTGTCGGCAATCACTGTAGTGAGTTGTCTTCCACTCTACATCCTCAAGTACTTGAAGCGCAAATTCTCTCCTCCCAGTTACTCCAAACTCACCTCCTAGAAGTCCCGCAAGCTCTGGATCTGCTGAAAATGCCCCTCCAGCGGGGCAATAGAGTCACAGTGAGGCTTCTAAAAGGGAACATCCACAATGAGGAACTTGAGCACAACCGAGAGGCAATCGCTATGTGATAAACAGGAGACTTTATAACTGATACTAGTCAGTAAGAACAGAAGCAAAATGGCTGCCACATTGTCCCTTGTTGTTGCCTAAACTCAGCATGGACTACTCGCATTAACCATAACCCGCTTCCTCTACTCAAACTCCATTCCTTGCTAATGTACCTAAAATGCCAACTATTTTATGAGCAACTGATTTTTTCATATGCTGCTAAATTCCATAACATCAGCCAGTTATAAATATGCACTAGATTTAATAAGTATCATTGTTTATATAGCAGAGCAGGAGCTACTGTCGTCTTCTTTCACTTTCCCATGCACAAAATGCCTAAAAACAGACTCTATGAAATATCCCAGGCGATGGCAACTGCTCCCCAATTCCCAAGCTGGATAGAATAACGGCTGTGCTTGTACAGGTGCTGGAACATTAAGGGGGTTATTTATCAAAATCTGAATTCATCTCCTTTTTTTCTGAAATATAGTCCGACCAAATCCGCACGGGTTACCTTATTTATCAATACATTATCCTGTGCGGGGAAAAAATCATATGAAAAATCAAATCAATTTGTTAGAATTATGAAATCTTCGGATTGTTGCACGAAACCCAGCGCAGATAAGGATATCTTCAGGACTTCTTCCATTGCCTTATATAAAACCTTGGTGGGTCTGAGAGGCCGGATTTTCGGATTCAGACTTTTTCCATCCTCGGGGTATAAAAAAATCACGAAAAATCCAAGCCACTAAAAATTCTGAAAAATGTGAATTTTTTGAGTTGTGTGCATTCAGGCTTTAATAAATAACCCCCTTAGCTTTCAGTGTAAGTGCACAGACAAATGTATACATTCCCTACAAATCAAACACTGGATTTTATTGGTCCCTGGGGCTCGTTTATCAACACTGGGCAAATTTGCCCATGGGCAGTTGCCTATAGCAACCAATCAGTGATTAACTTTTTGAAGCCAGCGGCAAGTAGAAAAATGACTGCAGACATTTGATTAGGGTTACTGCCCATGGGCAAATATGCCCAGTGTTGATAAATGACCCCACTGTCTTTAGTTGCCTTGTTCAATACAATTTTTGGTTACTCAGGTAAATGATAACGTCTTGATGGGAGATGAATCCTTTATCTTCCATTGTGCAACGACTACTCTTACAAGGTATAGACTACACTTCTTTCTATAGGAGACTGACAGCAGGGTATAATAACCACAGAAAACCATGGCACTTCCATGCGCTGGGGGATCTCCTCCCGTTGCACTTACAGAAGTGATGAACAGAACATATTTCATTAAGTTCGGCTTATGTGTGAATAAATATATAAACCGGTATGGGATCTGTTATCTGGAATGCTTAGTCTTTATATCATTTGGACCTCCACTACACAATTAGGATTGATTTGCAACCAATGGGGATTCCTGCAGCTTCGTTAATATTAAACACAAGCTCTATGAGCAATGACATTCCAGTATTTAGCAGCTTTATAAATAATTAGCTTCCAGATAACAGAGCCCATGCCTGTGTGTGTATATAAATATAAATATATATATATAGGGACACACACACACTATACAAGGTTGCCTATTTAGCACTGTAGCCAGGGCAGTGCTCTATTCTTTGCCAGCATCTATTTAACTACTTGACTTGAGAGAAAACATTTTGGTTCAAACTGTGTGATGGGATTTTAATCACTTTTATGTAAATATGCAGATTTGAGCATTTTTTTGCTTCTCGGTTTGGGACGTACTTCCATTTGTTTTTGTTCAATAGGCTTTTATTTAAGATAATGTATATCTTTGTTACAAAAAGCAATAAAGTCTAATTTCTACCAGTTCCTCGGTTTGATGAGCTTTACTTTGTGTTCGGAGCACAGCGACTTCCATTCTTTTCCTGGTTCCTATATTTGGAATGGAAAATGTGAACTAAATACACAGAGACCAGATATGGCAATTTCCATTTGTATCCCCCAGCCGAGTGTCACCGTTATACACAGAACATGCTGCAGCTCCTGCGACTTTTATATTATAGACAACTCAGTTGTCAGTTTTGAATTCATCCAGCAGATGGAGCTACAACCACACAGCTTGTTTTGCAAGAAACACACTTTAGAAACAGGCAAAGCAGCAACTGTCATCCTTATCTGTCATCTCCATACAGAAATTTATACTGATTGACTTGCTGGGTTTTTAACCCATAAAAGTTTTTTTTTTTATATTGAGATTTCTATTAATAGACAATTTCAGTATTTACTGACGCATTTGCAAGGCACTATCATTTGTTTTATGGAATGACACTTCTTGATATCTTTTTTTTTTTTTTCAACTGAAATAAACCTTTTTACCTTGATAAGTGATTTAGCTGATCAAGGAAGCTATTTACTATAAACTAGGGATGCGCCGAATCCACTATTTTGGATTCAGCCGAACCCCCGAATCCTTTGTGAAAGATTCGGCCGAATACCGAACCGAATCCGAACCCTAATTTGCATATGCATATGCAAATTAGGGGTGGGAAGGGGAAAAATGTTTTACTTCCTTGTTTTCTGACAAAAAGTCACGTGATTTACATCCCTGCCCCTAATTTGCATATGCAAATTAGGGTTTGGATTCGGTTCGGCCTGGCAGAAGGATTTGGCCGAATCCGAAACCTGCTGAAAAAGGCCGAATCCTGGATTCGGTGCATCCCTACTATAAACATCAATAATGTACTTTATTTTAGGTGAGTGAGGTGGAAGTTATAAGATATATGTGCTTCAGGTGATCTTGCACAGCTCCATCCAGAGATTATACACTAGTCCCTGTCCCAGGGGAGCTTACAGTCTAATGTCTCAGTCTATGAAGATTAACATGAGCAAAGCCAGAAGCCAGTAGAGGCTGATGGCAGAAGCAAAGAGAATGGGAGGAAAGTATAGAAATACAGGTATAGGATCCCTTAGCCGGAAACCCGATATCCAGAATGCTCCGAATTGCAGAATGGCTGTCTCCCATAGACACCATTTTATCCAAATAATCCAAATTTTTAAAAATGATTTCCTTTTTCTCTGTAATAATAAAACAGTAGTTGTACTTGATCCCAACTAAGATATAATCAATCCTTATTGGAAGAAAAACCAGCCTATTGGGTTTATTTAATGTTTACATGAGTTTCTAGTAGACATAAGGCATGAAGACCCAAATTACGGAAAGATCCGTTCTCCAGAAAACCCCAAGTCCCGAGCATTCTGGGTAACAGGTCCCATACCTGTATATGAAAGAAACGTTCATCAATTCAGCATGTTAGAAATATGGCATATTAGAAGTTCAGGGGAACATATACAGTTAGGCCCATAAATCTTTGGACAGAGACAACTTTTTTCTAATTTTGGAAGAAAGCACTTCAGGCAGGTCATGGAATGTTTGGGATCATTATCCTGCTGGAATATAATTCTTCATTATCACAGCTTTCAGCCATTGAAGGATAGAGTGCCGCTTCTCTTTGGTCACTTTGTAGTTGACTCCACCCCTTCCAGAACAGTCAAAACATCCCTAAACTCTAATATTTCCATCGCAATGTTTGACAGTAGTTTTTGTGAAATCAAGATTTTTCACAAAATGAGAAATCCAACATTTTTATCTCCACTTTTATTTTGTCTCAATATCATCATCACTTTTGTAATTTCCCCTTATAATGTTGATTCTGTCATTTCTAAATATTGTAGTGGTTCCAATAAGTATCAGTGCAGCCGATGAAGATACAATAGGAACACACTTTCCGGTATTGCTGTTACTGGGATATATGTTGGCAAATGCCCTAGAAGTAAGAAATTATACAGAACAAATATGAAAACAATATATAAGATCCACTCTCTCATACAAGGGGGCAGGGAAGGTTTTCTTTCTTCAACTCAACTGACTAGTTAAAAACAAATATCCCATTTGTAAAGCTGAGCAAACTGACTGCTCTGGACTTGTATAAACACAAGGTTTGTAGGGATGTAGCGAACTGTTCGCGCGAACTTCGACTGTTCGCGTCCACCGAATGTTCGCAAACGTCGCGCGACGTTCGCCAATTTGAGTTCGCGTTCGATTCGAATAAAAATTGTTCGACCATTTGATTCCTTCGACCGCTAAAATCGAACGATTTCCATTCGTTCGAACGATTGTAAGCATTCGATCGAATGAAAAGCATTCGATCGAATTGCTTCGATCGTTCGATTCGAACGAAAATCCTTCAATCGAACGATTAAGATCCTTCGATCGTTCGAATCGAACGATTTTGCGGGTGTTCGAAGTTCGCGAACTTCGCGAACACCAAAACGCCAATTCGCTACATCCCTAAAGGTTTGCATGTTCTGCTTCCTTTAGTGCAGGACCAACTGTCATCTTTATATATATATATATATATATATATATATATATATATGTGATAAATAAGTATATATAGGTAAGTACAGAGCAGTACACAAGAATTCTGTTTCACGAGTCTGATGGTAGAAGTGCAATGAATGTATATTGGAAAGTTGCTCAGAATTATGTTTGTTTTCAGTATTTGGGAGCGGATCATCTTTATGGTGATAACAAATGGGGTGTTTTGCCTACGGGTGCTAAGTGCCTGCCAGATATGGCTCCTTGCACCCATTTTATGTATTAGTAAACAAAGCCCAGAATGTGAGTAGTAACTATTGTGCCCAATGCTGCAATAATTGGAGAAACAACTAACAACCTGGGATTTAGAGTTGGTTGAGCAGAAGAAAGATCTTGCTCCAGGATAAAGTTTTATTTCATATTGGGCATTCTAGACACATTAGAAGCGAGGGAAAATGTGGTCACTGTGTCTTTAAAAGAGAAGTAAACCCATTATTAAAAAAAACCCTACCCCTCTATCCTATATAGACCTCTTCCCCCCCAGCCTAGCTGCTTCCCCGGGCTAATGCCCCTAACTTTTTACTTGCCCCTCAGTGCAGATTCACGGCATCGGAGTTCACAGACGCCATTTTCTTGTCTTCGGTCTTCATTGGGTCTTCTTCTGAAGCTTCGGCAATTTTCGCGGCTTTCGGCGCATGTGCAGTTAACAAAAACCAGAAGACTGCCCAACTGCGCATGCGACTATACAGGACTTGCTTCCCAACGAAGACCGAAGAGAAGAAAATGGCTGCCGTGAACTCTGATGCCGAGAAACCTGCACGGAGGAGTAAATAAAGCATTAGGGGCATTTATCCAGGGGGGCAGCTAGGCTAGGGGGGAGGGGGATAGGGTTTTTATTAATAAGGGGTTTACTTCTCCTTTAAATGCTTCCCTTATGCTAGACACTGACTCATTACAGTGTGCCACCTCCAAGCAGCCATGGAACAACAAAAAAATATTCTAATTTTTCGATCATACTTGCTGAAATGTTGCTGGACTACAAGTTCCAGCATATTGTAACATATAATCAAGGGACAAAGCATGCTGGGACCTGTAGTTCAGCAACATTTCTCAACTAAATGTTTTCCTTGTCTTTCCAGGACCAACAGCCCCATTAAAATGAAAAGAAACTTCCAATAAGAATCCCACCAGATCTATATCAAGCCTCAAATTCTTTGTTCCTCTAACTGGAGCCGAAAGCTTTAGTCGTTCTGTGTTACAAAAACTGTCTCTAAACGACAGTGTGTCGCGTCCTCCCTTCTAATGCAACTGTATTATAATTATAACTGTATAATAATTTATTATTTCCGGGAGATAACATTATGCATATGGTTCTGTAAGCACACTCAGTATAACCATTGATACCATTATATATAACATTATATAAACCATTGTACACCTGCCAGCATGAAGAGCTTCAGCTTACAGCAAAAAGAATATTGAAAAGAATTCTAATTAGAAGAGCCAGCAGAGGGCGCTGCAAGACAACAAACAAATAGATCTGCAGACTGACAACTTTTTCATTCTTGTTCCTACTGATTTTCAGGCAGCTGAAGCTCTGCTTTCATTTCAGTGCCACTTATGTTGACTGCAGTTAAACTGTATTACTGATATTAGTGAGATACAGACTCAGCTTATGACTATATCTGGGGCCACAGTTAGAAAAAAAGGGCCCTTGGCACTGCCCAAAGCAAAGGGCCCCATCAGGGATGATGAGACATAATTCAAACATTTTTGGCAAAGCTTAAGAAATATGTATATTTCTCTCTAAATAATTAGTAAAAATAAAAGTACATTTTTGCATAATGAGGAAATGGAATTGACCAATGCATTAATGGTTTTAAAGTTGTATGTAAATGTAATGACTATTGAAATCAGTATTTCTTTATCTCTTTCTCTTCTTTGCAGGCTGAAACTGGCAATTGGTGGATTTTGGAAAATGCCAAAGGGGCTGCTGTAAGATACAGGGTCTGTTTTGGCTTCTCTGTACCTGAATCCCAGTCCAGGCCTGGTTCTTTGGGTCTGACTCTTGAAACAATGTAGAAGGAGCCAGTTGTCCTCTAGGTCAGCTGTTTTCTGCTACATTGTTTTTAGGAGTCAAAACCAGTGCAGAGACTACAAACAGACAGACTTTTACATTTACAAAAACAGCTACAATGCAGGGATCTATTTATCTTGTACATAAATTACCCTCTGTGCCATATGCAGTTAAGTGGCAGTCAGAGAGAGTTATATGCAGAACTGGAAGCGCAGGGCCTCCATGATGACTCTCTCACCATGTCAAGACAAACAGTTTTATGCAGCACATTTCTTCTGTAATTCTCTGCTTTTGAAAGAGATTAATCCTATGAAATTTTTGAAAAAAAAAACCAATCACATAAGTCCTGGTCATTGCACATTGCTGAGATCTGGGGAGTGCCTGCATGTGACGGAGGTTTCTTTTATTCTGGCACAGAGATCAGAGAGAAATACTGGAGCTACAGAAATCCCCTTTATTCATGAAGAGCATCTTAAACATAAAAACAGTAGCAAACATGACTGTGAAAAGCAAAGTGGAGATGCACTCATCTGTGTGTCACTCGCCGACACTGGGAGGCGCATTTATCAAAATTCTCATTTTAGTGGTTTAGAAGTTTTTGAAAATCATTTTCTCTAAAATCACCAATGCTTTAAATTTTATTAAAAGATCCTAATCTAAAAATTATGAAAGAAAAAAAATGCTGAACAAGGCACTTAAAAATATGAAAACGGAACAATTACCAGCAAAACAAAAATGTGAAAACCTCTAAGTCTGAATAGCTTAAAAAATAGGTCCAATAGGATCAGAGAATCTCCCCTTGACTTCTATGGGACCTCAACTGCTTTTATAGTTTTGTATTCGAGTTCTTCATCGTTTTTACACTTTATCAATCTTACGTCTTTAGAGTTATAAAAGAAAAAAAGCTTGAGTTTTTAGAGAAAGAAAATTAGATTTGTGAAAAAATGTTTTAGTAAATAGACCACTTAGAGGCCTATTTATCAAAACTCACATTTTAGGGCTTTTTCTACTTTGAGTAAACTCACATTTCAAAAAATCCGAAAAATCGATTGAATAAAAGTGCAGGGGGAAAATGTTAAAACCTCAAACCTGCGAGTTTACAGGTCACAAAAAATACAATAACCTCCAATTGAATAGATAGTTTAAATTAAAACACAGCGTCCATTAACTTATACATGGACCTCGAAAACTTGTAAGAGTTTTACATTCGGGCTTTTCATACTTTTAACTTGAGCCTTAATACTTGATTTGAAGTTATAATTTGAGTTGTGGTTTTTAGTGGAAAAAAATCTGGAATAGCTGTAAAAACCCAAATTCAAATGTTGATAAATAAGCCCCTTAGCAAAATATCCCTTTTCTCCTGGTGACAGCATCTCATTGGTTTGTGGGGCTGAGCCTAAATCAGAAGTTGTGAATGTGTCAGTTTGGAGCAGAAATGGGTCTCAATGATTCCAATGGATACAAGAGTGTAGAACTGCTTTTAAACCATTGTTTGGGTCATAAAGCTGATTCTCCAACATAGGGGTAGATTTACTAAAAGGCGAAATGGGTAATACTAGCGACAATTCACCAGCATTACCGCCCGCAGGGACATCGCCAATTTACTAACGAACGCAAACGCTAATTCTCTAGTGAAAGAGACAGGCGCTAGCGGCCATTCGCACTCTATCGGCCAGGCAACAATTCTCTCTGGCGAATGGACGTTACTCCGCAAATTGGCCAGACCAGGTGAAGTGCATTAAAGTCGCTAGATCTTCCTCAATCTTCTGTCACTTACATTTTATTCTGTGAGCCGAAAATGCGTCAAAAAACTCTGGCATCTTTTCCTTTTTTCAGCCTGATTGTCTGCAAATGTCCTAACTTGAACTTTTTTGGGTAACCGGTTTTCCCCATACATTTGCAGACATACGGAACATTAATTTTATTAAGGTTCTTTGTTTTAAAAAGTGTAATTTGTAGGTATATGCACCAACATTTAACATAAAGACGTCCATACAACTTTAAATTTCCCACCCTGTGCAAATTGACTTGAGCACAAGATCACTAGCGAAGTTCCACTGGGCAGAAATGAACGCTAACACATCTTCACTATCAAATGCTCCCATTGCCGAAGTAATGGTAGCGGAAAGCCTCCATCTTTCAACATCAATGGTGGAACTTTGCATTTTAGTGAATTGGCGTAGTCTGAGCGAATTTTCGCCTGGCGAAGTGTTGAGCTGGGTGCGAAGTGGACGCTGGCGGCTTTTCGCTGGTTAGTAAACCTGCCCCATAGATGGATTCCCCTCAGACTCAGATAGAAATCCTGCCCTAAAGGAAGGGAGTGCAATGCTGTCACCAACAAGAATAATAGCACAATACAATGACATAAATGCGGATAAATCCCAGTAACAATAACAGTGACATTAATAAGAGAAACAGCCCACAACATGGCACCCTCAGCCTTTCATGCTTAAGCGGGCGTTTCGTGCTGCAGAAATTACTTTCTCTCTCGATTATTTTTTCTTTCTCTCGCTATTTGCTCCCCGTGCATGTTCTTTATGTATTTTTCACTGCAACGCCCTGTTCTGGTTCCGGCCCCACTTCATTCTGACATCAGTGTTGCTGTCACTGCAGCTGTAAAGTTAGGTCACAATGCAAATGAAGGCAACGAATGCAAACACCGCAGGGATTTCATAGTAAACACAAAAATACACTGTTTTTGCCATTCGTGTTTAACTTGCGGTAACATCGCCCTCCTATACAGAAGGCTCAGTGAAGGATGGTGTGTGCTAAGTAAGCTCCTTTTTCTTCTCTGCTCTTCATGCTTACACGCTTTCAATAAACTGACATTGTCGACAAAGTGGGTGTGTTGCTTGGTGGAGATCAGTTGTGGGGGGCAGCAAGAGATAACCTATATGATGAAAGTAGAGACTTGTTGGTGTGTCTTTGATACACAATGTGTGAGCCAATAACACAATATGCAACATGTTCATGGCAATGTCACACAAAGTCCCCAGGTGGAGGAACAGGCCACGGGAACCCAGGCAGTGTCCCAGAAGCCTTGGGGAGAAAAGCTGACAACCTGACCTCTCAGTTCCTGCAAGGGGATGCCCCTCTCTCTGGAAGTCTCCAGGGGAGGAACCGGCCGTGGGGAGAGAAGCTGGCAACTTGGCTTCTCGGTTCCTGCAAGGGGATGTCCCTCTCTGGAAGTCCCCAGGGTGAGACTATGGATCACCTGGGCAGACCTAGAGCCATAGAAAAGGTACAGCCTATGAATAAGTGCCCACAGGCACAAAATGCGTAAGGCTATGTATTAATTTACTTTGTGACCTAAAATAAAATTCTCAGTCTTTTTGTCTGTTTCAAAATTGCGTGATATGCTGAGCCAGCTTGTGCCGAAATCACATTTGTATCTTGTTCCTTGTTCCTGATGTCCTCGGTAAAGTTTAGTTACTATGTAAATTGAATATAGGAACAGATTCACCAATGCAGATACTATGATGCTACATTGTTTATTCAACACATTTATTTACAAACCTGTTTGTGGGATCTGTAAGTGCCTGCCATTTTTTCCTTTGGTTCCATAGAAAAGGGGAGAAAATAAGGAAGCAGAGCTGACCGGCACTGGAACCGATCCACAAGACCAGAGATATTCAGTTAAAAAATAAATTTATTGGTAGAAAAGTTAAAAATATAGCTGCATCTTCATCTACCGTACACGTTTCACACCCCTTAGGGAGCTTAGTCATGGGCTCCATAGAAAAGGGGCACATTTGTCCCAAGTGAATGATTGTTTTCTTTTTGTACATAGATTTTTGTCTTCTGCACAGACATCTGCTCCCCTTCTTCCTGCAATTCTATGGGCACTCCCCATATTCATGCTTCATATTCAGGGAAATGTGATATATGTTCTAACTCAAAGTAGTATAGGATGGAGCACACATTAGGCAGACTCTGCTGCAATACATGTTATTTGTGATATATGTAATGTAATTAAAAAGGGGGGGATAATATTCACAATGCCAAAATGTTTGCCTCCAACTGAACAAACTGAATATCACGTTTGTGAACCTGGAAACTGCTAATCAACCACTTCCAACAGCAGAACAAAGAATGAGAATGTTATAGTTTGCGCCAGTGCACAGTGTTTTTAATAAAACTACTTAATGAAAAACTTAAGGTTGCTCCAAAAGATTATTCCACCTTTAAACATGCCTTTAAAGTGAAAAATGTGTAGTGCGATAGCTTAAAGAAGAATATTACATAGCCAAATGCAACGTTTTATTCTTACTTGTGCAAATGTTTTTTTTTTCTTTGCCACTTTTATAACATTCGCCCCATTGTCTCTGCCTTGTCTGTTTTGTTTCCATTGTCTCTGTCAGTGCAGTGAGTTTCTTTCTCAGTGTGTCCTCTGCCTTTCCGTGGGTCTTGACCGGTGTCATAGTTTTACTCCCAGGTATAATTATATATTAACTTTCAGCACAGGCTTCCTGTAATGTAAAAATGCACATAAACCACTGGGGTTTTAGTTCTATAACATCACTTTATAATATATTACAGTTGTCAGCTACTTTCAAGGTATCCCGTATTTAACTAGTCCTGTGTGTACCTTTTAAGTCTAATGGACTGACCATCAACTGCTTTCACTCTGTGTATAGGAACACAACTCCCTCTGCTGTTTATCACACTGTAACAGTTAACCCTTTATGTGCTGGGGGCATCATACAATCTGACACCAATACAATTGGACAGTGGAGCTGATTCTACATTTCTCCTTGATGTATGCCTCGCTTGCTGTTTTCTAGCAACACAGCCTAGATCATAGAGGGTCAGCATTCAATGGGTTAATGCCTGAATCGAGATTATCATTGAGAAGTGGGTGTAGCATTAATTCGTTTACTTAAGAGGTAAACTGCCCCTTACGTTTACCTTATCCAACTAGACATTTACTGTATTTATTCATTGAAACTTGGGATGCACCGAATCCAGGATTTGGTTCGGGATTCGGCCAGTAGTCGACCTATTTCAGCAGGATTCGGCCAAATCCTTGTGCCTGGTTAAACCGAATCTGAATCCTAATTTGCATATGTAAATTAGAGGCGGGTAGGGAAATCACGTCACTTTTTGCCACAAAAGAAGATTTTTTCCACTTTTTCCTTTCCTGGCCCTAATTTGCATATGCAAATTAAGATTCAGATTTGGTTCAGTATTTGGCCGAATCTTTCACCAAGGATTAGTGGATTTGGTGCATCCCTAATTGAAACCCAAATAAATAAAACTCTTTAATAAATTTCAATAACTCTTTTACAAAACCATCTGCTGCACAACTTTCTACTTATGCAAATAAGTATTTCTCATGATGCTTTTAAACGGTGTCATTTATTCTACACAATTTAATTTTAACCTCCAATTTTAAAATAATTTCCCAATAGATAGATGTTAAAATGTCAGGTCTATAATTGCGACCGCCAACACTATAATACATATACAGACACCTGCCAGCCCAATATTTCATTCTAAAGCCTGGGTATTAATATGAAGTTGCTCCTCCCTTTGCTGCTATAAAAGTAACCATATGCTGTAGCCTTAAGTTTCCCCTGCACTGGAACTAGGGTTGCGGGTAGGTTTCTCATTGTATCCACCACACCCAGCCCCATCCCTCAAGTCATATGCAATTTATCACTCCAAAGAATAGTTTCCACTGCTCCGATGGTGACTACCTTGACAACAGTCAATCTGGTGATGTTAGGCTAGCGTGGAGCTGCTCGCTCATTGGAACTCAACATTGAGTGGACTTTTTGAATATCGTACTTACTTCCAATCCATTGGCACCAACCCAGACAAATAAAGACCTTTCTAAAACTGGGTTAAGCTCTCTATGAAGTCCTTGCCCTGTGTCAAAACTACATTTGACTGGTCTTGTAACAGCCAGGGACAAATTGTGTGAAGCCTTTTAAGGACCAACACTATTCAACCTTCTTTTACTTGATGATGATACATAAGATTTTAGGGTTGGTCTTACTTTAGCAATTCATTTCTTGTTTTTGTTTGAATCTTTACTGATTTACAACCCTTGTGGTAATTGTAATAAGGTTAAATAGCATTTCTGGAGCCTCTGAGTCACAGCCCTCAACTGCATTTGTTTCCTTTTTCATTCCTTCCTTAAACTTAAGCCACATAAGTTGCTACTTTACCCTTTTCATTTTTTCCTACTGCAATAATCCAAGGCATGAGACTGAACCTAAGGGGGTGGATTTGGGCCATCTTTACTGAAGCCCACTAGGAACATACTGTCCTTACCATAATATCAGATGGTACCAGGCCCTTATTTTAACTACAGTTATAAAGACTGAACATTGTATATTAAATGAGACTCAGTGAGCTTTTTTAACACAGTCAATGTTATGCTAAGCAGAGCCATCTTTTCTGGATGGAATCTTGAACCTTGAGAAATCAAATGTTTATGCAGGAAATGTCAAAAAATTGTTATCCTGAGCTTTGTTGGTATTTCCAGTACTCCAGTCAATACAAGATTAGATTAAATCTCACAATTAAATATTAACCCAGTGATAGCTGGGGCTCTTCCTTCTCATTTGTATGGCTTTTGGTCATGGTATATTTGGTTAATTTCCACATTACTTCTGTAAATAATGTTTGGCTGTGAATCCGCAAACACTTGGGAGAATTGTACATGGATTATTTGAAAGCAAAATGAACTGAAATACCTTCATTTCAAGCAGAACTAGTTTAGTGCATAATACAAAGGGGCACATGTACTAAGCTCGAGTGAAGGATTAGAATCAAAAAAACTTCAAATTTCGAAGGTTTTTTTTGGCTACTTCGACCTTCGACTACGACTTCGAATCGAACGATTCAAACTAAAAATCGTTCGACTATTCGACCATTCGATAGTCAAAGTACTGTCTCTTTAAAAAAAACTTCGACCCCCTACTTCGCCACCTAAAACCTACCGACCACCATAAGCTTTCTAAGCAATTTCTGATCGAAGGAAAATCGTTAGGATTTAATCGTTTGATTTTTCCTTCAATCAAACTGTGTATGAATCACTGTGTATAAGTCAAATCAAATGGACTTGCTGTATGTTCTTTTTTCCTTGAAAACATTTCGCAAGTCATCTGACTGGCTTTCTCAATTCATTCTGACTATATTACTATAGATTAACCATGACCTGGATGAATGTGAACCTTTACAGACAATCACTGTGTAAGCAGGCCACCTCTATACAAGCATGGGATCCATTATCTAGAAACCTTTTATCCAGAAAGCTCCAAATTTTGGAAAGGCAGTCTCCTATACACTCTATTTTATCCAAATAATTGAGTTCCATCCTAAAGTGCAGGCACAAGTCACATGACTGGGGCAGCTGGGAAACTGACAATATGTCTAGCTCCATGTCAGATTTCAAAATTCAAATATTTTTCTCTTTTCAAAAATGGATTTCAGTGCAGAATTCTGCTGGAGTAGCCCTATTAACTGATGCATTTTGGAAAAAAACATGTTTTCCCATGACTGTATCCCTTTAAGGTACGACGCTCCAAATTACAGAAAAATACATTGTCCAGAAAACCTCAGGTCCCAAGCATTATAGATAACAGGTGTAGGATCTGTTATCCAGAAACCCGTTATCCAGAAAGCTCCAAATTATGGAAAGGCCATCTCCCATAGACTCCATTTTATCCAAATAATCCACATTTTTAAAAATAATTTCCTTTTTTAATGTAATAATAAAAGAATACCTTGTACTTGATCCAAACTGAGATATAATTAATCCTTATTGGAAGCAAAACCAGCCTATTGGGTTTATTTACATGATTTTCTACTGAACTTAAAGTATGAAGATCCAAATTACGTAAAGATCTGTTATCAGGTCCTGAGCATTTTGGATAACAAGTTCCATACCTATGTATTAGCTCCATGCAAGTCATGTTAAACACAAATACAATTTTGTGTTAAAATGGGAATATTTGACAGAGATTTTCCCTATGTGACCTCCATACATTGTCCTCCTCTTCCCCAATGCCTGCTTCCTGTGATTTCAAAGGCTGGTTACAACAAAGATTCAAATAATTTTTATAGTGTAAATAAAGTTTATTTTGCTAAACAAACACAATAGTAAAGAATTTGGAATTATTACTTAGGGTGACAGCTCCCCTTTAAATCTAGTGAGAGGGTTAGAAGAGGTAGGTACCAGAGAAATTAAAGAGAATTAAATTGAGTGGCTATCAAAACTGAAATTGCAATGAAAAAAGAAAAGGAAAAAACATAGTTAATGAGATATGCATGCTCTTTAAACAATATTATACATGTGGCTTTATCGTGCACCCATTCATGTTCATAACAGGTATAGATCTTGTTTATGCTGTAGAATTTTAGGTGTGCTATAATTTGATATAAAATATAATAATATGTAGACGCAAATAATCTTGGCGTTAGCAAGAGTGGTGCTGAATCATCTAGAATTTAACATAAAAAGGATCATTCTTTCATATTTTTTCTATGCTCCGTAGAGGCATAACACGTTTTGCTTTTCTGGCTCGCAGTTAACAAGGCTGAAATATCCCTATACAAGATAGTACAACAAAGGGAAGTAATATAGAATATAAAGATTTTTGTGGCTTTCCAAGTCATTTTCACCAGTGTGAGGATGACTAGCTCAGCTATACTCATCCTGCCAGCATCTGAGTTATTCATGAAAATAATCCCTTCTCATATGGTCTGCTATGTCTATGATATGCCATTTATGTCTGCTGTAAGTTAAAAAAAAAGCAATATTTTCCACAAACAGCTCAATGGTAAGAACTGGAGTACTAGCCGCAAGTTCCCCCTTGACAACATAAAAGGCTTCAGTAGAGAGTGTCATATACAGTAATGGATTCTCTGTGTGTGTGCAACTGCAGCCAAACATATTAAATAAATCTTTTCAAGCCTATAGCCATGATACTTATCAAAAGTAATAATAAGAAAGAGCAAGCGTTATTCACATGACCCTGTAGTATAGAAAAGCCAATGTATGTAGATGCAGCCTCTGCTTTTAACTTTTCACTTGGCATCAATGTCTTGCTCAAAATGACCAAGAGCAAATGCTGGCTATAGTACAAATAATGTTTTTACTCACAATATCTCTTCTACTGTTGTGACATTGTATATACTCCCTTAAACTTTAAAAGACTTTCTACAGTCTAACCTTCCCTTGGCATCAGTGTATCCAGGCCCACCGCGGCTTCCACACCAGGGGCCCACATATAATGTCAGGAAGGCTATTAACATCTTCAAATGGGTCACTTAGGTGACGTACTATCAAATTTGAGTTGTTCCCAGGGTCAAGGTATGATAAATCTTGCATTTGAATTCGAGTTTGGATTATTCCAACTCCAATTTGTGAATTTTGACCAAACATCCAACTCGAAATTTGACTTAGAATTTACAATTCGAACCTTAATAAATCTGCCCCCAAATTTCTCTAAAATGCAAAAAATGTTGAGATTTATTAAAACCACAAAAACTCTAATACAAAACTTTCCCAAGTAACTGTACTCAAGGTCCCATGGGAGCTGCATTGATCCTATTGGACTTTTTTTATTAGTCATTCAGACTTTTAGAGATTTTATTTTTTATTATTTTTTAAAAAACTAGAGATATTCGCATTTTTTTCTGCATTTTTTTTCTCGTTTGTACTTGTATATATTTGGATCTTTTCATAACTTTCATGGCTTTGGTGATTTTAGAGAGATAGAGTTTAAAAGAGAGTTTACTTGGGGGTGCCAAAAGTTAGGCACTCCCAAGTGATTGTATATACTTAGCTCACACCTTGGGCTTGTGTTCCTAACAGCGGTCCAGGGGTTCTTCCAGCAAGCACCACAGAGCAATCGCTTACTTATTTTTAATGAAGGAGTTTCCTTCTACTGCAAATGTGTCTGCCCTGGAAAATTCAAAAACAGAAGAAGAAGGAAGCTGATCGCTCCGTGGTGCTCACTGAAGTAACCCTGGACTGGTGCTGTTTTCTGCTGATAGGAGCACCGGCCGGGGTTTCAGGTAAGTAAATACATTCACTTGGGGGTGCCTAACTTTTGGTACCCCAAATATACTCAGCCTTTCCTTCTCTTTTAATTATGGTTGCGAAAAGTTCTAATACCACAAAAATGTAACCTTTAATACGTAAATGGGTCTCCCCATCTCTTGCATGAATATTAGGTTATTAGGGTAATTTATTAAAACTAGAATAATCTAATTTTTTATTAAAACAAAGTTGACCAAACTCCCGTCCATGAATTGAACTCATTTATCAATCATTTTTCTCTAAAAGGTCGGAGCAAAAAAAACATGTTTCAAAATCAAGCGTCAATCTGAATTGAATGATGCTCTGAAAACTCGACTTTATCGAAATGTCGCTGCGAAAACTCAATTATCGGATGAAAACCCCAACTTTATCTGATTATCCAGAGCAGACCACAATGTCAATAAACAACTTCAGGGACATCTGCCATTGACTTCTACATGATCTCGATGGTTTGAGATGGAGTATTTCGAATTCGAATTTATTAAAATCTTATATTAAATCTTATATTGCATTTTTAAAACTCTAAAAATGCAAGTTTTTTTTCCTCTAAAAAGTTGAGTTTTCCCCTTTAAGAACTCGACCAGAAAAATTTGAGGTTTAATAAATGGGCCCCTATATGTAAAGCGGGAGGATTTATTTAAGCCAAAAAAGAAAAATACATTTTTAAACAGTGGTGTTTATCTTAATCTTACAAGGTTGTTTAATCAGTACAACATGGCTCTTCCACTCCAAACTTTATTTTAGAGAAACCCCAGGAGGCCGCAATGAATGCAGACCTCAGACCAGAGTAATAGTTACTGTATCATGAAGTTTAAAAATTAAAAAATGATAAATGTCTACTATGTACCATAGTATGTACTCAATGGTTAAATGGTGACGAAATAAAAATAACAATTTTTAATATCCATGACTCTCTAATAAACCAATTATTACAAACTAGAAGGAAATAAATACTGGTTTTAGGGTCTGGAATTTGCTCCACTTTTATTTATCACTCTTTAGCATTTGACAGCCTCTTCGTATCTTGCGTTTAGTCTAGTCCTCCACTCAGGTAACCCTTGCCCTAACTACAAGTAATAATGTACAGAGGAACAGCTCTCTAGTCGTATGTAACCTATTGCCATGCAGCACATCCTAACAGCTTTGTTTAATTAAGATGTCTCCTCAACCCACAGTGTTTTAATTATGCGTACGTCAAAATAGAACACTGAGGGTGCAGTTCAAGCAGGGGTGAAACGGATGTTGTCATGTCTGTATTCCTAGCTATCTCAGCTTATTCAGAAGAAGATCTTCTCCTGATGTCCTTTTTTTCCTACCTCATATTTTTTAATAGAAGACCAAGATCCAGCAGAAACTTGTTCCCCCACATTCCAATTTCTGCACTCCAGTGCCACGCAGATATTTTTTACATGCAAAATGCAATGGATCATTAAAAAATTAAAATGTGCCCCCTCTAAGAAAACGTATCTGCCTTTGGGGAACTTTAGACTACATTGTTACTGTATAGTGGGGACTGAAAGTGTAATTTTAGCTTTAGAATCAAGTGTGTATAAAACTATAACAAACATTTCTGTTAAAGACAGAATCATGTACCACTGGCAGGCTTTATAGCTTTAATAACATACATAAGTAAAAAAAAAAAATCAAACTTTTTCTAGAGCATTTTCCGTCTCATCAGACGAGAGACTACTGACAACTAATATTACTTATATAACCCATCTGGACTTTTTTTTTCTTGATAAGAACTAATCAGATTCCAAATAGGTGCGCTTTTCTAAATAAATTGTAAGATAAGAACCAGATCATAAGTATGAGCTAATCTGTGGTTGTCCTAATGGTGTTCTCTCCATTATAGCTGAGGGTAGACAACACTGCGGTTATGCCTTGCTGGGGCAGCAACTCATTGGGTAATTTTACAGATATATGATATATGTAAATTTACTTACGTGAAAAACAAGCTCAATGCATTTTAAAGAAGAAAAAACAAAAGCAGCCTCATTTACTAAGAGTGGATTGTTTTTTCCTATAATTTCAGTATCCTTGTGCACATATAGCACTTATGCTATAATCACATCTTTCTGTAAATCGTGCATTTTTGTCATTGTGGGAATTACGTGGGCATGGGGTGTGTGCTCTCTTACACATTATTTCTCGTGCGCAAATGATATATACATATGATAAATTATATTTATTTGATGCAGAGAAAACTCCTTGCAAACAAAGAGCACTAATAGAGCCCTGATCTTAAAGGGGAACTAAATGTAGGTATTAAGGACAAAAAATCTTAGAGTTGCATTCATGGTTTAGAGGCAGCAGGAGAAATATTATCAATGTTAACTACTACAGTAAAAGTGTGGCACAAATCTTTTCTGTATACCATTTTTACACTGTGCACCAAAAGGCACAACTTTTACTCTCTTTAAATACGTTGATTTGTTGTTAGGCTGATTTCATGAAGTTTTGTTTTAAAAAATCACTGAATGAAATCTGTCCAACAGCCTTATGGAACAGGAGTCTGAAACCACATCCTATAGATTTGAAATGGGAAAGACTTGGCACTGGCATTCTACATCCAGAAAATGAAAATGGCGAATGGATGGTATTAGACACTTCCCAATGGCTGTTTATAAGCCTAATAAATATGTCTCACATGTAATATTCGCTTCCCCTGCTTCCAGCGCATACATGCTGATATACAGTATGTCAGAGAGTAGTTGGGGAAGGGGATCTCCTACAAAGGAATCAGACCCCATCCTGTCACCCTGTTTCCCGGGCCCCAATACACAACTACCAGTGGTTACCACTAGAGATGGCGCGAACTGTTCGCCGGCGAACTTGTTCGCGCGAACATCGGGTGTTCGCGCTCGCCGGAAGTTCGCGAACGTCGCGCGACGTTCGCCATTTTGGGTTCGCCATTGTTGGCGCTTTTTTTTGCCCTCTCACCCCAGACCAGCAGGTACATGGCAGCCAATCAGGAAGCTCTCCCCTGGACCACTCCCCTTCCCTATAAAAACCGAAGCCCTGCAGCGTTTTTTCACTCTGCCTGTGTGTGCTGAAGAGATAGTGTAGGGAGAGAGCTGCTGCCTGTTAGTGATTTCAGGGACAGTTGAAAGTTTGCTGGCTAGTAATCGTTTTGATACTGCTCTGTTATTGGAGGGACAGAAGTCTGCAGGGGTTTGAGGGACATTTAAGCTTAGGTAGCTTTGCTGGCTAGTAATCTACCTTCTACTGCAGTGCTCTGTATGTAGCTGCAGTGGGCAGCTGTCCTGCTTCTGATCTCATCTGCTGACTGCTGCAATAACAGTAGTCCTTGTAAGGACTGCTTTTATTTATTTTTTTGTTCCAATACAGAGCAGTATCAAGCAGATTACTAGCCAGCAAACTTACTATCATCTGTCCCTGAAATCACTAACAGCTCTCCCCCTACACTATCTCTTCCAAGCACACACAGGCAGATTTTTCAGATACATTTTTGCCCTTGATCCCCCTCTGGCATGCCACTGTCCAGGTCGTTGCACCCTTTAAACAACTTTAAAATCATTTTTCTGGCCAGAAATGTCTTTTTTAGATGTTAAAGTTCGCCTTCCCATTGAAGTCTATGGGGTTCGCGAACCGTTCGCGAACCGCTCGCATTTTTGCGCAAGTTCGCGAATATGTTCGCGAACTTTTTTTCCGACGTTCGCTACATCCCTAGTTACCACTCAGTACACTCAGTACCAAAAATACAGATGATAATGAGGAACAAACTCTTTTCCATTCTGGAATAAAGAGCTTTCACAAACCATTACCGTAACTTGCTGTAATTTTAAAGTAATGCTCAATAATTTCTTAATTCATTTAACAATACAGGAGTGTGTTAGAGATTAGTGCTGCCACTGAGCTCTAACACTCCATTCATGTTCTGAAAACTTCACTTATTGATCTACTTTGATAAATGTATTTATCTATTAAGCACCCTCTTGCTGTCTGAAAAACATTAATGACAGTCAGTCAGGAATGTGTAAATACCTAGGATACAATTAGAACTGCTTCCGTCAGGATTCTCCAGTTTGGATTTTAATAAATCTTGACTACACTGTGTAGATAACATATGAGACTCGCATTCAGCCTTCATATACAATGTGGTCTTTTTGCTTCCCATTCCCTTCAAGCTGATCATTAGAAACTGGAGCTTCTGCTTTAACAGCCATTTCAAGGGGAAAACGTGTCCAATGTGTACAGAGCAATTTATTTGCTGGTTTACCCTAGAGTAATTAACCTGTTTACTAGGTGCCAACAGGACACTGGGGAGATTTATGACAAGGAACAAGTCAATATCCTGAAAGATCTTTCTACAGCAGGAATAGAGATCACAGCCAAACATGTGTATGTCACATTTCAGCAAAGAATATTCTCTACACTTCACAGACAAAGATGGGCGTGAGACCTTCAGCGAGTGTCTGAAGTGTAAACACATGGCTTGACACTGAAATGGTAATATTATTTAGCCCTAAAGTACTCTGTTTCTCTGACTTTGCATATTTTGCTAAATCAAATATAAAATGGTAGTGATGACACTTTTTTTTTCAAGGGATGAACTTATGGTTGGCATTTGGCATTACGCAATAGTTTATTGATCTGGCATGGTCTCTGTGAGAGTAAGAGATGATGCCCTGTTTTTTTTAAATGTTGCAAATAGAATAAATAAAATGGACATTTCAAGAGTACCTTTTTGTTCCATTCATTGCCCATTATTCTGCTTCGTTAAAAAGCACAGAGGGAGCAGGAAAATTTATAAAATATCACCTTTAATAGCCATCTTTAAACAAATCCAACATCCCAACATAGAACTTTGGATAATATGCTCAACGCGTTTCGTGGCATATCGCCACTTCCTCAGAAGCAATCACATCCCATAATAGACAGGATTTTCGTGCCCCTGGAGACTCCAGTCTGTTACCAGCCTTCCCACATTCACTGTATAATAACTAGCTGGATGTGTAGCAGTAGGACAGTAACTCACTGCTGAATTCTGAATCTTCAAGGCAATATGAGGCATACATGAGAGATATGGTGCTGCTGCTAATCATACTGGGAAATTGACTTATGCATTTATTTTTTCATTTATTAATGTATACACCTGATCCTGACTTGTGCCTTATCCATAGGGCAAATGAAAGGGAAAGAACCCCCAAAACCACAGTGACAATGTCAACCTTGAATACTTTGCATCAGCAGTTTTGTCTATTCCCATATTGCTCAGGTCTGATGGTTGTAGGGCACCCCATTGAACCAAAGTAGGTGCAAGCTGGATAAACTCCACTGCAAGTCAGGGCACAGTAATATTCCCAGTAGCATCAGCAAAGGGGGAACTGGCCAAATATAGACAAGTAACACACACACAAAGCTATCAGGTTACACATTTTGAGATCTGCTTTGTTCCAAGGCTGCTATACCTCCCCCCCAGCAGCAATAGTGTACATACATTGTAAAGTATAAATCAGTAGTCTAGTCTGATGCCTCTATGACCAGTATCTGTATGAGTGTAAACATACCTTGGTGTGTGCCATCTGTGCACTTTTCCTTCATGCTGCACCTTGTCAAAGGAACTCGAATAACATGGTCTTAGGTTTCTGCTAATGAATCATATATAGGTCAGCTTGAGGTAAAAGGTATATTATTATGAAAATAGTTTATTTACATGAAGCAGGGTTTCACACATGAGCTGTTTTATGCAATATCTTTTCATAGAGACCTACATTGTGGAGGGGTTTAGTTTTCCTTTAAGCAGAAAAGAAGATGGGGGGCTTTTAGAGGTATTGTCAGGGCATAAATCATCACTGCTAAAGGCCTGTGGTCATCCTGGGCAAAAATCTCAAAACATACTATAATAGCATTTCTACTCCATTTTTTAGTAAAGTTTTAGTTCTCCTTTAATTTGATTTGAGGTATAAGTACACAAGTTATGGAACAATTGAGCATAAAAAGTAAATCATATTTACTGTTTTTATAGCTATATGCATCTATGCAGAAATTCTATATAACCTTTTCTGTAGAGCAAACTGAAAATAATAAGCTGCAAAGTGCTTGATTTGTTCCATTATAACAGCAACAGCACCATCTAGGGAGCCTTATTCCTACTCATTAGGCAAAAATAGGAAGATATAATTTCTGGTCACTATTAAAATCTAATACCGGTATAAATACCTAAAATGGGATGAGGGTTTTGTTGCCGAAAAATGTGCGTATGAAAAAACAACTTTGAAGGGCCGATTCACTAACTTCGTGTGAAGGATTCGAAAGTAAAAAACTTCGAATTTCGAAGTTTTTTTTGGGCTACTTCGACCGTCGAATGGGCTACTTCAACCTTCGACTACGACTTCGAATCGAAGGATTTGAAGTAAAAATCGTTCGACTTTTCGACCATCCGATAGTCAAGTACTGTCTCTTTAACAAAAAACTTTGACTCCCTAGTTCGCCATCTAAAAGCTACCGAAGAAAATGTTAGCCTATGGGGAAGGTCCCCATAGGCTTGGCTAACTTTTTTTGATCGCAGGATATTCCTTAGATCGTTGGATTAAAATCCTTCGAATCATTCGATTCGAAGGATTTTATCGTTTGATCGAAGGAATTATCCTTCGATCGTTCGATCGAACTATCTGCGCTAAATCCTTCGACTTCGATATTCGAAGTCGAAGGATTTTAATTCCTAGTCGAATATCGAGGGTTAATTAACCCTCGATATTCGACCCATAGTGAATCGGCCCCTGAATGTTTTTTTTTTTCATTAATAGCATTTTTATCATCTTCCAAACCTGAAACTGAAAAATAACAGTGACCCAAGGCACTAAAAAAGAGATTGACTTAAGGGTTAAATGTTACTATTCTTATTTTTTACCAGGACCACCACTATTTATCTTTCATTCTGCCTTCCAAACTGTTGGCTGATTGTTAGGGCTTATGATTTTAAGCTATAACAACAGTGTCGGACTGGCCCACCAGGATACCAGGAAAAGTCCCGGTGGGCCCAGGTGTCAGTGGCCCTCATGCTGCTAAACATTTGGCCCATTTCATGCCCATTCCCGATTTCAATGTGAATTAAGCGACGTAATAGATGGAATAATAGATTATAGTATTAAAGTATGTAAAGAAAAGAGACTAGGAGAATAGAGGTTGAGTGAGGAGAGGAAGAATATTAGTACTGAGAGTGAGCCCCTGTTCTAAGGTTACTTGGTGGGCCCCTGGTCTAAGGCTTTTGGGTGGGCCCCTGGTGTCCCAGTCCGACACTGTATAACAACCACAGCCCTCTTTACCTCCTGTATTTGTACATAAATGACCCACAGCACTAGGGTTCTGTTCCAAACCCAGGAGCTGATAATGCTACAGACGCATACCTCCCAACTGTCCAGTTTTTATCAGGACAGTCCTGATTTTGACAGCTCAGCCCAAAGTCCCAGATTGTTAGTGAAATGTCTTGACTTTCTCTTTGGTCTCCTGCACTGAACAGCCAGATAATTTAGGTTAAATAAGAGGCTCTTGGCAGAGAGCCCAGAACACTCAGCACCTGCACTTTGACACATTTATAACAATTTAAGATTAGCAAAGATACAATTGTAACTATTTAAGATAAGCAAGTCTCTTGGGGGAACTGTGACTTATAGCTTAAAGGGCAACACAAAAATTTCTGGGTTTTCATCGGTAACCGGGAAAAAATCGAGCGATTCGGGTGTCAAATCCAAAAAATTCCTATGATTCATACAATTGTTTTCATGTTTTTCACCAGCCTGACTTTTTACAGTTTATTTTATTGATAAATAATAAAAAATTGTGTATGGGAGTTTGGTCGAGCTTGGTTTAATAAAAACATGAGATAAATTCAAGGTTTAGTAAATAACCCGCTAAATAAATAATATTGTTTTGGCACCAAAACGGATTCATACAGCTTAGTTTGGATCAAGTACAAGGTACTGTTTTATTATTACAGAGAAAAAGGAAATCATTTTTAAAAACTAGAATTATTTACTTAAAATGGTCTTCCTGTAATTCTGGATAATAGGTTTCCAGGTAATTTTTTATTATTTGGGCATGTCTGGTCATAACTTGGCTTGTCTGGGTGGCATAATCGTCCTTTTAGAAATGCAATTGTTAGGTAGTATGTTAAAATGCCATTCCACACCAAATCTTTTGTATTTGATAAGCTGCATAGCAAAATAATATATTGCCACTGCTACTGTCCCATGAAGTACTGGGGCCACTGGGTCATATATTTCCAAGTGTAAAACAAATACTGGCTCTCGCACACCCAGTGTAAAGATGCGAAGTCTGGTGCTCAGTGGTAGAGGTTCGGCCACCTCACAGTAGAATCCAATAGAAAAGAAATCCACGGCACACAGGTTGCTGCAAGCAAGGAACCCCTTGCACGTTTAATGCGGAAGTGAGCAACGTTTCGGGGTCACGCCCCTTTGTCAAGCCTGAGGCTTGACAAAGGGGCGTGACCCCGAAACGTTGCTCACTTCCGCATTAAACGTGCAAGGGGTTCCTTGCTTGCAGCAACCTGTGTGCCGTGGATTTCTTTTCTATCATATATTTCCAAGGCCACTGTATCAAATATTGTTGGGCCACTGTGTTATGAAAAACTGGAGCTTACTCATTAACATATTTCTGAGAACACTGCATCTTGTAATGCTGGGGCTACTGTGCCAGAGGAAGTCCTATCCTGGGGGTCTGAGGGTTGCTGGGAGTCAGTTCTGGGATTTCCAACAGGGAAGAAGCATACCAATACATTCAGCAATGCCTTTCAAACATTTATTCAGCAGAATGTGGCACAAGCTTTTCAGGGTTCTCCCCTTCCTCAGGTGAGGAAGGGGGTGTTCCCCCGAAACTTTTTCCACATTTTTCCCTTACACTTCAATAACATTTTCACATGATAAACTGTATAGATAGGTTTTTCTGAATTAAATTGCATCTCAAATTGAATCCTGTCCATGACTTTTCATGTGATAAACCTTTTTCTCACTGAATTGAATCTGGGCCTTTGTGTCATCTAGTAATTATGGTTTATCTCAAGCAGGCCTGCCATCAGAAATGACGGTGCCCCATACAACAACATTTTCTGGTTCCCGCCCACCTCAGCCCAGCCACCAAGCCCCACCCCAGATCCCGCCCACCACACACCACAGTTAAAAGGCCACACAGGCATCAGCACTAAAAATGGTAAAACCCCTCCCCCACAAAAGTTATTAAAAGCCATTTTCAGGGCCCTCCTACAAGTTAAAAAAATCATTGGTCAGGGCCCCCCTATATGTTACAAAAAAAATTGTCAGCCAGGGTATCCCGTAAAAGTTTAAAAAAACATTGGTGGTCAGTGCCCCTTATAAATTTAAAAGAACATTGGCGCCAGGGCCCCCATTAAAAGTTTTTGAAAAAAAACCCATTGGTAGCCAGTTTTCCCCATAAAAGTTAAAAAAGGCCATCAGTGGCAAGGGTTTAAAAAAATAAATAAAAAAAAGACCATGTCTGTTCGGTGTAACTTACCTTTAATGGTCTTCTTCATTTCCCTCTTCTTTGGGTCTATTCGTCGACTTTCTGTAGCTTCTCCTCGGGTCCAATTGTCGCTTTTGGTTCATTTTGCACATTTCGGCTTCAATCGGTGGCTTTCATCTCGTTTTGTGGCTCACAAGCTTTAGCAGCTTTTGGCAACTCAAGGGGGCCCAGCTAATCCAGGAAGTGCAATGCGGTCAGGGTTCCCCCTTAAAGCACTGGGCCCAGTACAGTTGTGCCCCCCTGACCTCAAATTTGTAAATGTAGTGTCTACTGCTCCCTGTATAGCTCAGCTCACTTACACCACAGCCACAACTCTGAGGGATTGTAGTAAACACTTAGAAGTAGGGATGCACCATTATTTTGGATTTGGCCAAACCCCTGAATCCTTTGCGTAAGATTTGGCGGATACCAAACCGAATCGGCAAATTAGGGGTGGGAAAACTTTTTTTACTTGTTTTATGACAAAAAGTCACAAGATTTCCCTCCCCGTCCCTAGTTTGCATATGCAAATTAGGATCCGAATTCGGTTTGGCCGGGTAGAAGGATTCAGCTGAATCCGAATCCTGCTGAATAAGGCAGAATCCTGGCCAAATCCCAAACCGAATCCTGGATTAGGTGCATCCCTACTTAGAAGCAAAGAAATAGAAGGTTCCACTCAGGAACATTTCTTTACTAGATACACATCTACACAAGCCTCTCACGACTACAGGGAGCTCAAACAAGCTAACCTACCAATAAATTACATATTGCTTCTCCCTAGTACATCTTTAAAGGGCATGTAAAGACAAAAAAATAAAATCCCATTTTTACTTTCTTTAATGAAAAAAACCTATCTCCAATATACTTTAATTAAAAAATGTGTACAGTTTTTATAAGAAACCTGACTGTATGCAGTGAAATTCTCCCTTCATTTACTGCTGTGGCTAGGAATTGTCAGATGGTCCCTAACTGCTGAGCAGGGAAACAATCATACTTATGAGCAGCAGGAGGAGCCCCCATCTTACTTCCCAGCCATGCAGAACTCAAGCAGCTTTGTTTATGAAGATCCCTTAGCAGCCCAGACCACACTGAGCATGTGCACAGTCTTAGTCTTGCAAAGATGTTTAACAAAGTTACAAGATGGTGACTCCCTGTAGCCAACTTTGTTTGATTAGGTGGTGCAATAAGTTCATGTTTATATTTAGTATACAAAATACAGCATTTCTAGCCTTATTCTATTTTAGCCTTTACATGCCCTTTAAGGTGACAAACCTCATTTCTTCATTATCATATCACCCAAAGAGGAAGTTATCTCTCTCTTATATGACGTAACCCCTGGGATTCCTCTTACCCAACAGTGCCCTCTGGTGAACAATAAAAACCAACAAAACTTGCACAACATAAATTATATTACTACTTCCCCCTGTGTTAACAGATTCACATCCTCGTGGTTCACAACTTCACGTCTAACCCCCCTCACATGTTAATGTGTCACATTTAGTAAGTCCAATGGCTGCTGAGTGTTTACATTACAGGGCCAGAAAGGCAGAGACTGAAAGAAATGTCAGAAAAAGGTAATAGAATATTATGAGCTCTAGGAATGGGTTTTATCATCAGTTTAAAATGTTACATCGGCTCTAATGAAAAATATTTTTCCTTTGTATTGGATATGTCAGTTATTTTTGGGCGATACTTTAAAATGTAAGAAAAATAAGAATTATGTATTTTTTTTTACTTTTACTGACTTTTTAAAATGCAATACACAAGTATTATTAAACAAATGTACAGTGTTTATACGTAAATAATTTGCCACTACCCATGGAACTTTAAGTCGAGTATATATAAGACAAAAGGGTCGCTTCAAATGGACTGTCATTTCAGGCATTTCCAATTTTCCAGAATGAAAGAGCAACTGGAGACAATTCCATGTGATTTGCCACTGATCATTTTCTGGAGAAAAGTTATAACTACTATACTAACAAATCTCTGGGTGTGCCATCATACTAGGACTTCTCTTCAGAGTTAGGAAAAAAACTATATGAGCTATATTGCCTATTCTACCACGTTTTTTTGAATCAAAATTAATCAGTTTCACTCCAACATTTCCCTAAATTACTATACCCTAGATGTTATATTTTTAGGAACAAATACTAACATAACAGGAACATTTAGGGGGAGAAAAAAATCTAAATTCACTAGATACAGGATTAAAAGATGATGTTGTTTCATGGGAAATTATCAGGAATGGGATAATCTTCAACTTCATCTATTCAGACGTCTAATCTGTAGAGACTCCTCACTACTCCCTTCCATATCAACAGACAATCTTCCACCTAACGGGTGTAATTTGATTTCATCATTCAGCTGCTTTGATTACACCCGTTTTGTTCTTTTTCCTCTGGCTACATTATTCTTTAGTCAATCTCATTCACAGAAACACCCAGCAGTGCACCCAGCAAAAGAAGGAGAACCGTGACAGGTTTAAAAGGCTTTGGAGCACAAGATGTCTACAGAAGGTGTGGCTGAATAAACGTAACAATGAGTTTTGTGAATGTAACTAAGAGCTTTTAAACAAACAATAGAGTTGATTTAGACATCTTCTCTACACATGCTTGTTCTGCTTTTAAGCATGCAGACAAATCCTCATGAAAAAAAGCAGTTAGGGCAGTACAGTATAGAAGGGCTAGACTACAGAATTTATTTCCTAACCAGGTATTTAACATTCACAAAAATTCTAAATAATAGGGCAAACAAATGGATGTATACAAGTGGGAAGGGAGAAAAAACAGTGCAATTTCATAATTCCATACAAGCCTATGAAGGTTATATGGGTCATTAATCAAGTGCAGCATAAACATGGCAGTCTGCACTTTACACCCTGCCCTTTGAAAACCTTCCTACATGAATACAGCACTGCCTGCATTTGGCAGTAATGTATTCATAAGATCCAGGAAAGTCACATAGGCACCCCCTCCTATATCTCTCCCCTTCCCCTAACATTAACTGGTGGGCACAGATTACAAACGAGGCTGGTACTTACCATTGCCCTATGCAGGCTGTAAGGACAGGGCTGCCCTTAATTTTGACATTCTAACACCAAGGATTTTAAGCAGAATTCCATCTTATTTGTGTCAACAAACACGTGCAACCACCTAGACTATTCCACAGGACAATCAAGTGTCCCTTTGTCATAAATTCACACCATCCACTAGACATAGAACAAATAATTCATGGAGACTAAATGAAGCATTATTAAAAGACAACAGATAACAGACATAAGGAGGAATGTAATAGAAAATCGCAAGCGATGTCTAAAATGGCATTTTTGTGAATGTGCTCGCAATTTCAAATCATTCGCTGGCAAATATTACATCACTAAGCTACTTCGCTGAGAACAAACTACACAAAACTTCCCCAGTGACCTGTAGGGAAGCCCCCAAATGTGTGATTAAAGGCTTTTAAATACAGAAAGGTGCCAAGAGAAAGATACATAGGGAACAAAACTACAACTAGCTAACATAACTACCTTGGAATCAACACACAAACACACCCTATGTGATAATACCCTACAGGAACTGACTGAAGCCAGGAAATTATCAACAGAACACATTACAATGACAAAACATCGATTCTATGAACATGGCAATAAATGAGGAAAACTACTAGCTAGGGTTTTAAAATTTTTCTAGTCTAAGTGATAAAAAGTGCACAATTGACAGATTAGATTGCCTGGACCTATAAGGGAGTTCTACATGTCCCTCTATCAGTTATCTGACCCAGTCTCACCTATGGTATTAAATATAGAACTCTGACTAAAAGTAAACTCAAGGGGGGCGTATAATTACCTGACTTACTATTACATATCGGTCATACATAGAGTTGTAGACTGGTCATATTTGAAGAGGTCTCTGCTTCTAGCTCAGAACAATTCACTAAATATTCAGCCACATGGCTTAGGTGGTTACTTTTTAAAAAAACAGATCCTTTCAAAGCAATTCAATAGATCGCCAGTCCACCACAACATCCTCCCCTCTCTTTTTTTCTCTCCCTTTATCCTTACCCACTTCTTCCCCCTAATATCTTCACCCCCTCTACCACTCTCACCTTTCTTTAAAATGAACAATTATGCACACAGGAGAGAGGATAAATATGTACTGCACCAATGTATAACCTAATTGTGATTCACTCTGAACTGTACTTATGTGATCCAAATAATTGCCTATTACCCCCTGCCTGTTGTAAAATATAAGGAGGATTCCAATGATTCTATAAAAGCATGTGGGAGTGATAGTCCTAAATAAACTGCCCCTCCAAACACATGTTTCCCAGAACTACAAGGCAGCTAAATGAAATACTGCAACCCCCATGATATTATTGTGTGGGAGAACAGGTTTCATTATTTCACACAAAACTCAATAACAGTTTGTTTACTGTATAAATATTTGTTGATAGATTGTCATCATGTTTTGAAATGATTTATATTTTGGCACCCCATATAATTCTGAGATTCAATGAAAATCCACTATCAATTGACTACAATGAAAGGTCCTTTATGTCTCATCTACATAGTGCTGAGTGTACCTGTGGTACAAAAGTGAAGCAAATTGAATTTGTAAAGTACTGCTTACCAATAATTGAATTCTCCTCTCAAATCTCTCTGGGTTAAAGTGAATCAGTTTACAACCTAAAAATGTGTATGCTGTTGCTATGTTTTCTTGGTGTCCGGATTGTAGTACTATATGAAGCATACACTCACATACACATATCCCTTCTCTCATAAATAGTATGCAGAGGCTCCATATGAGGGAAAGTGCCAATGAAAGGGCCATGCAAGAAATTTGGTGTGTATTTGGGCAAAAATTATTATAAAATATGGACCCTTACCTTACCTCCCTCTGCCTGAAAATTGTTCAGATATCTATTAGACAGGTTTGTAAATCCATGCATAGGGCTCTATTATAATCTAATCATTGGGCCAGGTGCAAACCATCAGATCAGCCTAATTTAGCCCAGCATATATGTGACCAAATAGGGCAAAGTAATAATTTGCATTTTTGGTGTTACATTTTAAGACCTCCCCTCAGTCTGACTAATACCATGCCCACTTGCATCTGAGAGGGTCAGGGGTGGCCAAACTAACGGGCGCCCTAGGCAACCCAGTTGGCACCACGCTCCCCTCGAACATTTGCGTGCATGCACAGACATCACACACAGAGGGGGGAGTGAGCAGGATAGAAGTGCAAGCGGCGAACCTGGGCACCAGGGGGGACTGAAACCTGTACTAGGGGTAGGCAAGGGGCCCTTCAACAGGCGCCTGCAAGCGCAACCTCATTGTGGCGCCCTAGGCAGGTGCCTCCTCTGCCTACACCTAGTTCCGGCCCTGAGCCAGGTGCACGGCCTGCACCTAGGCCTGGGAACTAATAGGTCTGTTATTGACTATTATCCTTTATTTATATAACCCTTTTGCATTCATTAAATAAAATTCTGCTTTGGTTTCAGATTTGCAAATAAGCCATTTCTGAAGTAAACTTTTTCTTTAGACATTCATTTATACTTATCAAATATTGTGTCACATTTTAAGTGAACTTGAGAGGCACAAACACTGTGTGTGGGTAGGATACAAAAAGGAATCATTTCAGACTGTACAATAAATACACAGAAATAACTACAGTCACATAGGATTTTGTATGTTTCTATAAATAGATTTGTTTTTAGCCCCATTTAATTGTGTTAGTCACTGGCCTTCCTTAAAGGAGAAGGAAAGGCTAAAATTAAGTAAGCTTTATCAGAAAGGTCTATATAAATACACCAGTAAACCCTCAAACTAATGCTGCTCTGAGTCCTCTGTCAAAAGAAACACCACATTTCTTTGCTTTTATTGTGTACTCATGGGCTTCTGTATCAGACTTCCTGTTTTCAGCTTAAACCTCCAGGGCACGGCCTTGAGCATGCTCAGTTTGCTCCTCTCCCCCTCCCTCCTCCCATCCCTACTGTAATCTGAGCTCAGAACTGTTAGTAAGCAGGGAGAGACTCAGGCAGGAAGTGATGTCACACCAAGCTTATATGGCAGCTTCTATCCTAAACAAATAGAGACAGTGTCTAGAGCTGTTTACTCAGGTATGGTAAAGCATTCTGCAGAATAAATATAGCGTTCTAGCTCGCACTATTGTGGCTAATCTATTGGCAATAAACTGTCTTGGAGCTTTCCTTCTCCTTTAAATAAAATGAGAGGAGTTGTTGCTCCTAGCAGTTGTAAACAAAACAAGTTAGAGTTTAAAGGGAGGGAAAAAGTGACAGGAGTAGCAGCCAGGAATTCAGCTGTCAGAAGTGGGTAAAGGTGGGATGATCTTTATGGCTATTCGGAAAGAGACAGACAAAAAACACAGGACTGAGTGAGAGGAACTCCACAGGAAAGAAGATCCTGAAGGAGAGACTGGAGCAAGTGTGAGGCCTAAAGAACCCAACTCTGCTATGTCATTTGCTGTCTTTTGGCAATAATAAATAGTAGTGCCTGCCTTAAACCCCATAAGTAGCAGGGCATGTGGGTGATAGCAGATATACTTATGTACAGGTATGGGATCCGTTATCCAAATATCTCTGAATTACGGAAAGGCTTGTCTCCCATTTTATCCATATATCCTTTTTCTCTGTAATAGTAAAAAAGTAAATTCTACTTGATCCAAACTAAAATAGAATTAATCCTTATTGGAAGCAAAACAATTATTTGGGGGTTTTACTTAATGTTTAAATGATTTTATAGTAGACTTAGGGGCAGATTCATCAAAGGTCGAAGTAAAATTCGAATTTAAAAAATTAGATTTTCGAGCAAATTTTTGTGTACTTCGACTAGGGAATAGTCCAAATTCGATTTGAATTTGAAGAAAATTAAAAAAGTCGAATATACTGTCTCTTTAAAAACTTGTCTTTGATCATTTGCCATCTATGGGGGACCTCCTAGAACCTATTTGGAGTCAGTTGGTGGACTTTGAAAAATCAAAGTTTCTTTTTGAATCAAATTCGATCGAATGTGATATTACTTTGAATTCAATCGAAAATGAACCTGTTCAATTGAAAACTGACCTATGCGGCCAAAAAAACTTCGATTCAATTTTGGTTGATCTTTTTGAATTCGAATTTCGAAGTTTTTCAAATTCGAAATTCGACACTTGATAAATCTGCCCCTTAAGGTATGAAGACCCAAATTAAGGAAAGACCCATTATCCTGAATAACAGGTCCCATACCTGTACCAGTATGACAAAACGAGATCTATAACATATTATATCAGTGTTAATGAATTAATCTGTACTGTCACTACATATTTCTATATAAATAATCCATTATATACAATTATATACAAATAATGGGCATTTATAATAATAATAGGCATTGCAAAGTGTCCCAACATTATAAAAAAGACTGCAATATAAGTACCAGTTTTCAGTCATCAAATGCACAGTTAACAGTACACCTGCAGCCCTAGGCAAGGGGCACCCACTGCAAAAAATCCCATGTTTCAAGTTTAATTTTTGTATGAGAAAGTTCATCATTACACAGTGAATGTTTTCATTAGGAAATCCTCTAGGTTCTAGACCTCTAGATACAAGGAAAAGCTGATAAGCCAGAAATCCCTCTGAGAAATTGGAGAGGGAACTCACTCTCTCCCCAGCATGGAAACTGCTGTATGCCATGGTATTAGTCATTTTCAGGTGGGGATACCCGTGAGCAGTTATCCCAGGAGAGAAGACTATAGCTCTTTTATGGAGCCATGTATTTTCCCCCCTCTGTTGCTTAAAAACAGACATCACATACATTTCTGCATGCAGAATTTATCAACCGAATTGTACCTAACAATAATTGTAATGTCAATATATATTATTATATTATCATATATATATATATATATATATATATATATATATATATATATATATATATATATAATATCAATATATTTAAGACAGAGACATTTTGTGCATACTGCTACTGAAAAATGCCTTACCCTTTAAACAAAACAGGGATTGTTTGTCCATATATTGCAATATATTTTAGCTGGCCAACTACGTCAAAGTCAGGTGACTTTGACGTAGTTGGCCAGCTAAAATATATTGCAATATATGGACAAACAATCCCTGTTTTGTTTAAAGGGTAAGGCATTTTTCAGTAGCAGTATGCACAAAATGTCTCTGTCTTAAATATATTGATATTATATATATATATATATATATATATATATATATATATACATATATATATATATATATATATATATATATATATATATATATGATAATATAATAATATATATTGACATTACAATTATTGTTAGGTACAATTCGGTTGATAAATTCTGCATGCAGAAATATATATAGAGCATAGGACTGGCCAGATATGGGATGACTTTGACGTAGTTGGCCAGCTTAAATATATTGCAATATATGGACAAACAATCCCTGTTTTGTTTAAAGGGTAAGGCATTTTTCAGTAGCAGTATGCACAAAATGTCTCTGTCTTAAATATATTGATAATGGGTTGAGTGCAGAGGACCTCTTGTATTTGACTATATGTATTTTGTGGTCACACCCTCATTGCACCCCCACCTAATGGTTTTAAAAAATAGTGGTGAGCACAACTTTCCCTTGTTTGTTATAGTTATACAGGAGCAGTGACCAGCTTCATGTTGTAGCTCCCACCCTTCCCAGCTATAGTCTGGTGATCCCACTGGTGTCTAATAAAAGGGCAGCCAAGTATGGGGGTTTACTTTGAAAGCAGCAAGTAAGTTGCAGGTAAGATCTAGTCCCTTTGTAAAATGTATAATGAAACAATAGAATTCTTAATGAATCAGATAAAATTGTATATGTATATATATATATGTATATGTATATATGTATATATATATATATATATATATATATATATATATATATATATATATATATATATATATATAAAATCAAACAGAATGGAATGCACAACCATTAGTATGCAGAAACCTGGGCGCTAGTCTGAGAAGTATGTAGACAAAATGCAGGGATTGACAGCACTCCAAGGAAATACATCAAGTCAATAATTCAAATGAAAATGGAGATTTATTGGTGATCCAACGTTTCGGCTCCGCACAGAAGCCTTCGTCAGGGAAAGAAAAGCAATGCACAAGTGTTTGGGGGTTTAAATAGGGTAAAAAATGGCTCCAAGACACCTGTATACGATGCCTGTCACTCATCGTTTGTTATGCAAAGCAGTATATACATGTGGATACAAAGGCAAATGTTGTTATCCATGTTAGGTATGCCCCTTTGTATGGGAGAGTTCTGCTTATACACAGGGTGCGTCCTACTGTTACCCCACTCTGTCACATTATTCTGATGTGTAGCGAGCTACCCGTCCTATGCCCTTGGCTGCCAAGAAATATTTTATTTTATGATACCATACTGGAAAGATATATACAATACAAATATTTTTATTATTGCATGTTTTTCTCTTGGTTCCACCAGTTTAGTGATTCTTAAACTGTGCACCAGGCTTGAGGGTGAGATTTGTGGGTAATACCTTTTTGCTCACCTAGATCCTTATGGAGTAACAGTTTATTGAAAGTAACAATTTGGGTGAAAGCTATTCTTGGAAATATGGCTGATATGGAGGTATTTTTAAATATCTGTTACAAAGTTAAGAACTAAATGGACTGTAACAAATTGAGTAGGATGTGGGATTTGAACCAAAAAAGTCCGAAAACTACAGAACTATTCTACATAGAATATAAATGCGTTATGTTTATTTTTCATTCACCAAGTTATTGTGGGAAAAGACATGCAATGTTATGATACTGACATTGTACACAATCTACCAAATCTTATTATTTGTGATACTATCCCTAAGGGTGGTGGCACACGGGAAGATGTAGTCGCCTGAGATAAATTTTCAATACCATGAGCATGATGGCCTAAGCGTTGCTGCGGTTTTCCAAAGTCGTCCAAAGTTTCCTTGTGAGGCCATTTCGAACGACATTGGAAAACTGAAGCAAGGCTTATGCCATCCCACCGGTGATTCATATTCTTGCCAGTGGAAAGACATTTCGGAGAGATTAGCAGTCCGCTGTAGCCACCACCATATGAGTTGTCTGCTAGAGGTAAAGACATTTATCTAAGTATGAATAAGATTTGTTCCCAGAATCACACCTGGCTAGCCTGACAGCCTGCTCAGAAATAGGATGAAAGAATAATGGATGCATTGCACACAGACAGCTGCATAAACACTGACACACATTGAGATCCTGATCCATATTTACTAGCACTGTTATTGGATAAGGTATACTCTGTCAGTTAGAAACTTGTTATTCTTCATCCACTTGCCTGCAAGGTGTCTGCCAGCTGTGAGAAGTGCCATCTGTTCAGTAAATATGGTCCTAATGGAGAAGAATCAGAAAAAATAAATAATATTAAAGGGGAACTCCGGCTTCCAAACCAAAATTTGATAATCAGGCCCACATAACACATAATCCCCTAATATACCCATCACTGTTATCGGTTTCTTCAAAAAGTTTGAGCAAATGTCATTTCTATGCTGAAATCCAGCTGTTTAACAGTTCTTCTCTTTCTGCATGATTTCAAATTCTCAGCCGTAAGCCATGCTAACTCCGCCCTCAGCCCTCAGTCTTCCGTCTTCTGCCCTCAGCCTTCAGTCTTCAACCTTCAGCCCTCAGACTTCAGATCTCTCTTTTCAGCCGACAATTTGAATCAGACAGAGGGGCTGAAGGCGGAAGACGGAAGGCTGAGGGCGGAGTTAGCATGGCTGATGGCTGAGAAGGGAGGGTACAGGGCAGAGGTGTGAGTGCAGATTTGGACGATGAGTGACGGTAAAAGCACTCGATGTGCCTTTTAGAAGGCATAGGACATTGCAGGAAGGATGGGTATTTAGCCGCAGGATGTCCTAAAATGCATTCTGTACACATGTGCAGGGAATTGTGGGGTTTGGAGGATGCAGGATAAGGGCAAATTGCTGCTGATACAACGTAATGGTAGTCAGCCAGCTCAGCAAGGTAGTCAGAGAGATCAGCAGGAGAGCAGGGGACTAGATTTAGGGAACTGTTACAAACCATTAAAAAGCATGAAAAGTCTGCATATTTTTTAATTGATTGCAAATGTGCTTGAAATGATGTTAACTTTTCAAAAAGTTTAAGTTATGTTTGTGTGGAGTTCCCCTTTAATAATATTTACCTGATTGTGGATGAGGACGAAGAGGGCAGCAGAAGAGAAGGCAGGGGACAAAACTTGCAGACTGTGTAGAAAACTGCCTGGGAGCTGGCATAGTGCCATGGTGCTCCAGGCAACGGCATTAAACAGGAGGAAACAGACTGGGGATTCCGTCATTTCAACGGAGAGAGAAGGAAAGGCATTGAGAGCAGACAGGAAAGCAAGTCAAAATGCAAAAAAGAAAATCCTTTCCCCCTGACATTGCCTCATCAAATGAAAACAAATAAGGCTAGATGCACTAATGACATAGAATAGTCACATTACTAAACACATTCTTTTGAACCCATGTAGGCTGACATGGACTGAGTTATGCTGTCTGGTCACTGTGTCACTACTGTTCAAACACAGGATATAAGAGAGCGGTCTGAATTTAGTAATAGGTGGAGGGCACACCAATTCAGCAAATGCTGTAGGTAAACAGTGCAAGAGGTGCAAACATCAAAAGGGTACCCCTACAATGGGTACCCCACAACGTAACAGTATATAGATAGATATGCACACTCAAAATATAATAAAAGAAGGCAAATATGGTACATTTAAAATAAAGCTTTACTTATTTATGCAAATAATACACACAAAGCCACAATAGTAGGCCTGTATAATACAATAGATAAGCTTACATGGTATATACCTAACGTTTAAACATAGCCACAATTACATAACAGTAAACAGTAAGTATTACAATTATACAGCAAGGAGCAGATACACCTACCACCAGTATGAGAATGGCCCCAACGTTTCGGCGTAAGCCTTTGTCAATCCCCTTGACAAAGGCTTACGCCGAAACGTTGGGGCCATTCTCATACTGGTGGTAGGTGTATCTGCTCCTTGCTGTATAATTGTAATACTTACTGTTTACTGTTATGTAATTGTGGCTATGTTTAAACGTTAGGTATATACCATGTAAGCTTATCTATTGTATTATACAGGCCTACTATTGTGGCTTTGTGTGTATTATTTGCATAAATAAGTAAAGCTTTATTTTAAATGTACCATATTTGCCTTCTTTTATTATCTTTTGAGTGTGCATATCTATCTATATACTATAAGAGAGCGGTCTGACAGGCCAGAGGTCCTCCTGTCCCTATGACTGATTAGTTCCCCCCTTGCTATCTCCTCATTACCTAGACCAATTTGTCCTTAAAAAACACCATAAACAACACAATCAATGACCAGTAATTTTTTGCACTGCTCCTAAATAAACACTGGACTGGGGAGATACAGTATAATCATATATTATTCCATTATTGGCATAAAACAAAACAATTCAGACGCCAGTCATTTAAGGTGGCCATAGACGCAAAGATCTGCTCGTTTGGCGACATCGCCAAATGAGTGGATTTTTCCCTGATATGCCATTAATGAGCATGGCTATATCAGGGGTAATCTGAACGTTCGGCCATCCAATTACGATGTGCAACGGGCTCCGGCAGGATCGGGCGGGTCAAAATCAAACCTGTCCGATCAACCAAACGACCGATCTCCGCAGGACTAACGATGTCGGCACTCTCCACACACGATCCGAAAATCACACGAATCCTCGATTCGTACGATAGGATCTGTGCGTCTATGGCCAGCTTTAGCCTAACAATGGAGCACTCATTACAGCATATAATTAAGCCAACACCTTTATGCACCCAATTTTAGTTTAGGAAAACCCACACTGCTTTTCTGCGTGTATATACAGTATATACACACACACATGCAGTAATGGAACTACTGGAGACATGGCCCAGCTATGTAGCTGCTGCCCCCCCACCCCCCTCCAGAAGCCGAGATTGCGGCAGATTTGCAAGAGTGAAAACCGTCGGTGGGCCCCAAGGGTGTTCACTTTCCTGCACCCCTGGTAGTTCCACCAATGCACACATATATATATATCTATACACACATACAGTATATATATATCATATATATTTACTTGTTATGCTAATAACAAGTAAATTGGAGAAATCAGGCAGCATAGCACTCATCAGGTGATCCTATACTGTTCTGCACTCGTCTTTAAATCATTCCCAATGATATCATCCAATACTCCTGGACAGCTAGGCCCACTTCAGGTATAAGAGAGCTTGTAGACAGAGAGATGTTGGCCGCTTAGATAAGGCTAAAACTGTAAGACACAACAGGAATTCCGTGTCCCTCACACCAGATTCTATGTCAGTATGATCAGTGAACCTGTAGCAAGCTAGCCCTTCAGGTAGAAGCTACAGCATTATGTAGCTAATAATACCATGATATGGATAACATTTCATATGAACAGTGGAACATTACTGAATGATGATTAAGTATCTGCTTAAAACTGAATCAGGAATTGCCTACATCCCCAGCAGTACAAGATATTTTGCTTTTATTGGGTTCATTTTAAAACCGCATGCTGCTTGTTGTGCAATGGATTTATGTATTTTTTTAGACACCAGACCTCTAAACCGCCCTAAAGCTCACATTCTTTCTCTCAGAAATATGCACCTACAGCCTGCCAAGGGCGACTCCAAAGTGGGAACAAATGATTGAATAAGTATTTCACTTTACAGAATTTTTTTAACCTTTGGTCATCATCTTTTTAAATGATGTTTACAGCAGATAGTTACACGTGGAAATGGTATGTTGATGCACGATTGCTTGTTTGGAGCATGGCTTCCTCCTTTGCTTATTTTTCCACTGAAAGTAGTCATCTTAGGCCTTTAGTTGCGATATCTCTCATGTAGACATCACTACTATAAGGTCAGGTCGTATCCCTGAGGACAAGTGAATTAGTGCATCCATAAGTATAGGACACAAGGTGAAAACTTGAGCAGATGCTTGTTTAGACATAGGCAGGATAGATCATTAAAGGGATACTGTCATGGGAAAAAACATTTTTTTCAAAATGAATTAGTTTATAGTGCTGATCCAGCAGAACTCTGCACTGAAATCCATTTCTCAAAAGAGCAAACAGATATTTTATATTCTATTTTGAAATCTGACATGGGGCTAGACATATTGTCAATTTCCCAAGTCATGTGATTTGTGCTCTGATAAACTTCAATCACTCTTTACTGCTGTACTGCAAGTTAGAGTGATATCACAACCTCCCTTTTCCCCCCAGCAGCCAGACAAAAGAACAATGGGAAGGTAACCAGATAACAGCTCCCTAACACAAGATAACAGCTGCCAGATCTAAGAACAACACTCAATAGTAAAAACCCATGTCCCACTGAGACACATTCAGTTACATTGAGAAGGAAAAACAGCAGCCTGTCAGAAAGCATTTCTCTCCTAAAGTGCAGGCACAACTCACATGACAGGGACAGCTGGGAAATTGACAAAATGTCCAGCTCCAGATTATAAAATTGAACATAAAAAAAATCTGTTTGCTCTTTTGAGAAATGGATTTCAGTGCAGAAGTCTGCTGGAGTAGCACTATTAACTGGTGCATTTTGAAAAAAACATGTTTTCTGATGACAGGATCCCTTTAAGGTAAGCAATGTAAAAGGCATACATTAACAGTCAAAGCGATGCTAAATGTCAGAGCCAATTTATTAATAATAATAACTGTATTCCTAGAACACAAGTTAAATAAACCTTTGCATGTTGCACTGCTCTTATAAGATATTATTTTCTCATGAATATTTTCTGCTGCCCACAACACAAAATCCCACCACTTTTGCACTTAGAGTCTCCATGTAGCAGCTGCACACATAAGTATAAGCAAAAGCCAACAAGGCATCCAATGGTAAGGGTGGTGGGACAAGAGCACACAAGGGGACACACTTGTAACAGTATTGATTCATTGGGAGGCTTGCCACCAAGCAACACTTGCTGGGATGGCAGGCCTCCCAAAGTAAATCCCTACGTAGTGCATGGAAACTAAAGAAATATCCCAGCACAGCACAGAAATGAAAAAGGAGCCTGTCAAGTGCGGTTGCTGCACAGTTTTTTTCTCCTCAGAACCCATGAGTTACTAAAGTGGTTACTGGTTCTCTGTCCAGTTATTTTCAGACCACTTCCATAGTCTCCCTGCCTATGAGAAAAGGGGCTTATGTCACTTCCTTTGGTGAGGAGGTTGGTTTTTATGCTAAGCCACAGGAGAAATAAAGCAAAACTGCTTAAATCTCAACATCATCCTCAGTGGTGTAACTGAATATCACTGGGCCCCACAGCAAATAATTTTATAGGCCCCAAAAATGTCTAGAGATTGACCTGTTTTACCAAGTTGTATTGAATTTGTATATGAATTAGAGCCTCGTGGGGCCCCTATACCTTCTGGGCCCCCCTGCAGCCACAGGGTCTGCTTCCTCTATAGTTACGCCCCTGATCATCCTTTTTCACCTAGACAAGATAGCCCTCACAAACTGCCTTGTAAGCATTTATCTCTTTTGTGTTCCACCTATCACTTTGGAGCAATCATAACAACAAAGACAGACTCTTGTTGGGCTCTACCTCCTACATCTGAAGTTATTAATTTTTTTTTTTTTAAAAAAAAGCCCTTTTAAAGGAAGGACTAAAACCCATGGGCACAGGGTTCAACCCAAAGCATGTTTTGTCCAGTACAATCTTCCAGTCATATCTCCAGAGTCCAGACAACCTGGTGGCACTCCTCATGTGTGTCACTCCATTCTCTTGCACAACCACCTCATTCTGGGAAGGGTTTCTTACTAGGCGAATATAACCTCAGACAGAGGGACATTTGTGTTGCGCCAAAGAGCCTCTCCCTTCATCCTATTTTATATTATCCTCTTACTGTAGATAATGCAACAAACTGATCAGAGGGACAATATATACTGAATGGTTTAAATATGCAACCACTTGGGATATTGAAACTCTTCTTTCTTATCTGTACTCCACTCACTCCTCCACCAGTGACCTCCACCAACTTTCAATTAAGCTCTGTTATATGCTAGACTTAAGGTGGTTATACACAGTCAGATTTTGTTGTGTGAAACAACCAATTTTAGCAAGATCCAATTAAAATCGTCTACTTATGGTTACATTGATGGGGTGCAAACGATTGTATTGGTCCAACAAAATCGGCCCAATAGTTGGACAGGTTTAAAAAGGTTCACTGTGTATGTCTTGCAAAAGTAAACAAAGGGACAGACAGTCTACACAACAAACATACAACCAAATCTTTCTCATATATTGTTTACTGTGGATGGGTGAATCATTTGTTCAAATGATTGTTAAGCCGATAAGATCGTTCACAGAGCCCCGACTAAATCTGCCCATGTAAGGCCACCTTTAGCCTTTGCGACTAGAGTAGCTGAGGTATCCTTGATCCACATCTCCGACCTATGACTATGTCAGACTCCCTTTGGAGTTTAGATTATTTTTAAAGGGTGAACAAAATCCTTTTATCATATCTGTCCTTTACATAAGCAATAATCTATAAACCACATATAATCTTAGACAAGGCTCCCAACTTGATATCACTTTTAGACCCACATATTGTACAACCAAAACAAACACAATCAGCAGCTGAATAGAGCAGATGTGCTCTCAATGCAGCCAGGCCCGGATTTGCGGCAAGGCCGCATAGGCCCGGGCCTAGGGCGGCAAAAAAATAGGGGCGGCATGCCGCCCAGCCGCACTATGGGGACGCGTGCGTCCCCATTCAATTACAGCAGCTGCGCCGGCGAAAAAACGCCGGCGCGCTGGGAAGGGGAGGTGAGGTGGGCGCTAGGACCGCGCGGCCGCCTGGTCGGACCGCGCGGCCTAGGGGCGCCGCACACGGAAATCCGGCGCTGAATGCAGCTGATATGGATATTTCATTCTTTAAACCCCACTGCATGCTTGGAGTGTAACAAGAGCTGCCTCTTGAATCTCAGTATTCCATATATTAACCATGTGGTCATCCTCTCGCACCTTTGTAGGCACAACTGGAGACCATCTGACAAAGACAAAGTGGTAACCTTTATGAAAGCAACTACCAGGTGTACGCAAGTTTCCCAGCAAGCTGTTATTAGGGGAATGTTCACAAAGAAGAGAACAGGGGTTGCTGGAAGCCATGATCTGCAAATCTCATTTGTTCTAGTTGTAGGGCTTGACACCTAGCAACATTGCCCAGTTTCTCTCCCCTGGTACTTGCTCTTTTGACTATTAACTCATACAGCATTAAGAATAAATTAGAGATGTTGTCAATGTTCTAATAATGTCTACTCTGTTTTTCTCACAGACATGCCACAGCCTCCTATAAAGAACAATCTTCATCCATACAATCCATTCATTGCCTCAACAATGAAAAGTTTCAACATTCTCAGTTACATCTGATACAAACTATCCGCTGCACCTGAGTATAGATGCCATTCTCTAAGTGTCAGTTTCTAAGGCTCATACATTATAGTTCACATTCAAAGACTACCCTGAGTTACACGCCAAAGTAAGCTGGCATCGAAGTTTTCATATGTTCTGTGCTACACAGTGTACTTTTAGACAAACTTTTGGCATTACAAAGGAGTCAAAAGAACATGTTGTCTTTTCAAAGGAATTATGAATAAAATGTATTAATAGAGTGTGCAAGCAATAAGATAATGAGTAAAACAAAATGTAAACAATAGAATCCACACATTGTGACTCTTTAATACTTTGAATGTAAAAAAGTAATTTATGTAATCATGCCATATACTTGTTAATGATGCACTTAGGGGGGCACATAGTATCAAACATACAAGCTTTACTCATGGTCCAGCCATGGATATCTCATGATTCATTAACATTATTCGAAAATAGATTTGTGCACTGAATATTTTTTACTGAGGGGCATATTTATTATGCTGTGTAAAAGAAAATTCGCCAAAAAAAAGTATAAAAATCATTGTAAAATAAACGGCAAATTTATCAAGGTGTGTGTAATTTTACACCATGTGAATGCCAGATCTGCCGCCGTTATTTTACATTGCTTCCGGTGAAAGTCACTGTAAGAAAAAAGAGTCTTAGAGAGCAGGTGTCATTGAAAATTAAAGATATTTACAAAAATGACACAAGACCTGTATAAATATCTACAGGTTACATACAGAATAGAGCCTTTACCCACCACCCAGAAAAATCTCTCTCAGTACTCATTTTGAAAGAAACTGGAATGAATACTCACTGCCAGGTACACCACATTACAAACACATTGTATGAAAAATATTTTCGAACTGATATTTACATTATTGAGTAGATACGCTATAGAATAAAATAAGAGTGCAGTTGTTTATCTGCACTATTGCTACTACACGTTAATTGAAAATTCTGAGAGTTGATTTTCTCTGCCATGGGTGTTTATTGTTATTTTCATATTTATAAAAGCCTAAAGCTAATAGTACATGGGTATTTTAGACCAGTGTAGTACTCTTAGGGAAAAAATCACAGTGATCAATACAATCTGTGTTCTCTGGCAATTATGTCTCATTCATCTCATTGGAAAACATGTCTGTGTCAGACCCTTCTCTATATACTGCAGTAAGGTAGTGCTTGGCAATGTTCCCGTGCACATTGACACACGTTACAGATCTGTAAACAAAATCCTCCATCAAGAGATGCTCTTGATGGAGGAGGCACCCTTTATGATTTTTTGGAACAGTGAATGATATTTTAAACGTGACAGACAACAATGTATATTGTTTATGATGCTTTGCAAATAACCAAAAAGTCAAGAGAACATCATTTACTTATACATTGTTCTTGCTCATCAGTTAGACATTATGACAGTTTGTATTTTTTCATGGACTGAAAAAAATTCAGTTTGAAGTATTTACTTGTTTGAGGCATATGACTGTACAATTTTCAGAATCACTTCCAGTTGATAAAAAGATACGCTTTACAAACAACTTATTATTTTGTCACATTTTTAAAGAGAACTGTGATGAAAATAAAAATTTTAGATGAGCTTATTAAAATAAGGAACTTATTTATTAAAAAATATTACCATGTACTATTTCTATAGTAATCAAGTTACTTTTCAGTATCTTTCTTTGACAAATCTGTCTCCATTCATTTAAGTGTCAGATTTTGAATGACAGTTATGTCAAATACATTAGTGCGTGCTTTTTGCATAGACAACTAGTAATAAGCGAATCTGTTTTTGAACAATTTGCAAAACCACAAAAAAAAAATATTTTTGCAATCATGCCCCTTTAAGATCTGTTTCTTAAAAAGTCTTAAATACATTTCAACATAAGGATGTACATTCTGTAAGATATGCCCATTTTGCATTCCCAAGATATTTACTGACAGCTCAATTGTTAGTCTCCTAACAGATGTAGATCTACCTAAACTTGTAAAAATGCCACTTATCTTTTCCTCTAGCTTGTCTCCTACATAACTGTATCAATTTTGTGTACCTTCTGTAATGGTACTTTGCATAATACTTTCAGTTCTATCATCTTTTTGCTGACATGTCCCTTAAAATTACAGCCCACACTCAATTTGCCTGCACCTTTGTCTATCAATCTGTTTTTTTAGTGGTATGGTCATTAACGTGCACACTACATCTCCGTGCTTACATTAAAAGTCTATACTGGCTCATACTCCGGAGGATGCGGCGCTTCGATTTCCGAAGTTGCCCGAAGTTTCCTCGTGAGGCAACTTCGGAAATCGAAGCGCGGAGAGTGCCATTACGCTGGCGTTTTCTCATTATAGCAGGACAAAGGCCCCTGGGGGAAGGCAGTTCAGGGAGATAGTCGCCCCGCAGAAGAGGCAATTAGTTTCCCTGAATCTGCCCATGTGCCCCTGTCCTAAAGAGGCATAATTATGTTTCATCCCTTGAGTTAATACCCTTTTTTATGCAAGACAGAACTTTATTTGCTTTAGTAGCCACAGAATGACAGTGCCCAGAATTAAACAACTTGTTATCTACAAAAACCCCTCGATTTTCTCATTTAAGGAAACTCCGAACACACTGCCATTTAGTGTATAACTTGCATTTATATTATTTTTGCCCTGCGGTACTCTGCTAACAACACTGGTCCAATTAGAAAATGTTCCATTTACCAACACTCTTTGTAGTCTTTGTGATCTTTTAGCTAATTCTCTATCCAGGTACAAATACTTTGTTCCAGGCCAACATTCCTTAATTTAACCAGTAACCTTCTGTGTGGCACTGTATCAAATGCTTTAGCAAAGTCTAAGTAAATCACATCCACTGCCATCCCAGAATTGAGGTCCCTGCTTATATTCTCATAAAAAGAAATTAGTCTGGCAAGATCTATTACGCATATAACCATGCCGGCACAAGCTCATAGTATTATGATTTGCTATGAAGTCCAGTATCTTATCCTCTATTAACCCTTCGAAAAGCTTTCCTAGCACTGACGTCAGACTAACTGGCCAATAGTTTTGAGGCTGAGAACAGGATCCCTTTTTGAATAGCAGCACCACATTAGCAATTCACCAGTCTCTTGGCACTATGCCAGATCTCAATGAATCCTGAAAAAATTTGTAAAGAGGTTTGGCAATCACAGAGCTAAGCTCGCTAAGTACCCTGAGATAAATACCATCTGGTCTACTCTCTTTTGAATTTCCTCATGTGTGAACCATGCATCATTAGTTGTATTACAAGAATTGGGACTATTGAGACTATTAATAAGGAAACCTTCATTAAAGGAGTTGTTCACCTTTTAGTTAGCTTTTAGTATGATGTAGAGAGTGTTATTCTGAGACAATTTGCAATTGGTTTTCATTTTTTATTATTTGTGTTTTTTGAGTTTTACTTTATTCAACAGCTCTCCACTTTGCAATATTGGCAATCCTGTTGCTAGGGTCCAAATTACCCTAGCAACCAATGCATTGATTTGAATGAGACACTGGAATATGAATAGAAAAGGGACTGAATAGAAAGATGAGTAATAAAAAGTAGCAATAACAATACATGTGTAGCCTTACAGAGGTTTTGTTTTAGATGGGGTCAGTGACCCTCATTTGAAAGCTGGAAAAAGTCAGAAGAAGAAGGCAAATAATTCAAAAACTTTAAAAAAAGAAAAAATGAATGCCTATTGAAAAGTTGCTTAGAATTAGCCATTCTATAACATACTAAAAGTTAACTTAAAGGTGAACCATCCCTTTAAGTGGTTCCTCATTTATGTAGACAGACGAAAAATATATGTTCATATCTGTAATCAATCTGTAATTGATCTTTAAGGCTTGATGTTACATTTATTGATACTGCATCTGTCTTTCCCTTATTAACCTTGTAATTGAAGAGTAGGCCATATATTGTACTGTAAATTCTTTAAAAGAGAAAAGCAGTTCCATAATGCAGCATGACCAAGCAAATTATTTGCCGTGTAAACAGTGTAAATTAGAAATAAAAAGGACACCATAAAAATTATAACAGAATCCCTTTAATTATATTAGGGTTACTTATGAGGGGTTATCAGCAAATGCTGTTGCTATTATATTCAAATGTATCTAGGCAAAGTCCTTTAATATATTTATTGTTGCGTTATGCTACTTAAAGGAATTCCATACAAAATATATAGGGTAAAGGGGATAATGGACACCCTTGTCTTGTCCCATTGTGTATGTGTGTGGCTTGGATGATTTCTTGAACAAGCATAATCTCCAAGGTTATTGGGATACCAGATGGACAGTGCTCGAAGAATGTAGTTAGACTGACATACAACAAACCACAAGTTTTAAAACCTCATTTAATGTTTAAGTCCTAATTTAGCCAGCATGCAAATAGAGAATGTGTCATTTTAATCACCTGGCTTCCCCCACTAGTATGTATATGCACTAGGGGAAGTTCAAGTCTTACACACATGGTGGGCTTCTTCAGGGCTGTGGCAGTAAATACACTTCGCAAATAAATAATTTAACAGATAAATCTTGGAGAGTGCACTTGAATAGACACTCTATTAAGTCATCTGAGGACCAGTTATAAAACGATATTTATGGTAATCATACTAAAAGTTAATTCTAAGGAGGCATATTTTAGCAGTATTAAATACTAGTCATAGGGACATATTTATTATGCTGTGTAAAACGAAATTTGCAAAAAAATGTGTATTCAGTGTAAAAATTAAACTGAGTATATAGGTAGGCTGTACAAATTTGAACATTTTTTAGATAGCCAAGAATGTAATCTATAAAGGCTAGAGTGAACGGATGTCTTACGTAATAGCCACTACTTCCTCCTTTGCAGCTCTCTAAACTTTTACCAGTCAATAGCCAATCAGCAACTTGAAGGAAGGGCCACATGGGCATAAGTGTTCAGTTAGCTTGCTGTTGAATCTGACCTGCATGCTGAGGATCAAAAGCAAACTTCCACCGGAAGCAATGTTAAATAAAGACGACAAATCTGGAGTACGCATTTTTTGTCAAATTTCATTATACACAGCATAATAAATATGCCACTATGACTAGTATTTAATACTGCTAAAATATGCCATCAAGACTTAAACCTTTTAGGTAATTCTGTGGCAATAAAGTGGCTTTATGTCTAGGCCTGATTGATAAAATGAAGATAATATTAATTGCTGGATGGTAAAGCTAAAAAACTATTCTAGCATAAAACCTCTGAAATATAAGCACTGCTCCCCCAGGGTGTAACAGTGGCAGAATAATGCCAAGAAATCTGGAGCATATTTCCAAAGGAAAATAAAAACAATGAAACTGAGCTTCCTGTAAAGTTCACAAGGTGCAAATAATTTCATAACCACAAACTGACATCTTGCTTCACCAGGGACATAGACAGGTATAGTTCTTAAAACTAAAGTATAATAAAACAAGTCAGCCTTACAGAAATATCTGGCCTTTGCTTTACTAACACTATATTTACTGTATTTATGATTCATGCAGGGATCTTTAGTATATATAAATTCATTGCAGTCATACATTTTTGGGCATAGACATAAAAATATGTTGTAGTGAAACGTAGTATGGTTAATAAAGATGTAACTCAGACAATATATGATGCAAATGAAGCACTAAACACTCAGAATGTTGTACAAGGCAGACATTCAGGAAATGTTTTGTCTGACCTGGGGAGGGGTGTTACCCAAAGAGTTACCATAATGCTTGCCTTGCTGCACAGCTGTGCATTAGTGATAGCTTGTTTTATTTGCATTATATATGTCTAACTCTGCTTTGAGTTTTATGGGCAGGGCCGCTCCTACCATGAGGCACTGAGGGACCTGTTACAAGAGGAGGCAAAATGCCACCGCTTGTAACTTTAGGCTAAGGCCAGATGGTGCAGAAAGTAGAAAAGAGGATTCAACAGTCACATAGTTACATACTAAGTTAGGTTGAAAAAAGACACACGTCCATCAAGTTCAACCTTTTAACTATTTTAACCTTCCTAACTGCTAGATGATCCAGAGGAAGGCAAACAAACCCCATTTGAAGCCTCTCCAATTTGCCTCAGAGGGGGGAAAAATTCCTTCCTGACTCCAAAATGGCAATTGGACTAGTCCTGGATCAACTTGTACTATGAGCTATCTCCATAACCCTGTATTCCCTCACTTGCTACAAAACCATCCAACCCCTTCTTAAAGCTATCTAATGTATCAGCCCGTACGACTGATTCAGGGAGAGAATTCCACATCTTCACAGCTCTCACTGTAAAAAAAACCCTTCCGAATATTTAGGTGGAAACTCTTTTCTTCTACTCGGAATGGGTGACCTCATGTCAGCTGGAAATACCTACTAGTAAATAAAGCGAAATGCAAATTGTCACACTTCCAGTCGAAATTTGCTGCGCCTGTCTGCACCCGAGCAGGAACAATGTTTCCAGGTGCATGGCGGAGCAAGAGCGGAAGATCAGCGGGGCAGCGACTTCTCTGCCTGCATTTCCACCATCGTCTGGCTCTGGCCTTAAGCGTAAAGCAGGAGTTCTGGGGCTGCTAAACTACTAGGTGGTTTCTTCTGTTAGATTTATAACCTTTAGTAAATTAGCTTTTAACAGCTGTAGTAGCTAGTCTGCAATCATTTTAATATCCTAAAGAAACCCCATACTTTATACCTTATTAAAGAAATGTAAAGCGGCTGTGAGATCAGTTTACTGACATCTGCATTATTATTATTAATATAAGGAATGTTATTATATAGAAAGATAATTACTTTTTTTATTTTTTTGCCATTTGATAAGACACCTACCGGTAACATGCAAGACTATAGGGGGAAGGTGCCAAATAGGCTTCAAGAGTCACCACCATGCTTATTTTTTATATATTGCTAGCAGGTTCTGTAGCCCTATACAGCAAGATTACATCAAACAAAAAAAATTAAGATTTCTTGCAAGAGCTCATTGTGAACTTAATATAGGACCTGTTATTCAGAATGCTCAGAATCTGGGATTCTCTGGATAAACGATCTTCCAGAATTTCGATCTCCATGCCTTAAATTTGCTAAAATTCATTTAAACATCAGAGAAACCAAATAGTATTATTTTGCCTCCAAAAAGGATTAATCACTGTATATTTTAGTTGGAATGATCTACAAAATGCAGTCTTATTATTACAGTGAAAAAGGAAATCATTTTTAAAAATATATATTATTTGATAAAAATTGAGTCTATGGCCTTTCTGTAATTCAGAGCTTTCTGGATAACGGGTTTCCTGATCATGGATCCCATACTTGTACCTTCATTCTATACAACAATTCAGACTTTTTTAAGGTAGGTTTTAGGCTATCCAAGCCAGGCACAGGGACAATTACATTTTGTGCTTGTTTGTGGAAGTGTATTTTTTGGTACTCACTAGAAAGAAGGCAGCTTTTGATTAGGTAACATATTAAGGCATTTTAACAACATTTATATCACTGCTGCCAAAAGTTGAGAGAGACCGATTCATCTTTGTAAGAAATGTAGAAGCCGAGCTTAGGGACAAAAACCATCTTTGAAATGTACAAATATATGAAATCTGACTCTGATGTGACAGAAAAAAACATTCTACTTGTATACTTATTAAAATGAATTCTAAAAAAAAATGGGGTATCGCTTTACGTTTAAGTTTTACTCTTTTAGTAAAAGGTTATTTTGTTATATAAAACACAGGGATGCCATAAGAAAAGTTTAGTTTATCATTATAATTTATTTTAAAACTTTCACTTTTGGATAGCAGATAGCTCACTTTAGATCAAGTGGCAGTGGTGAGCATAGCGAGGGACACTAGTAAGATATAAACAGAATAATAACAAATTTCAGCGCCTGAAATGAAATCCACTAAATCTGTAAGTAATTTAGCAGAATGGGATTTTCCTTTCTCTAGCCTGCCAGTTTCTCTTCTTATCCAAATTTCCACAGCGGGGGAAGCCTATGACTTACCTAATGACTTTAACATGCAGGATTTATTTATATATATATATATAGTTAGATATATTTTCCATTAGAGGTGCCTAGCTTATTGCTGTAGATATTGAATAATAAGGAAGTGGCTCTCGTATTGAGTTAATTGTGAGGCGTATATACATCAAGGTGCCTTTGGAATCTTTGAGATGCAAAAATAATTAATTTTGTTCTTTAGGAACAACCCTTTTTTTTAATTCAAACTGTTTTTAATTTGGGTTGAGTGAATTTGGCTGTGACTGGTACTAGGAATAGGCACCACGTCCAAACATTTGGGCTTTATTAAGGGTGCATGCTCCACTGCTTGGACCTTCGAAATTCAAATCCCTTCTTGCACTGCAGAACTGTTTGATTTAATCTTTACTTTCCTACTTGTTTTCAGGGTTGAATGGGAGTGAAAGAAGAAGTCATGTTTACATATGCTACTGAGTTATAATAAATGTAAAATATAACATTCTCATAAAGAACCCAGTGTGTTGGACTATTGTTGAATATAAGATGTGTAATGCCCCTTTAACTTGCAAGGCCAAAGTTTGGCAAAGTGACATTATCATCGCCAATAACCATTTATAGCACTGCTGACACTGCACAAAAACAAAACACTGTACGATATGTACATTTGCATAGCTCCCAACCATCCCAGTGCCACTCCTTGAATGGGTGCCGGCTCATTCTTTAAGCTCTACAAACTGACATCACACAGCACTTCTCTGCTATGCCTGACACGGTCAGTTTCTAAGGATTCAGAGATACATTTCTTGCAAATGACTCACCCTGGAGCAGTTTCAACAGCATCAACATGTCCACCTTCTGCTAAAGCCTAAAATCCTGATCCATCAAATATGCCTAATCGAATAACACTGGGCCCATTCGACATGCACATTTTATTTGAGAATTGATCACCATCAGCAGTATGAATGACAATTCTCAAAGAAACTGTGCCAAAATGGATGCAATTCCCATATTGGTTAAGTAGTCCTAAGAATCTGGTTTTCCAGATGCTCAAAAAAGAGACTGACAAGTTTGTAAAACTAAATATTTTGTCCTAGCCTCAACATGTGTCTGTTTTTGGGTTTCTCCAAAGATTTTCTGAAATGAGCTTAGCGTTTACCCATAAGGTTTTTCGTTACACATTAGATGAGGTTAAAAGAGACTTTCCTTTCCTCCAGTGAGAGAAAATATTTTTTTTTGTTTGTAGTGGCTACCAACAGGAGGCTTTCCACTAGAGAACTAACATATGAACACATAGCAGCAGGTCATCAATAATCTCAGTCTATATATCTTCCTAAGGATTCTAGCAGACAGAGGGATTTGTTGCTTATGTTTAAATCTGCTCTACTGTGGGCAACAAATCACACCAAAATGCTTTCTCATCATAAATAAAGTAAACCTCCGGTGTGAAAATATATGAGTCACCTGAAGTTTCCCCTATAACACTACCCTTACCAGGACCAGAACTATGGGTAAACAAGTAAGGCAGGTGCATTGGCTGCAATTGGATGGGTGGTGCAATTCTGAAGGTGATAAAATCCATCAGCTCCCACCTCAATAGGCCCTTGGCACATAATACTGGTTGAAATTCCTGGCAGGATATGTACAGGTGGCTGTAAATAAGAGAAGGGCAGGGTTCACAGCGGAGGTGACATTGGTCGGCTTGGGTGCCTATATCTCTTGGCCTGGCTCTGTGCCTTACATCTAGTTAATCCATAGGAACAATAATTCCCCATCCAAAGCTAATTCCAATGTGCCTCAGAGAGGAAGGAGCATTTCTGCCATGAAAAAGATAAGAACCTTGCCTTGTGTGACACTTTACCAGGGATGGCAAAAAGCTACAGCTGGTAACTTTTTTTTACACTCCTGAGAGTTGCATTGATGAGAACCTGTATAGCTGTGAGATTCCAACACTAAACACATTGGACAGCAGATTTGTACCCAGGGTTTGCAGCCAACAAATTCTCATTAGGCGACGTAGTCACTGAAGATCTAAAAATAAGGTACAACCAGCCTTAGACAATCCAGATGTTACAAAACTATATTTGTAAGCACACTTCCATCAGTTGTGCTGCTGAAAGAAGGTAGTTGTAATATTGCAAGATCTACTCAAAAATAAGCAGCTCCAGTACATTAATCTAAAAGAAGAGAAGAGTAAAAACTGCAATGATAGAGATGGCAGGCACAGCTACTGAGTTTGGGGTCTGAGAATATACAGGTCCCAGTGCAGCTTCTACATTGTCTATGTATGTGTGAAACAAATCATCTTCCCCACAATGTTTTGAGATGGGGAAGCTACAATACTAATTATGCCCTTCATATAAACTCTGAATCTGATAGAGAGAGAGAGTGTGAGAGTATGAGAGAGAGAGAGAGAGAGAGAGAGAGAGAGAGAGAGAGAGAGAGAGAGAGAGAGAGAGATTTGTTTGTGAATAGTTTGCCTGTTCTTTGTAGGTGAGTAGTGGTTTTATGTGACAGTACAGATGTATATTTTAGTGCAATGCTGTGAGACAAACATTTTCAGTCAATCGGTTTGTTTTCCTCTCTCTACATGCATGAGACCAGGAATTAAGTTGCCACTGATATTGGAGCAAAGCAGACTATTGCTTATATAACCCAATACTGCTTAGCACAGATAAGAAGTTATCAGTTAAACTACTGAAGGTGATAAAACACAGGGCCAATATAGAATATTTTGTGCCTCACAGACTACAGCTGATGTCACAGTATAACTTTCACTTAATGCACAGCTCCTGCCTGTCAGTTTTTAGCCAGATTATACAGGCAATTTGCATGTATAATAATATTATTGCACACCCCTGGCAGTGAGGCAATAAAATGCATGCATCAAATGAATAAAATGTGAATAAGGCACGATCTGCACTGAAGAGCTGGCAATCTACGTATGTGCTTATCTGAGCATGGGTATTTTTAGAGCTCTGAAGCAAGAAGAAGAGGCACTCTCTGACAGATAAACTCATTCCAGCAACTCCACTCAGTGGCACTTGTAGCTGCAGGTGAAATTCTTGCAGCTTTTTATTAACAGGGCTCAAAGGGAGAAATTAAGGTGCCTTGTAACAGGTCACCCACCCATTACCCTACTACTCTTCTATAGCAGAGAGCAGTGTCGGACTGGCCCCCAGGGATACCAGGAAAACTCCCGGTGGGCCCAGGTATTAGTGGACCCTCCTGCTTCAAAACATTTGGCCTATTTCATAGCCATTACCTATTTCTTTGAGAACAAAGAGACTAAATAGATTGAATAATAGATTATAGCATGTAAAGAAAAGAGACTAGCGGAATAGGTTGAGTGAGGAGAGGAATTATAATAGTACTGAGAGTACTGAGAGTGAGCCCCTGATCCAAGGTTTTTTGGTGGGCCCGAGTCTAAGGTTTTTGGGTGGGCCCCTGGTGTCCCAGTCGGACACTGGCAGTGACACAGCCCCAGCAGCAGCAGCAACACTCAGTCTCATACAGCTTCTAACAGGCAGAAGAGCAGTAGCAGGTCCAGAGACGTCACTGCCCTATGGGCGGGGGGGAGGTGCAGAAAGAAGGGAAGGGGGAGGAGGAAGGTAATATGTGTGTGTAGGGGGTGTTTTCCAGCTTTAAAAAGGCAGCAGGTCTGCGTCAGAGAGAGACTTTGAGACTACTTAACTCCCAGCTTAACACAAACAGCTAGAAAGAGGAAAAGAGAAGTCACACACTCCCTAAACCCCTCACTCAACTGCCCATAAGTGCGAGCAGCACAGCCAGACACTCTATCCCATCCACTGACTGACACACACATGCGCCTGTGCTCCTGTCAGAGGGCAGCGCCACCTCCACTACACACTGCCTAACCCCTCTGTCTCACACACACTCTCTCATTAGCTGCACATCTATTGCTGACAAAGTGCTCTGCTCTATTGCGGAACACTGCCTTCCGATTCCAAACTTAAAAAAAAGTAGTCTAGTAGTGTGTAACACAGTTCCAGTGACTGTAGCTTAGCCACACGCCTCAGCCCACTGCTATACACAGCCAGCAAACGAACTGCTCGGATCGCCGAGTGAATGCCACGCACTAGTGTAGCGGCGGCGGCGGCGGTTCCTTCCAGTCTTCCCTTCGGTCCGCTCTACCCCGCCTGCGTCACAGACACTACTGTGGATTTCCAGCCCTTCTTCCCATTCATCATGAAATCAGCGGAGGAAGGTAATGTGTCCCCTGGATCCCCGGGCCGTGTGTGTGGGGTGTCAGTGTATCTGTGGCTGCTTGTGGGTTAACTGATCCTTCATCACAATTACGAACTGCTGGGAAAAGTAGCTTGAAGTTGAATTGAAGGCGTAATGTATATAGTATTATCAATGTAACCTTCTCTTTAATAATACTGCGAGTCTGTAGAAATAGTCTGCGTTATGGTATTTAGCAAGATGATATATTAAGGCGTATGCAGAGAATATGTGTATGTTATAGTGAACTGAGCAATGTCACCCAGTGATAGGGAAGGCGATGTGATCAATGTGCCAAACTTCCCTGTGGAGCTGAGCGCTTACATTGCTTTGTGACTAACAGGGGTGACATTCATACTGACCAGTGACCTTCCAGCTGGTGGGACTGGGCTGCCACTGATAGTAGTAGTGTTTTATATGGTATTGCTATTTATTTGGCATTAGAAGTGTTAAGCTTATACCTGCCCCACCGTTGCTTGCTCTAGCATGGATGCAGTTAGTAAGTGTAAGTGTGACAATGACTAGTTACTCAGCCTCACCCTCCCGACCCCAGTTGGCAGGTGATGTTATTGGTGTCGTTTAGTGTGAAAAATAGAAATAACCCTATTTATATATATATATATATATATATATATATATATATATATATATATATATATATATATATATATATATATATATATATATATATATATTCGTTTAAAATTAAAGTGACTTAGATGAGGTTGATTAGTGAGGAACAGGTGCAAATCAGAGCACAAAGCCAACATGGTTGCATAGAGATTTCTCTTGGTTTTCTTGATCTCTATTCTCTCTTTTTGCTCCAGGAAATGTGCCCTGATTTGTGTATCTTATCGCACAATAGTTTCTTCCCTTTGGTGGAGAGGAGGGTGGGGGGGGGCAGCTGGCATTATGTGTGGGAGACTTCTGCCAGTACTTGGCATAAAGGTCCATGATGAGTATTATGTTTATGCCGAGCTGCTCTTGAACTACCATTCCCAACGTGATCTGCCAATGGAGCTTACAGTTAGTGAGTAGCTGGAAGGCTACAGGCTGAGCTGTTTTTCCTAAGGATCCCTTGGTGTTAGGGAAGTTCCCAGAGTCTGGCTGATACATTAAACTTTAGATGCTGATTATATTTAGCACAGAGCTGGCCTTTCAGACATGATACCGGCCAGTAGCAGCAGCAGCAGCAGCAGAGTAAATCATGATGAAACAGTAAATAGCACTGTTTGGGCGCACCCATAATTAAAACCATTCGCAAAACCTTTAAGTCCAAAATAGATTGGAGAATTGCGGCCAATTATGGAATTCCATATTTTTTTTCAGGTTAAATACTTTAGCTCCTCTATCATTTTCAGGGGAAGGGTTTGTTTGAAGCTGGTTATTTGGCTTGTGTACACGTGTCAAAAGGGAAGAGAAATGTAATCCTCAAAGCTGGGGTGTAACGGCACAGGTAACGAGAAGTCTACTGTAAATGTCTCCTGGTAGACAGGCATGTGTCCAAATGGGCGAAAATATACTAATCGGAGCTGTACAAAGCTGCTAGGATTCTAATTCAAGAAAAAAAAGTTATTCGGTGAATGTGGCCTTTAACGCGGGCAGCGCGCTGTCACCTAGAAAAGCCCCACAGCGGGCCCATGTTTAGATCACATGGCTATTGCACCTTGCCCAGGGCACTGAATGCCACTTCTGAATTGATAATGGTAGTTATGTTTGTAACCCATACCAGGATATTCAACGCATGGCACCTGCAGTATGGCCTCCTGGACCCACCTGGGCATTCTGCTTTTTATGCCTTGTAGATTCCTTAGCAATCTGTAGAATGCTGTAGAATCTCAAAAGGGTGGTGGCAAGTTGTCCACTTTAGAGCAGCTACAGTAATATAGCCAAAGGGGCTTGCTGAACATTTCTCTGTACTTCATTTTTTTTTGCTCGGGGGATCAACGTGCTAAAAAGTGGAGTTGTTTTATTAGATCAAAGAACTAACCTGGCACTCCCACGTGGCACTAAAATCTGGTTTGGCACAGAGTCGGTGAGTTTACCAGTCCAACTTGCCATGGGAATTGCCACGAGCTTGCTGAAATGATTAGCTGGGCAGCCAAAGTCCCAGGGCTTGTGTACCTTGATTTTCCGAAAGCACAAATTGCTGTTCAAATCTTCAATGAGCTCTGCATTTATGTATGCAGTGTAACAATGTTTAGGTACCACCACAGACTTGCACTTTATCTTCCTAAACAACAAAATGCCTTGTTTAAGATTTGTCCAGATAGTCACTTGTCCAGATCCCATGGATCACTGAGAACTCTCCTACTGCTCTTATCTATTTACAGAACCACCTAGATCATGGTAATCCACGTTTTAATAACAAATGTAATACTTAACGCGCTACGATATCACGGTACCAGCGACACCTGGAAACTACATTTCCTATGCATGATATGATGGCCAATACCGCGCTTTTTACCACTATATCGCTGCGTTCTGTCTTTTGCGTACCCCACTCTGGCACATATGGATAGGCAGCATGGCTTGTAAATACGTTAAAGTGGCTAACTAGAAAGGAAACGTTATGGGCAAATTTTTGTAATTCATCTTAATCCTACCCTCCGCCATTAAATCCTTTCAACGGTAATCTGAGAAAATCTGAGAAGTTTAGCCCAGACATCAGACCAGACATCAATAATGCCCCGCCTGAACAACCAGCTTGCCCTTCATTACAGGACAGGAAACGAATATTGGGCTAATACTTAATACCCTTAATCACAAGTTTCATTTTCTAAGGGGATGTGAACCCAAACATAACATGTTGCCAAATCAAAGGAATATATAATTCGAAGCCACTTTCCAATATGCGTGCATAAAACATTTTAAGATAATAATGTAATTGCTGCTGAAGGCATTTTCTGTCTGTCCCTTGATAGCTCTGACTCCTGAAACAAAGTAGCAGATGACAGATCTTTCTTGGCTGGCTACATTGTTTGAAATGTTAAAACCAGGGGTACAGAGAGGGACAGGCAAATACTGGTTTCAGTTGCAGTTTTAAATATACTTTGTAAACTACTCAAGATGTGTCATTAACATATATTCGGTATGTTGTTCCCCTACTTTTTTGGCCATCTCTGTACTGTTTGGGGGAGATGTGTATGATCTGCGATGGGGGTCCAGTATGCAGTAATAACTGTGTTTAATAGCAGTGGAGGGCCACTGTAATTTCCCTTTGCATATTAAAATGAAAGTATTAATTTGCCAGGGATAGTGACTGCCTTGTTAGCCAGTACACAGAAGTGCCAAAGCAGGAGGCAGGGGGAATGAAAGCAAGCATTATCTCTTGTAAGAAACTCAGAACGTGGTTTTCTATATTTCTGCGGTTTATTAGAGTGGGCCAATATACACTAACATTTACTGGGATGTTTAGAGAACTGTTACTGTTGATATTTAGATGAAAAGGGTATGATGCAGGGGGCATGAAAGCAGGCCGGCTACCTCCTCTCATTTATCATGGAAGCACAGGCAGGTCTAAGCTCAGGAATAGTCATTTGTGGCTTTACAGTAGCCACTGAACTGCACACGCCGCCACCCACGGACAATAGGAGCTGACAGTTGCACACGAGCTGGATAGCCACAGGCAGTTTTTCTACTTCTCTGGTTAATGTCGTTTGCCACTGCATTCATTTGTGTGCATAACCGAGATTTGAATATTATTGCATAGCAATATAACAAGGAGTAAGAAGAGGAATAGTGGCATGACTTGTTCGTGCTGCTCCAGCTAGTGGACCAAGTTATTCTATGATAAGTGGCGGCTGTGCGAATAGGAGTTATCACTAGTGGGTGCTGCAAGTAAACACAAACACTTGCAGCAGGGGACACAACAGTTACCCATCCCTGTGTCAGTCTGAAGCTCTGGCTCACTCTGTGTTCAAGTTGGAGCCTCCTCTGGCAAATGGATTTATTTGCTGGCGACAAGTCGCGTGTTTGCCACATGCACTGCGCCCAGTCACTTTAATGATGTATCGACCAGGCAAAGCAGTGTGACAGGCGTCTGATTCCCATTCACAAGTCTGCAGGGCACAGCAGGACCGTTTGGCACCCTGATAACCTCATTATGAGCGCTGTGACAATCCCGCGGAGACAGGGCAGTCTGGAGAGAGAAGAGATTAGGCCCCGGGGGTTGGGAGAGGGAATTAGCCTGATCCTCCAGCAGAGCCGGCAGTGTACTGTGTATACATTACAGACCCGGAAACAAGCGCGCACACAGGAATGGGGGGCTGTTATCCCTCCGCCAAAACCTGGAGTATCAGCCACAAGCAACGGGCTCAGGATGTGCCCAAGCCATGCCAGCCTGTCACCCCACAGAAAGCACAGGGGACACCTAATGCATCATCACCGATGAAGCCATGATTGATGCCTTTAGACATGAGGGGCAACGCGATGATGCCAGAGAGATGCCCATAGGCAGCAGAGCCAACATACTATAGTACTATAGAGCCGGCTGCTGCTGAAGTCCTGGGCCAGAGACTGCCAGGCAAGTGACCGTTATAGGCAGGGGAGGATTAAGAGAGTGGCAGCAGGCAGACACCCGATAGGTGAGGAGAAGGGGGAGGGAGGAGCGGCTGCTGGCACTGCCAGTGACAAGAGCGGAGACACAACGAGACCTCCAGTGGAGCAGCTTTGAAGTTGACTTTATTTAAACAGAGGAGGAAGCCTCGGTAGTGACAGAGCAGGGGGAGGGGCTGGAGCTTGAGCTTCAGCGGCAGCAACAGGTCTCTGAGATGAGGCGGAGCTGCGGGACACGCTCCCTGGCCTGACTGTCAGTTTGACACACTCACACTGCGGCACGGGGGGGACAAGCGAGTCTCAGGCATGAGCGCCCCAAGAGAAGAGCCCGAGCTGGACTTCGACTATCTGTTCGAGTACGAGTACAACAAGGGCGAGCACCTGGGCGGGGACAGAGGTGAGTTCTGTGGGGGAGGGACTGAGCGGACACTTTCCACACGGGGTGATTCCGAGGCAACAGTAACCTTCCGCCAACTTGTGCCGCTATGGCAGAGCGCTGTCATTCCTCTAGTCTAGTGAGTGGGACGCTAATAATGCCGATCAGCGCACATATTTCCTGCTCCTTGCGTTCCACATCCTGTTCCCCGCGCTCTAACCATAATACAAACATTCGCTCATTTCCAACCTGCAGCTTGCGGATCCCGGTGGGATGTTCTGTTTGTGGACCTTTCAACAAGAAGCCGCTGATTAGAGATCGCTAAATATCAAGGGGATATATATTTATTTAAACTTGTGGCTCTCCAGTGCCTAATAAGCGACAGCTCCCGTTATCCTTTAGTAGCGGCCCCAGTATGGCGGTGAAAGTTATAGTTTGACAACAACAGCTGGAGAGCCAGTGTGAGTTACAGTATGTGCAGGGCATTGTCATGGGGAGGAACGTCACGTCTCTCTTACACTGGAGACTTCTCTCCAAGGACCTATAGGCGTGCACTTCTCCCGGGACATAATAATCACACGGCTAACCCTTCAGCTGACAGCTTGCCCATGAGCCACTGGCTGCTTTCTATAATATTCACTGTAAACTTTGTGTTTTGTTTCTCTGGGCTGGTTGGGTCGGGTTATAATAATAATAATAATAATAATAAAAGTGGCAAAGCCTGTGTGCTAAAATTCAATTAATTCATTTTACAGTATTCATGTAAACCCTACAGCCATACAATTACAGGATCAAAAAATAGCTGGTTCTTTATGCATAGACACTGTATCTCAATAGCCTAAATATATATCTAACAAATATTTAGAAAAAATATTCAACCATTCATATTAATGTATAGAGCAGCATTTCTCAACCACCGGTAGGTTTGCCACCTGGCCAGTATTTTACCGGCCTGACCAGTAAAAATTATACTTTGACCCCAATGTTATTAATAGGAAAAAAAATCTAATTATATAGGAAGGCCGGTATTTTTTTCCAAAAAAGGTGGCGACCCTAACCACAGGACTTTGCACCCATGGAATCTTATACAATAATAAACTCATGACTTAATATATATCTTTAAGGGGCAATTTGTAGCACTATTTAGAGTACTCCCCTAACCTTTAGAGCAGGGATCCTCAACCTTTTTTACCCGTCAGCCACATTCAAATGTAAAAAGACTTGGGGAGCAACACAAGCATGAAAAAAGTTGCTGGGGATGCCAAATAAAGGATATAATTGGATATTTAGTAGCCCTATGTGGACTGGCAGCCTACAGGAGGCTCTGTTTGGCCATAAATCTGTTTTTTTATGCTACCAAACTTTGCCTCCAAGCCTGGAATTCAAAAATAAACACATGCTTTGAGGCCACTGGGAGCAACATCCAAGGGGTTGGTGAGCAACATATTGCTCACTAGCCACTGGTTGGGGATAGGGTTGCCATCTGGCCGGTAAAAATTATGGCTGATCCCAATGTTATTAATAGGGGAAAAAAGATAAATATATAGGAAAGCCGGTATTTTTTTCCAAAAAAGGTGGCAACCCTAATTGGGGATCACTGCTTTAGAGTGTAGAGGAGAAGAGGCTCTACAGAAGTGACAGTACAGTCAGCAGTGGGGGCCATTACTAAAGTACAGTTATAATATATTGTGAAGTACAGATCATTTTCATCAGAGTTTGATACATTTTGTATTCTGACCCACTGCTGTCTGCAGTCTAAAGGCATAGGCAACAGATGATGCCGAAAGCTAAACAACTTGTTGGTGTATCCTGGCAGTTGCACGTTTGTGCCAACTCAAGGGCAAATGGAAACGGTAGCATTTACACACAGGCTTACAACTTTGCATAGGTTTGGAATAGTTATTAAGAAAAGTGAAAAGGTTTCTTGGTCAACTGGTTTATTATTCAGTATGGTTTAATCTAAAATTTAAATGGCGCCTTTCCATGTTGGTGCCAACTTAATGGCCCAACAACATTAAACAATTAAAAAGCAATATAAAACCATACAAAACTTTGGAATAGAGGTCCTGTTTTGTATAAGTGCCTTTCTCTTCTGTTTGTGTATAGACAGCCACAAATGACATTTGACCCCAATATCACTTTGTTGTTTGGTAAACAGTTCTATTCTAAATAGCTTGTCAGCTATCTGAACTACAAATAGAGCCCTGGAGCTCATCATTGTCCTGCAAATGATTTCTATATCAGATGTTATAGCCTTTTAATAGACAACATTTTTCTAAGTACAACTAGGCTTAATTCATATCATAAGGCTTAAGTAGCTCTAAGTGACTCTATAGCAGTTCCAGATATCTCACATTACATTATCATAAGTTAAAGGCAATATCAGCATGTCTCTGGGACAAAGCTTTTGCTTATATAACTGCCCTGAATAAGAAATTTGAGTGACTTTTTTTCCTGGATTGTCATGCAGTGGATTTAATTAGATAAACCATAGTCATAAATGCACTTCCACTGAGTGATCCCAGTTGGCCAATAGGCTTGTTGGTCAAATCAGTCGCAGCCAGCTGTGGACCTGCATGACAGTTACTCAGATATCCCTCCTTTCCCATTGTGTGTGGCCAGCTTTTAGCATGCATTCTAGTTACATTTTTATGAAACCTTTAGATTCTTTTTTACTGATCCATAAGGGTAATAGCACAGAGATCATTTGATTGCCACCGAACAAAACAGAATGCCCTGTTACGGTGACTGATAAGTATGCTGCCCTATTGCACTCTGCTTTTGAGACTGTTCACATGTATTCAGTTAAGATAATTACTATTATCTGTTTATTTGCTGAGTCTGTGTAGTCTTTTGTACACTACATTATGTATAAACATTGCATGTGATTGCAGGTAAAAATACCTGGTTAGGGTCTGGCCACACGGACAGATTCAGGGAGATTAGTCGCCAGACAACAAATCTCCTCTTCTTCGTGGTGACTAATCTCCTCGATCTGCCTTCCCCTGCTTCTGCCGGCTAAAATGAAAATCGACTGGGGACAGGCACTCAGATCGCTTTGTCTTCCGAAGTTTCCTCGTGAGGCAATTACGGGCGACTTCAGAAAACAAAGCGCTCCGAGTGCCTGCCCCTAGGCGATTTTCATTTTAGCCAGTGGAAGGCAGATCGGGGAGATTAGTCGCTGCAAAGAAGAGGAGATTTGTCACCTGGCCACTAATCTCCCCAAATCTGCCCCTTAAAGGGATGTGATTACAAAAGATTAATGCTGGTTACAAAACCAGCGTGAATTAAGAAACGTTTCCAAGCAAAGTGGTACTGATCACTTAGCACTGTGCTGTTTTTACTACTAATGTCAAGCTTGAAATAACTGCAGTGGAAAGTTGCAAAGATGTCTGTAAGGAAGAACAGGCAGACAGTGAATGTCTTTTGTTCTCTCATTCTATGACATATATGTGAGTTAGGCATGCATACATACGGAAGGTTACAGCAATTACCGATAAGGGCATTTTGAAAACAGCATGTACCATTAAAGCACTCCCAACTACAGCCGATTTCTGCTTCTAAATACCTTTATTATGTTTTTAAAGCCACATGTTTCAGGTTTGCCCACTTTATAATATCAGTTTCCTATTGGGTTCTTTCGATTTCATGATATAACAATTTTAATATAATTTGACCCTTAAAATGTTTTTTAAAACAGATTAAGGACACACAACATGGAAGCAGTCGTGCAGTACTGGTTTATATGAATGTTTAAACTAAAAAAAGTTGTGAATGGCTGTAATACTGTTATATTCTAGGAGTGCTCTTTTATAAAGCCATTGCCCTTTCTATGTAGCTGAAAGCATTCCATCTTACTGGTTAATAGTATGACCTTTGGCTAATGTCAGTTATTTGTGTTTCAAAGGCCTGGTAAATGACTTACTACATGCATTTATTTGGGGCATCCGAAGCAGAAGCTTCTGGATACACAAAGTTAGTGGAATCGCAAGTTAGTAGAACTGCCTTCTGCTTGTGTTTTTTTTTCTTTCATTTATTATCAGTAAGACTACTAAACATCTAGAATAGACTTGTATCCATCATGATACAGTAAAAAAAATGTGTACATACTTTCCAAGTTATTGTACAGATGAGACTTGTGGATGTGCTTGCACACCCCCCTGTGCATATCACTACCTAATCCAGCAGCAAAAGAAAGTGAGAAAATTCCTGGTGCCATAGATTACAGAAGGTTTGAAACTAGGAGAAAGTATGCTCCATGCCCCTGGCACATGCCTCTTCAGCCTACCCATAGTTCCCACCCTGCCTATTACCCCAGCACTATGTAGTACAGAGCTTAGTGGTGCAGTGGTTAACAATGCTGCCTCCTAGGTTTCATTACAGCCAGGTCACTACTTGCAAGGAGTTTTTATGTCCTCCCAGCGCTTTCATGAGTCCTCCCACACTAAGCATATGTATATGCACGTGATAAGATCTAGTATTGTAAGCACCGCTAGTGCTGGGATTCAATTGAATGATATATAAGTTATCTAAATTGTTGCAGAATATGTCAGCACTATGTCACACGAGTATATCGTTTTTTGCAATATGCTGATCTTTTCTGTCTTACTGATCGCATATATATGTTAGATTCCATACCCACTCCCTCTTTTACTAATAATTCAGATGCCAAGCACCAGCTCAAGGATAAAAGTAGCACATGTTTGTTAAAGAGATACGGACCCCTGATATTTTGTTCGCTATATATATAATTATAATAGTATTTGCCTAATGCTTTTACATTACCAATCTGATCCCCCATGTTCATCAGTAAGGGTGCTGCCATATATGTGTAGAAGTAATCGGTTAGCATTAGAAGCTATCTCTTACAGGTTGAGAAGAAACAGCCAGGTTGGCAAAACAGTAATGTTTTGGTATTTCAGAGTAACAATTACTTATAAAAGCAAACCTATCAGTGAAAAACGACCAACAAGACCTATATGTAACTTTTATATTTTGAGTAGTATTTTATCAGTGTCAGTGACACTTTAATTTTCCCAGTAGCCTGACAGTACTTTTTTCCAAGGTTTGGATGTTTTTTTGCAAACTGTCAAAAAATGCTGCTGTTTACAATATATTAATTTAAGATGAACTGTCATTGTAAAGCCTCTAATCCTCTGACAGGATTGTTTTTGGGCTAGCAATACAGGGGTTCGTTCAATGTGCAGGAGGCCTCTCCATGCAGTGCCTGCCTGTCAGCTGAAAAGGGAACGAGCAGCTTCCTCCAATCTACCACTGCTTTCTATTTGCCAGTAGACTTCTGCCCATAGCGATTGGGTCATGTCAGGATATGATAATGACCAAATAGTCTCCGTAAGATATAAAGAGTAACTGTTTTTCTAGTTAATTTTCAAAATACATGGTGTTTTTGCAAATACTGACATCTTACTTCCTTCTTGAGCTTACTTAAACCCCTCATTACTTTCTGAATTTCTAATAAGATACTTTATCTTGTATTTAGCATTTGAATCATTGTTGCAATTCTGCTCATAACTGGATGCTGATTTAGGTCACCAAATGGCATGTGGCTTAGTAGTTGTTCCACAGTGGGATGCTGCCATCTGCCATTAAACACCCCTGGCAGGCTGAGGACCGCATGTACTGAATGGAAGGAACTCCTGGCGCACAAGACTTGAAATGTATTTTCACAAAGCTACAACTCTAATTATAGTCTATTTACAGGGCATCCACACTGCGGCCTTCTTCTCTTTTTGTAAAACGACGAGAAGACAAATATACTGCTTAAAGCTGTTCCATTGCCAGGACGTGTCTGTTTGGAATGTAAATCCAATATATGCTGTATATGTAAAAATACAAAAAAAAACATATGATTACATAGGAACACAAGGTTAGAAGATGGCTTACCACAATAATGTGATTTCCACATTGGCCAGTTCTGTTGCTGTTACATAAAGATGACTTGGCACATTATTGGGATAGTAAAGAGAAAGCAATATTTAGTATCTTATAGTGTCTATTCTAAGCAGCTTTTCAATTTCTCATTGTCATTATTATGGTTTTTGAAATATTAGCATTCCTGTTACTGAAAATGTTATCAGGTTTGCTGCCCCCAAGACCACAAAACATATCTACTTTGAAGGTTCTATTATTTCTTCATTTTAATGGCTTTTCTTTTTTTCTGGCCCTCTGTTATCATCTTCTAACATTCTGACCCTAGCAGCAGAAATATTTCATAACCTACAAAAAAAAAAAAATGAATGCTAATTGCAAATTGTCTTAAAATACTACAGTCTTATTGAAAGTTAAATTTACTGTACCATTCAGGTTGCTGTCCTTTGAAAAACCCCAATTTTATAATTTATTTAAAACTGCTGTGGCTTTATTATTATTTTTTATTCTGTAGTTGCTTATGAAAGATACTTTATTTAGAAATTTAGAAATGCAGGATTCGGATTTGGCCAAATCCTAGTGCCTGGTCTAACCAGATACTTAAAATGAAAGTGATTTCTTGTGACACAAATAGGGAAATTGTGATTTTCCTTTTTGCCCTTCCCTGTTCTACATTAGGGTTCGGATTTGACTCAGGATTCGGTTGAAAGATTCGGGATTAATGCATAACGTCCTATGTATTCTAGTGATCCTTTTTCCATGAATTAAAATTAAATAAAATTAGGTTTCTGCAAGGGAGCCGGCCAGTTTAGGAACCACCAACTGAAAATAGCCCCTGCATCTGTACTTCCTAATTTAACTTTTTTATTGTAGTGTAGCTATCATTGAGAGCGAGGTTTGCACTGAGAGCGAGGCTTTCATTCTGGGCTGTCTTTGTTGGCAGTAGTTTGCTTTAAGAGATTATTAGAAATGAATGAACATTTATTCAGAAAGCACAACAATGCTTACGTCACCGAGCTTTTGAAGAGATAAAAGATAGTGTAACTTTGGGTCAGCTCACCTTACAATGTGTGTGGGCAGTCACAGCATGTCAACTTATGTAATACTACACCTTATAAATCTTTTATCTCTCCATATTAAAAGCAAATATTTAGGTTTGAGGATTATTGAGTTGTGCAAACAGAAATATTTCTTACAAGCACAGATGCACAGTAGTGAAATAGTTGTTGCACTGGATACTCTAGCTGCATAGCTACTAGAGGTAAATATTAGGAAACCATTTCCATTTCAGCTGGATGCCTTCTTAACATATGAGCCAAACTCTAGCTAAAGGTTCTGTTCATAAACTATACAGATCTCCATGCAAAATTGAAAAGCAGCAATCGATTCTGCTTGAATTAATTTGCTTTAAACAACCAATAAGTTTTTCATTTTGGAGAATTCTGGGTAGCTCATTTATTGAAATGCTTATTTGGATAAGGGAACTTTATTGTTGATGTCTCAATTTCTCCATCTGGAACATTTTGATTCATAACCATTAATTTGTCACATCTGTCACATAAAGAATAGTCAATAGCAAATACTTTTTCATATATCCAATTACAGTAATTCAATAAATTTAGTGCAGACTTCAGAGTTCCATTGTATGAGACAATGCATCCATTCCGGCAGCAGGCCAGTTCCCAGTAGAATTTAACAACATTTGTATACTTTTATTTCAGATTATTTGACACTTTTGTAAAACAATAATGCATATTATGCATACTGGCACATATTTCTAGATCAGGAGTTCTTTTCTATTCTGTGACTGCCACCACACCACAGTCAAACTTTGGTGGCTGTATACTAAATGTCCAGCCACTGCTGCAGCCACAGCAAAACTCTTTTGCATGAGTGTACTGTGGAGGCTCACTGAGAGTTCAAGTAAAACTGGGGGCTATAGGTGGGGAATTATGTATCTAAAGAAAGCAGACTAAATCATGTTACATCACTACACTAAAAATTTTAACGGCATAGCCTTAATGCCTCCCATGGCATGATAACAGAACTGGTGACCAAACTTGAAAACCATCATCTTTTATATTTTTATGTCAAGATACATTTGTAAACTATGGTATTTAGCCATATAACAGGGTTTGGCAAGTCCTTTTATTACAGTAGTACTTATCTCTTTAAGAGGTAGTCCAGACTCACTTTGTAATATGCACTATGGTATTCTAAGGCAAGGAAATCCATTTTCATTAGCCATTAAATTATTTAACATTTTGTTTTACAGATTTTCTGTTTGCAAAGGTCCCAGTTACCCTACCAACCAGGCAGTTGTCTGGAAGCCAGAAAGGAATAGGATAGAACTTCTATAGAACGTTAAAGAAACAGTAACATCAAAACGTAAAAGTGTAGCGTTGCCCTGCACTGGGAAAACTGCTGTGTTTGCTTCAGAAACACTATTATTGTTTATATAAATAAGTGGTTGTGTAGCAATAGGGGCAGCCATTCAAATGAGAAAAGTCTCAGGTTACACAGCAGACAAGCTCTGTACAACATAATGGTGTTCTCTGTTATCCACTATTTAAACTGTGTCATATAGCCTTTTTTCAATTTCTGCCGTTGCTACACAGCAGCTTGTTTATATAAACTATAGTGTTTGTGGAGCAAACAGGCCAGTTTTACCAGTGCAGGGCAACAGTGCAGTACTTTAAGACACTTAATTTTTTGGTGTTACTGTTCCTTTAAGCAGCCATTAATATTTTAAACTGAAAGCTAGATAGACTGATTAGGAAACTGTTTAAGAATAATTTTAGAAACGGAGTGTGTTTTGCTGTCATCTTCCTGCATGCAGCACCATCTTGTCTATTTAGAAAGCTATTAATTGCATATTGCTTGGCTCTAGGGTGGCAGGCACATGTTTTTACTTGGACTGAGTCTGGCCTCAAGGTTAGGAAGTTAGGACTGAGGAGGAAGCAAGTCTTGGAGAGCAGGTAGGATTAGCAAGAATGGCATTAGAACAGGCAGAATCAGCGAGCACAAAAGGTTAAGTAATAATTGTGGCAAAGTCCAGGCACAGGTCAGGGCAGGCATTTACAAGAATAGAAAAAAAAAATGACAGGTTGTCCGTGCTGTCATCAGACTGCACATGAACCAGCACTGGTCTCCTGGATTCTATGTGGCTGTTTTCATGTAGCACTATTAGTAGTTGTAACAGGCTGACTGGGCTGTTTTGTTTGCCAATGTTTTCCACTGGCAATGGCAGGCAAACTCCATAGCCTATATATAATACTATTAATCTGACTAACCCAAAATATTGCTTTCCTGTTTCTAATTGGAAGCAATTTCCTACTTCAAAGAAAAAGTATCTTAAATTTATCTGAGCATTCTTCAAGAACATTCACCCTCCTTGAACAAGTATTCATTGTACATGTCTGATGCACTGACACATCATAAAATCTGACTTGTTAATAGCACTTTAAGGCTGCAGTTATGCAGCCACATCATGAATCCCACCACAAGAATCCAAATATGGTAGCAATCTCCTATTAGTACTAATGTTATTCACTTGCGTTGCATCTGCTAGATTTTATTATTTCTCTTTTTTTGCATCATTAAGCACGCATAAATTGGTATCTCTGTACTGTATTCTGTTAGTTTTTTATCCTTGTGCTGCTCACTGATAAAAGCACATATTTTGACCATCACTCATGCACTTTGACACTTGCAGTATCATATTACTTTTATTGTAAAAGTTAAAATTAAAAAAAAATAGGCTTGTGATTTTATTTCTGTTTTTACTAACATTTTTGTAATAATTTTTTTTCAGAGCACTTTAACTATGCATCTTCCAATTTAAGTGCCAGTCTGTCACTGGGTGTGATGAATTCTTCATTATCAAACCCATGCCATGGCCTTCAGTCATCAAACCCAGTCATTTCCATTATTCCATCTTCAAGTCATCTGCCTGGATATGGAGGGAACCTAGACAGTGAGGCTACTGGATATTATCTATCTCCTAGCATAAGACCCATTGGACCCCCAGCATTAGAAAGTCCCAGAATTGAGATCACATCATGCTTAGCAATGCATCCTAACCATAACCAATTTTTTAATGAACCAGATGTTGAGGAAGCCATGCCACAAGCAAAGAGAACACATTCTACAGCAACTCTGAACTTGCCAAATGTTGACACTTACCGAGATCCATCTTGTTTAAGTCCTGCAAGCAGTTTGTCTTCCAGAAGCTGTAATTCTGAGGCTTCTTCTTTTGAATCAAATTACTCTTATCCATTTACTTCCCCGCAGACCTCTCCGTGGCAGTCACCTTGTGTTTCTCCCAAAACCACTGATCCTGAAGAAGGATACCAGAGGAGTATGGTAACCTGCACTTTGCTTAGTTCACCTAGGCATTCTCCATCTACATCACCCAGGACAAGCATTTCAGAGGAAAACTGGTTAAATGCCCCAAATTCACGCCCCTCTTCTCCATGCATCAAAAGAAAATACAGCCTAAATGGTCGTCAGACTTCATACTCACCACACCACTCACCAACTCCATCTCCTCATAATTCCCCACGTGTTAGTGTAACCGATGAAACTTGGTTGGGAAACACTCATCAGTATACCAGTTCTGCTATAGTTGCAGCAATCAATGCTCTTACAACTGACCCAACAGACATGAATGATGGCATTCCAATAAAATCTAGAAAAACAGCAGCAGATCATACACCCAACATGTCTCTTAAGACAGAGCCTATTTGTGATGACCATAGCACAATGTCATCAATTAATGACTTATCACCAGATGACTATTCTGGATTTCATCACATAAGGAAAGGAAATTTCTGTGATCAATATTTATCTGTTCCACAGCAATCCTATCAGTGGGCCAAACCAAAGAATATATCTCCAACATCCTATTTGAGGTAAGACAATTACAAAATGACTCAAGATTAATTACATTTCTTTAATATATATATCCATAAAATTGCTTTATTGTATTCCAGTAAAAGAAGAGTTTGCTAATTATTGTGAGATATTGAGAGCTCTTTACAGCATATTAAATGTATAGATAAATGTAAGCATGCTCGGTTTTATATAACATTAAGTACAGCTGGAAAACTAGTCAGCCTTGTTGATGTTAGAAATATTGTTTTTGATGACATTTGATGAACAGCCATAGTAATTTACATTTGATTGGATTAGGTAGTATCAGGCACAGATGTTACCCTTAACCTAAGGTTCAGGTCCTAGCAAGTACCGAGGGCTGTACATTGTAAAGCAAGGTTAATGTAATAAAAGGCACAGCATTTTCCCAGTTCTAGTTACCCATGACAATTAATCAGATGTTTGCTTCCAAACAGGTGACTAGTAAATGCTGTATACTGAGTGGTTGCTATGGATGACTAGGCCAGATGCAAAGTTTGCACTAACAACGCAAAATGTGACGGATACACTGTCTGCCCTTGGGAGACATATTACATATTCTAGAGATACATATTTACATATTCTAGAGATGCCAGCCTGTCAGTGTTCAAGTGGGACAATATGGGGCAGATTTATAAAGGGTCGAAGTGAATTAGAGGGAATTTTCTAAGTAAAGAAATTCGAAATTCAAAGTAATTTTTTGGATACTTCAACCAGCGAATAGGATACTACGACTTCGAATTCGACCATTCGATAATCAAAGTACTGTCTCTTTAAAAAAAAACTTAGATTTCAATACTTCGCCAAATTAAACCTGCCGAAGTACTATCTTAGACTATGGGGACCTTCTAGAGCAATTTTCTAAGTTTTTGGAAGTTGAAGTAAAATCATTCGATCGATCGCTGAAATCCTTCGAATCGTTCGATTCGAAGGATTTAATAGTTGGATCGATTGATTTTACTTCGACAGCAGGATACCCAAATTCGCAAAAAAAATGCGACTTCAATATTTGAAGTCAAAGTATTTCAATTCGATGGTCGAATTTCGAAGTATTTTTAACTTCGAAATTCGACCCTTGATAAATCTGCCCCTATATGTGCTCATTCACTTTTTGCAGGGGATCAAGCACACCTATGCATTCAGCTTCAAAACAACCATTTCTTGCTGTGCTCCAGACACTTAGCATTACATTTCTCCCCTTTTTAGGCCGAAGACACAAAGAGCTAATAGCAGCTACTTGTCACGGCTACAAAATAGACAATAGTGATTATTAGGCCATTACAGCCTACTAGTGTTGTGCTTTGTAACTTTGTGGCCTGTTGTATGATATACAACAAGTTCAATGGCTGGATTCACTGAAAATGAATGCTACAGTGAGTACATGCAATATTACATACTACTGCACTATGAGAACTATGAGAATGCTTGGGACCTGGGGTTTTCTGGACAAAGGCTCTTTCCATAATTAGTATCTCCTTATCTTAAATCTACTAAAAAGCCATTTAAATATTATTTAAACCCAATAGGATTGTTTTGCCTCCAATAAAGATTTACAGAGAAATAGGAAATCATTCTTAAAAATTTTAATTATTTGAGTCTATGGGAGATGACCTTTGTATAATTTGGAGTTTTCTGGATAATGGGTTCGCTGATAATGGATCGAATACCTGTATTATATTTACTCTCTGTAATTAAGCAGGCCATATACCACATTTGAATTTCATTGATTTATTCAACAAACAATAATAACAGTGTAAATGTATTCATTGGCCCTTGCATATATTTTCAACATTTATATTGTCAGTTTCTATATAATATTGTGACATGCAGATAGGCCAGCAAAAGCAAAATAATGGCACCGCCCACCCCCTTTTTGCCAATTTATATATTTTGCCCTATAATTTTAGTGTAAAGATTTACATGTAAGGACTAGATTGTTGTCTTTCTGCTGGGAACCTGGATATCTGCTTACTAATTGGTTATGTGATGTTTAGTGTATGTTAGATCAGTGCTGCCCAATTTTGTGTATAGTTGGTGTTATAAATGTGATTCCATACAAGGATATCTATCTATGGAGTTTTGGGGCATACTGGTGGCTATAGGAATTCTTTATAAGGCCACTGCAGATATATATAATATAACGGATTATTGGGTCACTACTTGAAAAATGTTTTACTAGATCAGTCGTTAACACTTGAACCATTCCCCACCACCACCAACAAGCAGAGATGAGCAGACCCTTTGTATTGATCTCAGAAGATTCTTCAAATTAAATAGTTGCAGTTGTATGATATTTTGCTGATGGATTTGTTAGAACATTGCTATATTTTGTCTTTAAATAGGGGTGTTTGGCTTTGTCATGCTGCACCCGACAAGAGTAATTTAGTAGTCATTGAGGTTCTGCATGTATTATACAGCAGTTAGGACCTTTGTTTGCTAATACAAAAGAAACAAGTGCTTGGCAGGAAAAAGTTTAAAAGGACTGATAAATTAGGAGCACCCTACTAGTGGAAATCATTTTTAAATTATTATTCCTCTTGAATTTCCTGAGTTCATAAAATGTTATACGGGGGAATGTAATAAAAATCGCTAACGGAAAAACTATTCGCAATGCGAAAAGTTATGCCTTTGCGCGAACTAATTTTGCTTTGTGCGAATTTAATATAGCTTTTGCGAGCCCGGAAACTGTTTAGCGACCACTTCCGTGGTCCGTTTGCGAATTTTATAGTTTGCGCCAATGTGCAGTCAATGTAATAAAACTTCTTACTGAAAAAGTCGTTATGTTTGCTCCAAAAGATTACGACACCTTCAAGCACTTCTTATGAGTGTGCAATTAAAATTTGCAATGCGCAATTAAAATTCGCAATGCAATAACAGTTTAAGGAACAATATTACATTGCGAGATGTCGATTTTTAGTCTTATTGGTGCGAATTGTTTTGCTCTTTGCGACTTTTATTACATTCCCCTGTGTTTTAAAATTATATTTTTCCCCCACCATGTTCCGGGCTTAATTTATTTGAATTTCCTGTTGTGTTGTGCATTTTTCTGTTTTATGTCTGTGTTGTTTCCTTTCTACAGTTGTGTATACAATAAGAGGCTTATCCTGGTATTTGCAAAATTGTCAATAATGTAACTCTTTATGTGTCATATATAGTAGAATTCAATTGTAGACTTTATGTTTTTTGGTTACTTGTGACTTTATAAGAGGCAAATGAGGTGTAGAGTGCAGTGTGCCTGGGTGCAATTGTATCTTAAAAGTGCTAAGTACAGGGCTTTCATTTAGAGGTGCACCTGCCAATTCTCAATTTTGCACAGTTTTTGATGTTGGCGCTCGGATCTAGCAAATAATGTTGCATTTCAGGTAAAAACACCACTAATTGCACTGATCCCCTTATTTTGTAGTTGCGGACTTCAGTGTTTTATCAAAAGAGGTCATTTAAAAAAAGGTATCATCACTTGAAAGATGTGTGTACAAGTGCAAGTGGTGCAAGTAGTGATAGTCTGGCAAGTCATAGTTTCAAATGTTTTTTAGTTAGTGAATAATGTTGTTCACTATTTTACTAAGATACCGAGGGTAATTTATGACTAAAATGCAGAGACATTGTGCCCTTGAGTGTCAGCAGTGCTAGGCCACACAGAGTGTTGGCTCTGCTGCTCTCAGTCTGTGTTTTTTTTGCAGGTTGAGAGAAGCAGATCCACTCTCTAAAGCTCCCCATAGACGCATGATTCTTCTTGCCGAACGACCAATTTTAGCGAAGTCCGACCAATCCTTCGAAATTATCGTGCGGTTAGTGGGATTCGAACTATCGAACATCTTACGTTTTTTGGCCGACATCTGTCAGGAAATTGATCGGCCAGGTTAAAAAATCTTTGTCGGTCCCAGTGCAATCTATCTATGTTTGCAGGGCCAAGCAGGCAGCTCCCCTTTGTTTTCCTGGCAAATTGGTCTTTTTTAGTTGATGGTCAATTTGTACGATCGTACGATCGTTCTGAGAAAATCGTAGTCTCACGATGAGGATCTGATCTTTTAAAAATCTTTACATCTATGGCCAGCTTTATGCACCTCAGTAAAACATCCACCTCCTTTTGGTTACAAGAAGAGGGGCCCAGCAGGGATCAGCCCCAAAATGACTGCTTTCGGATTCTGTATTTGTCAGTGCAGTTGTACTTGAAAAAAATAAACTTTTTCTCAGATTGAAATGTTTTTGAAGTTTATCAGATTTTTTTACACTTTTCTCCCCAAAACATTTTTGAAGCTTGTAGGCTCCAAGTATCTTTCAAACCAATGGGCTTATAAGCATTGGTTTGAATGTATTTATATCCCTCAATTAACTCAAATTCTGAAGGGTACGCAGTGATCTTGGCACTCAAGAAAATTGACATGAGAAATATGATAAAAGATAAAACACGAGAAACAGAATTGGGAATGTTTGACAATTGTTTATAAAGCTGCCTCTTCATGATATTGTAATTTGTATAGGACTACAAAAATTATACTAATGCACTCACTACAAATAACTACATCAATTAGATCTGATACAAGTAATTTCTCTTCTGTACTGTCATATTCAGTGGCAGTGTCACATAGGACCTGAGGAATAGGCCCTTTCACAAAGAACCCACAACTTAGCTTGCTGGTTCTTCCCCGGAATACGGGAAGTATATGGTCTCTTGAAAAAAGGAATGTGTTATATAAATTAAAATATAATAATATTACTTGGTCCAGTGATTTACTCTGTTGACAGCAGCTTTTGAATACAGTTATCTAACATACACAGACACAATTGTTTGAAATTATTACTGCACTTATCTCTGGTAAATAATCTAGTTTATTAAACATTATCTATGTATGCATTCCTTATTTGTACCAGCAATGTTTAAAGTTTTACATTAGAGAAGTGTTTAAAAAAAAAAACTATTTCTTTAATGGTAAATGTTACAGTCACTATTTCTGCCTAACACTTCTGACTCATTGTAAAGATTTCTAGAATCCCATGACAGGGTGGGAAGGAGTAGTCACATGAATATTGGAAATTTACTACTTTTTACAGGCCTATTTAGCAAAAAAAAAAATTGTATCTTTATTTTCTTTTTAAATATTATATCTTTTATGCACAAACTGAAATGCAATTTTGAAAAATGTTAAATTTAGATTGAAAAATGAACAGATCATCAACCTAGAAAATGAAAGTGTGTTGCAACACGTTGTACTAGAATTGCTAGATAGCCAGCTTACAAGGTTAGCAGGATGACACAATGAAAAGAGAGGAATCCTCAGCTGACTTCTTGTCTTGTACTTCACATTAGTCCCTTTTGTACCCATATATTAGGAAGTCTTTTGAAATTGAGATGGTTACAGTGGGTGCACTGTAATTATGAAGAAATTAATGGGATTTTGGCAGCAATATATTGAAGGACACATTCCTTAGTCAAACGTCCTGATGGCTCTTGGCACATGGGAATCCTATGCCATGAAGTGCCCGCGTCATACTGAGAAGCCTGTCTTATCTTTAATTTAAAAAAAACAACAACAGATTTTTGCCCGAAAACGATGCACCTTTCAGAAGCAAATTCACCTACAATTATGTTTGGGAAGTATTGGGAGCAAGTTGGAATACCTAGAAATAACCCACACAAACATGTAGAGACTATACTAATGTATTGTAGATTGTGCCCTGCCTGGAGAGCAATATTAACCACAGCACAATTATACTGTTTCTTTCTATCATGTTTACCTGTACCATACGCCATATAAATTGAGTATTTAAGAGGACCTTCTGCAAAATGCCAGTGTAAGTTTCATATGCATATATAGCACTTTAAAAGAATAATTTATTTATGTCCTTTTTCATGGGCAGACATGAAGACATGAAGCCTGTGAGTGCTCTGGCAGCGCCAATGCGATTATTGTTTAAAGGAGAACTAAAGCTTAACTAAAGATGTAGACTAGAAATATTGTACATTATGTTTTGAGCTTTTGTACCAGCCCAATGCAACCATAGCCCTTTAGTAGGGAAGATCTGTGACTCCAAAGATGCCCCAGTAGCTCCCCATCTTCTTTTCTGCTGATTCACTGCAAATGCTCTGTGCTGCTGTCACTTATGGAACCCACAATATACAGTACACATAGAATATAAATGTCACAATATAATGCTGATTAGGCATTACTATAGATAATTACTACATGGCAGCACAGAAACCAGTGCAACTAGCATCAGAATTTAATGTAGCATCAGCTTATATTTGAGAAATACCTCCTTTTCTGCTGGATAATTTGCGACTGCCTCTAAACTTAGCTTCTCAACAGCTGCTCAGAGCCCACTGGGCATGTGAGTGTGGCAGACACTTTCTAAGATGGTGACCCCCTGTGATAAGTTTGAAGTCCTGGATCATTGCTGCTATTGAGAAGCTGAAACTTTAGGCTGATGCAATAAGGTCATTATATAAATCATGCCATTTTTAGCCTTATTCATTTTTAGAGTTTAGTTGTCCTTTAAGTCAATGGGGCAATTGAGGATTTGCCCCCTGCTTCTGAGTTGGAAATTGCATGGTCAGCAAAATGCTCACTCTTCTCATATGCTAAGAAAGTAAAAAGATAAATGAATAAAGGGTTAAATGGGTAATGGGTTTTGAGGAATGTTTTATATAGAAGTTATGCAAATATTATCAGTCTTTTCACTTGTGGTTGTGTTCATTATTTGAAAGTATTTAGATATGTAAGTAGTGTTATGGGCTACATATAGCACAGAATACGAGCCACTGGTGCCAATACATTTTCATTAATTTTTGTTGATTTTAGTTGCTTGAATATTCACATTTTTTTCTCGAATTGTGAAAAGAAAAAAAAAGAAAACATTTTTAAAAAATATGCCGAAGGTTTGCCCAGGTGCAGTAATCTGTAACAACCAATCAGCAGGTTGCATTCACCGATCATCTGTTTAAAAGAACATCTGATTTGTGCCTATTATAACATATGGAGATAAGGGTTCAGATTTTATTCAGGATAACCCTTAGGATTCTGCTGAATCTTGCTTAAAAGCGCTGCATTTTGTGCATTCCTTATTTTTGTTATAAAAGGTGTTTTGGTTGTAAAAAGGGACATGATATTACTATTATATTAAAGCTAAGGGAATTTATTGTAAGGAAAAAAAACACAACTACAACTTTCTCTTTCAACAATGACAACAGATACCTAACACAATAAAAGTGTTAAATGAGAGGGCCTGGGAAGTCATTACAAGAGTCATGTAAACCTATACCAACCATTTGTAGTCCCTGGACTGAAGGTCAGGAAATTAACTTGTGTCTTTCTTGCTTTCATAAGAGCAGCAGTCTATTCACACTACCCCTGGGCAAATAAGACCTTAGGGATTCTTTCTTTCTCAATGTGTAGAGACAATAAATATATTGGAGGATTATATATTTATATATATATATATATATATATATATATATATATATATATATATATATATATATATATATATATATATATATATATATATATATATATATATATATAATCCACCAATAAATATATTGGAGGATTATATATTTTTATATATATATATATATATATATATATATATATATATATATTGGAGGATTATATATATATATATATATATATATATATATAGATATAGATATATAGATAGATATAGATATATAGATATATAGATAGATATAGATATAGAGATATATATATATATATATATATATATATATATATATATATATATATATATGTGTTTTACTTCCCACAGCACATGGCAAATTTGTGATCTCAAAATGGTAATTGTGCTACATACCGTATATACTCGAGTATAAGCCGACCCGAGTATAAGCCGAGGTACCTAATTTTACCTACGAAAACTGGGAAAACTTATTGACTCTAGTATAAGCCTAGACACAACTACAGCCCTGTCTCCCAGCAGCGCACATTCTGCCAAAGCAACCCCCCCAGCGATCAACTGGACTTCTTTGCAAAGTTGATGGTGACAGAGAATTGCCAAACGGATTACTGTGTGCATTGTCCCACTGTCCCACTACCATGTGCAGAGGGTGCTGTTTGATATTGCCATCACTGTTAATCTTTCATATAACCAAACCAACAGAGGGCGCTGTGTGATATTGCAGTCACTGTTATTCTTTCATATAACCAACAGAGGGTGCTGTGTGATATTGCAGTCACAGTTAATCTTTCATATAACCAACAGAGGGCACTGTGTGATATTGCAGTCACTGTTATTCTTCCATATAACCAACAGATGGCACTGTGTGATATTGCAGTTACTGTTATTCTTTCATATAACCAACAGAGGGTGCTGTGTGATATTGTAGTCACTGTTATTCTTTCATATAACCAACAGAGGGCGCACTGTTATTCTTTCATATAACCAACAGAGGGTGCTGTGTGATATTGCAGTCACTGTTATTCTTTCATATATCCAACAGAGGGAGCACTGTTATTCTTTCATATAACCAACAGAGGGCATTGTGGGATATTGCAGTCTCTCCCCAAGTGTACTGTACGGGTATAGGAATGATTAAAAGTGACTGCAATCTCAGCTACTCGGGTCGGGTACCGCTGACCCAAGTATAAGCTGAGGTAGACTTTCAGCACATTTTGGATGCTGAAAAACTTGGCTTATACTCGGGTATATACGGTATGTGGCAAGAAAAGACATACATTTCAATGAGCAGAAAATTGTAAACTTGTAAAGCTGAATTCTAAAGTATACTTCAGACTTTTTAGCTAAGTATATTGGAAACTGTAGTTTAGGACAGCTTAGGGGGTTATTTATTAAAGGTCGCGTTTGTGAGGGTTTTTCTATCTCGTAGAAAATTTAAACAAACTCGAATATTTGCTTATTTTTGAAAAATGTCAAAACTTGATTGAATGCATTTGGGGAAAAAAACAGAATACCTCAAACTTATCGAGTTTATAGGCTACAAAAACTTGAAAACCTCCAATTTATTGAGTTTTCAAGTGCAAATCATGACTTTTACATGAATTTGCTTCTTTTTTTATTTTTTTTTTATACATGTTTTGAAATATTGCTGTGAAGTGAAGTTTTTGGGGGTTGTTCACCTCTAAAAATCGGCTTTTCTTTTCCATTTGAAAAAAACAAAACAATGCTGGTCTTTGGGCATTTGCAGGAACAGTTCTTACCATTATTTCCAGAAACATACTTCTTTTTCATAGGCTATAGTAAAACAACATTGCAGGCTGGAGGAGAAAACTTTTAGATGAAAAAAAACTTGAATTTTTAGAGATTTATTATACCCCAAAGCAACTAAAATCCAAATCCGTAAATACTCCAGCTAAAACCTGTCAAGGTCATGTAGAAATCAATGGCAGATGTCCCTGAAGGTGTTTTTTGAAATCATTCCGCACTGGATAATTGGGGGTTTGGGGCGACAACCCAAAAAAATCAAGTCATTGGGGCGTCAAACTCAAATAAATTGTATGATCTGAATTTTTAAAGGATTTTATTGAGACTTTTCCCACAGAGACTTTTTTGAGCTGATTATTTGATAAATGAGTTCAATTTGTGGATGGGAGTTAGGTTGACTTTCTTTTAATAAAAAAAAAAACTAGATACATTTGAGTTTTAGTAAGTAGCACCATGTGCTAAACAACACTGAGACAGAGGATCCACCAATTCTTCAGTTCATACTCTCTTTAATAAAAAGTAGGGATGGGCGAATTTTTTTGCCGAAAAATTACGGCCATAGACTTGTAAGGGATTGTGTGTCAAAATAAAAAGACGCGCGTCAAAATAACGTCGGCGACATTTCGCCGTTGGCGAATTTTTGGCGAACCGAAACGGGACAAATTCGCCCATCCCTAATAAAAAGTTGTTAGACACATGGGTAGCACGAAACAACATTTTCCTTGGAAACACTTTAAGTGACTTATTTTTTCCGGAATAAAACTATATCGCTTTTTCCTACCAAAAGTTGACAGGTTTTTTAAAGCACACAAGAGATGAAGAAGCTGTAAAGAGGAGATTTTTGGTTCTGCAGCATAAACATGGGAAGGCTGCAAGCACACTTTGCACCTTTCGAAATAGTATAATGCATTAAAAAGGTGCTGATCATATTGCATTCAAGCTCTGTCAATGGGTTCAGGACTCTGTTTCAAACAATGTTTGAGTTACCCATTTAGGGTGGTGGCACACGCTGCTATTCAGGGAGATTAGTTGCTTTGGGTGACTAATCCCCCCTGAAATGCCTTCCCGCTGGCTAGAATGTGAATCGCAGGTGGGATAGCACTTGAATCGCTTCAGCTTTTCGAAGTTCAACTTTGGAATACAAAGCAATTGTATTTAACAGCTATTCTACAGCTATATGCCAGGTTCAATAAATATATATTGTTTAATTGTTTTTGGTTTTTATTTCAGAATTACCAAAGGATATGGTTTATATTTTATACAGTTGCTCTGCACTGGTAAAAGCTGTGCGTTTGCTTCAGAAAGACTGCCTTGTAGCCATGGGGGCAGTCATTCAAGATGCTGGAAAAAAGGCACGTGTTACAAGCACAAAACAAATAAGCTCTGTCTAATACAATGGTGTTTTATCTGTTATCTGCTATGTAACCTGTGCCTTTTCTCCTTTTTTCCAGCTTGAATGGCTGCCCCTATGGCTACATGTTTGTATAAACTATAGTAGTCTTTCTAAAGCAAACACACCAGTTGTAACAGTGTAGGGGAAAAAGTACAATATGTTGTAGTGACTTTTCATAGTGACTTTCATAGTTTAGTATTACTGTTCCTTTAAAGTTTACCCTATGCTACTGACCACATTGCAACAGAGATTTTGTATCAACCCATTGTGCCATCAAACCGTATACTGATGTCACAGTATTTATTTTGTATGTTCAGGGGCGGAACTACCGGGGCCCACACTCCCTCAGGGCCCCCCGGCGCATATTCCCGGGCTAGTTCCGGGTGTACTGAGGGGGGCTGAGGCCCGGCTGCGCGTCCTGCGCCAGGGCCCGCCCCCCTCTAGTTCCTTTCTGTGGATGTTCTGTAATAGTCAATCATAAGTTTGAATAATGTAACTTTTCATACGGTAATCGATTTCTCGGATTAGGTTCTGCTTGGCAGACAGGATGCTTCACATTGTCAACATATTTGTATTATAGGAAAGTGGTTAGAAGGTGTGGAATAAAAAGAAAAAGCATCCCCTGTTTTGGTCACAATATGTTTCCTGCTCCCATGGAGTATCTTTCCATCTGAACTCCCTAACATTTGTTCTGGGACATTACTGCAAAGAAATTTTGTTTTTTTTGCTAATTGTATTTTAACCAAACTTCCTTCCACAGCAAGGGTCCATCAACATTAAAAGTTTGCTGCACTACCCTAATATATGCTATACGTCACTGAGGTCAAAGATTATGTAGTGGAACAATTTCCACTGTGTTTCATGTATTGGGCTTGTTTCCATCCCATACACATGGATACTCTGATTGAATGGTAATTTTATCAGCCCATTTCATCAGAGGACACTGACGTTATTGAGCCTAAATAATATAAAAACGCATGATGCTAACTGCCCCTGAGCCAAACATGCTATTTACTGTTATGGTACAGTTTATCAGGGAGTTCCCACTTATAACAAGCGGCACAGTCATATTAGTTGTTCAAGTGTTCTTTACACTAAAATCAGAAATCTATGAACTATTCCTCTCATAACCTAATTCTCTCTCTCTCTCTCTCTCTCTCTCTCTCTCTCTCTCTCTCTCTCTCTCTCTCTCGTATGCAAATTTTGTCTAAGGGCAGTAAGCCATAGCAACTAAAAGGATATTTACTTTTAAATATATGACCAGTAAATGCTGCCTGCTGATTAGTTGGGGCAAAATATTGTTTTCATTAAGAAATAGAAGGGGCATCAGGGTGTCTAGTAATGTATGGAACCCTTTAGATAGCAGAGGTTTCTACCTTTCCCAAGAATTTCTCTTTTCAGTTCAGTTTATCTGTTTGTTTTGCACATGCTGCCACTTTCCTTTTCCCATATATTATTTGACAGCTCAAGAAAATGTTCTTTAGGGGCCTGGCCCACTTTACAGTAGTTCCTGTCAAATTATGGTCACATTCTCTCTTCACGGCTCAGCTCTGACTAATTTTCTTCATACAAAAACGGCACTAGGTGAATCACAGAGCCTAGTAAATCCCCTCCAAACACTTATAGTTTAATGGTTCCGGGGGAGCTGTTTCTCTTAACACCTTTTATTTTACAATTCAGTTTTATTCATCTCAGGTGTTCGCTCTCATTCATTATTTTATGAACATGGCGCCAACAGTTTGGAGGAAAAGTGCAAAGCTACAATAAAATCAAATATTTTAAAGGACAAAACGTTATATTCTTGTGCCTTCTTGATAGGAATGCTTTATTAAAGCCTTACTTTTTATGGTGGACATTAGTCTACTTTTTTTTTTTTAAATGTCATTTTTTTTTATTGATGAATCGTACGTATAAAACTCAGTATGTATCATTCAGTGCAAAATTGAACACCATTTGTTTGATGTCATTGAGCACAAGTCCAATTGCTGAAACTTGAGATGATCAAAAAACTGATAGGACTGCATTTAGTTGAGAAAGCAGTCATTTCAAAAACATAGTTCATGGATTGATATGTGCACTGCCAATGTGCGGTTATGTATCATAGTAAAAACATAAATATTAACATAAGCTAAATAGAAGGGAAAACAAACAAGTAGAAAAATAAAAAAAACTATACAAGTAATGTTCCCATCTTAGGTTTCACACAAATTGTTTGTCAGTAGGTTGAGTTTGTAGTTAAGTACTACTTTATGTCTATATAGACATTTAACAAACTGTTAAATCATTTTCGGTACCATATGCTCATAGCGCTTACCTAACCCCCACTGTGGTGTGTGGAATCAGAAAAACACTTTAAATGTGCTGTTATTAGAGCTATTGTGGTTGGTTGTTTAGCAAAACCATGCTCTGCTTTTTATACAGATATTGTATGTTTTGAAATGCAATTGATTTAGCAGTATTGTAAATTCTAGGTTTTTAATTTTCTTACTTGTTACTATTTATTTAAATATGGTTATTCTTATATTCTTAGAATTTCTACACAGGGTTGTACATAGATTTAAGACTCCAAATTATATAGGTTTCTTATAATAAAAAATCCTAGCACATTTAGCAGCCTAGCGAGTTTTTAAGAAAATATCTATCTTCAACCTTGGCATACTGCTCATACAAAAGTGCTCCAAAGACACTCACATGCACTTGAGCGTCGCTGGCGCAAATCCCGTTCAGAATCAGACTTTTGGAGCTACAAATCTGCCCTGCGCTCCTTTAACACCAGCCTCTTCCAAGCCAAACAAACATACTTTACTTCACTCATTAACTCCCTTTCTAAAAAACCAGCACAACTTTTCTCCACCTTTAACACTCTCCTTTCCACTTCTCCACCCCCTCCATGCACATCTGTCTCTGCTCAAGATATTGCTGAGCACTTCAAAAACAAAATTGACACTATCAGAAGGGACATTACACTACTCAACCCCCCTAGACTTCCACCACCCTCCCTCCACACTCCCCAGTCTCTCCTGTGCTCCTTCACCCCTGTCACTGATGAGGAAGTCTCAAAGCTTCTGGCCTCTTCTCACCTTACCACCTGCCCGCTTGATCCAATTCCCTCAAAACTTCTCCGCAGTACCAATCCTTGTCTAATCAAAGCCTTAACTCACCTATTTAATCTTTCGCTCTCAACTGGACTGTTTCCTTCTCAACCAAAACATGCTCTTGTCACCCCCATTCTGAAAAAACCCTCTCTTGATCCCTCCAATCTTGACAACCTCCGACCTATCTCTCTGCTACCTTTCATCTCTAAACTACTTGAGCGCCTAGTCTACAACCGACCAACCTCATTCCTCTCTGACAATAACCTGCTAGACCCCCTACAATCTGGTTTTAAGCCACAACACTCCACGGGAGTGCATCTGAAATATTTGTCATTTCATTGACTTTGTAAACTACCTTTTCTAAACACATTTTAATCAGGCTGTTGATTGTGTAGTATTGTGTGAGACTAAACATTAAATGAAATGTGCAAAATACAAATGTTTTGCTTCCCCACCTTCAGTCTGCTAGCTGCCAGGGCCCTTGGGGGTAAATTATTTTTTAAATTATAATTGTAATGTAGTATCAACTTGAGATATTTTAACATAAAATGTCCTTGAATAGTGTTGCCTACAAAAAATAGAAATATCTTGTGTTTGTGTGTGTGTTGGAGATTCTGTCTTTCTATGTCTAACAGGAGTGATCTGGGATGGCACAAGAGGGGATTGTGGGGGACAGGCAACACAACTGCATTTAGCATGTATAATTATACGTTTATAGACCTGAAGCTATACAGTCTGTTTATGCAATTTAAATGTCGCAATTTATTACTTTTTTTCCATTTTGAGACAAATAAAATCAATACAAAGGAATTTAGGGTAAAAAAACCCTAATGCATACAGTTTCCATTTAGCTAAGAAGTGAAGCATCAGCGAGTCTATAGTCATTCATCTTCATAAAGAGAAAAGAGGTTTTGTCAGCTTTTAAATTACTTATGTCATGGCATTAGACCTATTGATACAATTTTAAATGTTAGATAGCTAATCGTGGTCTCCAAAGTAATAGTGCTAAATTCCTGTGGTGTGGGATGATATTTTTGTATAAATATTTAATTACTATTCTTTTCCATTATAGCCCCTCTCTGCCTGCCCTTGACTGGCATTTGCCATCCCAGTCAGGGCCATATGAACTTCGGATTGACATGCAGCCCAAATCCCACCACAGAGCTCATTATGAGACAGAAGGAAGTCGAGGGGCTGTGAAGGCATCTACAGGAGGACATCCCATTGTTCAGGTAATCATTTAATTAGTGATAGTGTGTTCTTTTACTTTTGGCATGGAAACCCTATTTATGCTGTGTGCATTACTGGAGTACCCAAGCACATTCTCCAGGAATGTTATTATGCAATTGATATAATTAGTATTTCAATGGAAATGCACTATTTTCTGTAAGGGAGTCTAGTGTGAATGTAAAACATGTATACCAGTGTTGCATTGCCTTGTTGTCATGAAGATATTCACTAAAAGTTTTCAGATGTAAAGTAGTTTCAAATGCTGACAGCAGTATATTAAGCAACTATATAATTTATTATTGTCATAAAAAAGTGGTGTTGCAGTATACCAAAACCAAAACATACATGTATTAGCAAAAATCTCACACCCTTTCTCATTTGGATTAAGCAGTAGAAAGGTCCAATGTAAATGTTACACCAGGCAGAACAACCTACGTCTATGCCATCTCTATAAATTTTTATGGAAACTACCTAATATCACTGGTGTAGGTAGTAGCAGGCCTGAAAATGCTCACTATAGCACAGTGGTTAGCATTGCTGCGATGCTAGGGTCCCTGGGTTTCCTTCCACAAGGGCCCTTAAATGTTAAAAGTGTAATATTTATTGGTAACAATGGAGATTCTGTTCCTATTTTAATGAATCTACAATAAATATTACACTTTTAAGGGGGTGGTTCACCTTTAAGGCAACTTTTTGTATGTTATATGGCCAATTCTGAGCAACTTTTCAATTGGTTTTCATTATTTATTTTTTATAGTTTTATAGTTGTTTGCCTTTTTCTTCTGACTCTTTGCTGCTTTGAAATGGGCGTCGCTGACTCCCTTCTAAAAAGTAAATGCTCTGTAAGGCTACAACTGTATTGCTATTGCTATTCGATATTCCTGATCTTTCTATTCAGCTCCTCTCCTATTCATATTCCATTCTCTTATTCAGATCAGGGCATGGTTGCTAGGGGAATTTGCACCCTAGCAACCAGATTGCTTAAAATGCAAATTGAAGAGCTGCTGAATAAAACGCTAAATAACGCAAAAACCACAAATAATAAAAAAATTAAAACCAATTGCAAATTGTCGTAGAATATCACTCTCTATATCATACTAAAAGTTATCTCAAATGTCAACCACCCCTTTAAAGGGATCCTGTCATCAGAAAACAGATTTTGGCATGGAAAAATATTTGATCGATGGAGCCAATTAACTTGCCTGTATTTTTTTAGGGTGTGGAAGGAAACCATTAACATTAAACCACCAAAAAAGGGGCACATGACACAAAATATATTGATCACTCACCACATGGAACAGGTGCACCAGCCCCAGTCCCTCAGCTTTGGGAGCGGATAAACCAGCAAAATACAAAAAGAGGGGTATTGTTAAAGTTAAAGGGATACTGTCATGGGAAAAAAACATTTTTTTCAAAACGCATCAGTTAATAGTGCTACTCCAGCAGAATTCTGCACTGAAATCTATTTCTCAAAAGAGCAAACAGATTTTTTTATATTCAATTTTGAAATCTGACATGGGGCTAGACATTTTGTCAATTTCCCAGCTGCCCCATGTCAAGTATTTCGCTGGTTTATCCGCTCCCAAAGCTGAGGGTCTGGGGTTGGTGCACCTGGACCACCTGTTCCATGTGGTGAGTGATCAATATATATTGTGTCATGTGCCCCCTTTTTTGGTGGTTTAACATTATTGGTTTCCTTCCACACCCTAAAAACATACAGGCAAGTTAATTGGCTCCATCGATCAAATATTTTTCCAGGCCAAAATCTGCTTGTCACCAGAGCACTACTTTAAAGGAATTGTTCAGTATAAAAATAAAAACTGGGTAAATAGATTAGGGATGCACCGATTCCACTATTTTGGATTCGGGCAAACCGCCGAAACCTTCGCAAAAGATACGGCCTAATACTGAACCGAGTCCAGGGGTGCATCCCTAAAATAGATAGGCTGTGCAAAATAAAAAATGTTTCTAATATAGTTAGTTAGCCAAAAATGTAATGTATAAAGACTGGAGTGACTGGATGTCTAACAGAACAGAACACTGCTTTTCAGCTTTCTTGGTTTCCACCAGGCAATAACCGGTGACTTGAGGGGGGGGGGTCACATGTGTCATAACTGTTTGCTTTTGAATCTGTGCTGAATGCTTAGGATCAGTTTCAGACTCACTGAACAGTTATGTCCCATGTGCCCCCCCCCTTCAAGTCGCTGACTAACTGAGTCGCTGAGTTAGAAAGCTGAAAAGCAGGAGGTAGTGTTCTGGCTATTATGTTCACTCCAACCTTTATACATTACATTTTTGACTAACTTACTATATTAGAAACATTTTTTTTCTTTCTGCACAGCCCATCTATTAAGCCAGTTTTTATTTTTACACTGAACTGTTTCTTTAAGGGGCAGATTTATCAAAGGTCGAGTTGTGTCTTCCTGAAAAAAATTTGCTTATCGAGGATAGTTTTCAGTCAAAAACTAAAATTTTCAGGTTTTCAAGTTTTTTGGGGTTTTTATGATTTATTTTTAAGATTTATTATACTGTGAAGCTGGAAATAGCTGAAATTCAAAAATACTCCAGCTAAAACCTGTCGAGTTTTTTCGGTGGGTTTTACTCGAAAACTCAATTAACTTGAGCAATTCAAGTTTTTTTCCCGTGGGAAAACTCGATTAATTTGAGTTTTTGATTTTTTCACTCCGAATTTTTTCTTAAATCTGAAAATATTCGAGTTGTGAGTTCATTCAAAGTATAAAAAACCTCACAAAGCTCTAAAATTCATAAATAACCCCCTTACTATCGTTAAACTAAAGCTGGCAACAAAGCTCTCGAAAATGATTTGCCATAGGATAACACTAGGATCATCGCAAGTAAAACACATTTCGGTGATTCGATTTCCGAAGTCGCCTGAAGTTGCCTCATGAGGAAAATTCGGGCGACTTTGGAAATCGAAGAGTCGCGAGTGCATTAGGGCAGGCAATTCTTCATTCAAGCAGACGGAAGGCAGTTCGTGACATTGTCGCCCTGCAGAAAAGGCGATTAGTCGCCAGACGACTAGATCTCCCTGAATCTGCCCGTCTGCCCCAACCCTAAACGTGTTCCATTGCCTTTAAGATCTTTGACCCTAAAATCCAATTATCTTTCTTTTATCTTTCCTGCTGATTCACAGTACATTATGTAGTTTCAGTGATTTACCTGACTAACAATATACAGTGTATATAAAATACTGTATAAAATTGTTGATACAAAGCCGATTATTAATTATTTTAGATTAAATGGCAGTATATAAACTGCTCATTCTACATCCAAATACCTTAATACTCTGTCCTGTGGCATTAGCTTCTATGACAAATGTAACCACTTTCTGCTAATGTTTCTTACTATTGCTAAGCTCAGCTTTTCATCCATTGTCCTAGTGTGATTGTGAAGTGCAACTGTGAAGGTAGTCTAATGAGATCAACAGATGAAGATCAAGTTCTTAAACTCTATTCACTTTAAAGGAAGGACAATAAGGCGAGGTTACACAGGGCGTTTTTTACGTCAGCCTGTAGTTTTCTTTTCCAAACGTGCATTTCTCTTTTTTCTCTTTCCCCACAATTCCGTTGTTACGAGTGTTCGCACGCCCCCATATGCTGTGCGTCGTCATTTCCACAGTGCCACTTTTTCTTGTAGTGTCACATGCTAGTGTCACATGTTCTATACCTGGCCAATGGTAACATTTGGTTGCTCCTTTAGAAACCTGCAAATACTTATATGCGCAATCCAATTTTTGAGAGTTTGGCCGCCATATTGAAAATACTCTGTATTTCAGTGGTGTATTTCCAAACCTGCGGATCCCTTATAGAGATCAATAAAATGGTGTTTCCTGTGTCACCTTACCCTAAAAACAATATTACCGTACTGTACTCCACAAGTAGTTTAAACAATATAAGCTAGTATTTTATTTATACCTGTACATTTTAGCTGTGGGTGTGCTAATCTTGTTCTTCTTAATGTGTATTTGCATTTTCATATGTGCATTATTTATTACTTAACATAAATAATCATCATAGGAAAATTTTGGATGCACATTTTTAATGACTATTTCCTCCCCGGTACGTGTGAAGATATAAGCACTTAAGATACAAAATGGGATATTTTTGTGTTCAGTATACTTATGTCAAGTCATGCATCAAAAAAGCACATTTGATCAAACGTATCTAAAAATTAAAGTATTTTTTAATTCAACCAAAATGAAGGCATTTTCATGCTTCACTAAGATGAGAAATCCTTTTGAATTCTGCGTGGGCTGCAAACAGAAATGTATATCACACATTCTTGAGGTCTGAATTTGTGAACAGGAAATGTTCTATCTCATCTGATAACATTTAGAAAAATGTGAAAGCTGCTAATATGGTTGTTTTATAAGTATAAGTGTGTAGTGCAGATGCTGACGGGTTTTTCTAGTTTGATCAGTGACATAATAAACTAGTAATTAACATGCTTCTGTTATGTATTACATATATAGTAGTTTTTAAAATAAATAAGATAATTAGGGAGTTTTGTTTAAGCATGTGGCTACTTACATCAGTGAATAGAGAAACCTCCCATCACATTTTTCATCAGTCACTACTACTGTCATGAAAAAAAAGCTATTGATCTTTTATACAGTGATTCTCTGCATATTCAAATATTTGATTGATGGGCTGAATTTAATACGGGTGAGTTCGTAGAAAAACCATAAGTTTATGTGGGTGTAAATATGTGCCACTGTGTGTGCTTGTATATTTTCTGTGAAACCTTTGAGTCAATCCTAGTCAAGAATATATTCTCTTTGCAATTGTTACATAGTTACATAGTTAAATTGGGTTGAAAAAAGACAAAGTCCATCAAGTTCAACCCCTCCAAATGAAAACCCAGCATCCATACAAACACCCCTCTCTACTTTTAATTAAATTCTATATACCCATACTAACTATAGAGCTTAGTATCACAATAGCCTTTGATATTATGTCTGTCCAAAAAATCATCCAAGCCATTCTTAAAGGCATTAACTGAATCAGCCATCACAACATCACCCGGCAGTGCATTCCACAACCTCACTGTCCTGACTGTGAAGAACCCCCTACGTTGCTTCAAATGAAAGTTCTTTTCTTCTAGTCTAAAGGGGTGGCCTCTGGTACGGTGATCCACTTTATGGGTAAAAAGGTCCCCTGCCATTTGTCTATAATGTCCTCTAATGTACTTGTAAAGTGTAATCATGTCCCCTCGCAAGCGCCTTTTTTCCAGAGAAAACAACCCCAACCTTGACAGTCTACCCTCATAATTTAAGTCTTCCATCCCTCTAACCAATTTAGTTGCACGTCTCTGCACTCTCTCCAGCTCATTTATATCCCTCTTAAGGACTGGAGTCCAAAACTGCACTGCATACTCCAGATGAGGCCTTACCAGGGACCTATAAAGAGGCATAATTATGTTTTCATCCCTTGAGTTAATGCCCTTTTTTATGCAAGACAGAACTTTATTTGCTTTAGTAGCCACAGAATGACACTGCCCAGAATTAGACAACGTGTTATCTACAAAGACCCCTAGATCCTTCTCATTTAAGGAAACTCCCAACACACTGCCATTTAGTGTATAACTTGCATTTATATTATTTTTGCCAAAGTGCATAACCTTGCATTTATCAACATTGAACCTCATTTTCCAGTTTTCTGCCCAGTTTTCCAGTTTAGACAAATCACTCTGCAAAGTGGCAGCATCCTGCATGGAACCTATAGTTCTGCACAATTTAGTATCATCTGCAAAAATAGAAACAGTACTTTCAATGCCCACCTCCAGGTCATTAATAAACAAGTTGAAAAGCAAGGGACCTAGTACAGAGCCCTGCGGTACTCCACTAACAACACTGGTCCAATTAGAAAATGTTCCATTTACCACCACTCTTTGTAGTCTATCTTTTAGCCAGTTCTCTATCCAGGTACAAATACTATGTTCCAGGCCAACATTCCTTAATTTAACCAGTAACCTTTTGTGTGGCACTGTATCAAATGCTTTAGCAAAATCTAAGTAAATCACATCCACTGCCATCCCAGAATCGAGGTGTCTACTTACATTCTCATAAAAAGAAATTAAGTTAGTCTGGCAAGATCTATTACGCATAAAACCATGCTGGCACAAACTCATAGTATTATGATTTGCTATGAAGTCCAGTATCTTATCCTTTATTAACCCTTCGAAAAGCTTTCCTACCACTGACGTCAGACTAACTGGCCTATAGTTTTGAGGCTGAGAACGGGATCCTTTTTTGAACAGAGGCACCACATTAGCAATTCGCCAGTCTCTCGGCACTATGCCAGATCTCAATGAATCCTGAAAAATTAAGTAAAGAGGTTTGGCAATCACAGAGCTAAGCTCGCTAATTACCCTGGGATGAATACCATCTGGCCCTGGACCTTTGTTAATCTTAACATGTTCTAGTATCTTTTGAATTTCATCATGTGTGAACCATGCATCATTAGTTGTATTACTAGAATTGGGACTGTTAAGAAGGAAACCTTCACTTATTGGTTCCTCATTTGTGTAGACAGATGAAAAATATGAGTTCAGAATCTGCGCTTTTAATTTGTTTTCATCAACTAGCTGACCCCCCTCTGATAGTAAGGGACCCACCCCTTCCTGCTTCATTTTTTTACTATTAACATATTTAAAAAATAATTTTGGATCTTTTTTACTGCTTGCTTCAATATCCTTTTCTATAGCAATTTTAGCTTGCCTTATAGCTTCTTTGCATGATTTATTGGCCTCCTTGTACCTTATAAATGATTCGGCTGTACCAGCTAACTTGAAAGTTTTAAAAGCACGTCTTTTCTTACCCACCTCAACACCAACGCTTCTATTGAACCAAAAAGGTTTTGCTTTGCAACGACGTTCCTTGCTTACAAGTGGAATATACTGACAAGTATATTTATTAAGCAGCATTTTAAAGACTTCCCATTTTTGCTCTGTGTTTAACCCTGAGAAAAGCATTTCCCACTTAATATGTTGCAGAGATGCCCTTATACTGTCAAAGTTTGCATGTCTGAAATTTAGTGTTTTAGTTACTCCCTTATAGAATTGCTTCTGCAACAGAATCTCAAAGGAGACCATGTTATGATCACTATTCCCTAAATGCTCACCCACACAAATGTTAGAGATGAGTTCAGTATTGTTAGTTATTACAAGGTCCAAAAGAGAGTTATTCCTAGTAGGTTCTTGAATGAGCTGGGATAAAAAGTTGTCATTCAGCATATTTACAAACCTACTAGCTTTTTCTGTCTTAGCAACCCCATTACCCCAGTCAATGTCTGGATAATTGAAGTCACCCATAGCAACAACTTGACCCAGCTGTGAAGCCGCTTGTATCTGCAAGAGTAGCTGGGCTTCATACTCGACACTTATACGAGGTGGTTTATAGCATACACCAATGATAATTCTTTTTGTTACCTTTTGCCCAGTCAAAATCTCTACCCAGAGTGATTCTATACCCTCACCAGTACCAGCTATTGTTATTTCTTTAGCGCATGGTTTTAATTCAGGCTTTACATACAAACACACTCCTCCACCCTTTTTAATCCCTCTGTCCCTCCTAAAAAGGGTGTAACCATTTAAATTCACAATCCAGTCACAGGTTTCATCCCACCAGGTCTCAGTGATACCAATTATATCATAATTTTTAGAGCATGCAATTAATTCCACGTCTCCCATTTTACCTGACAAACTCCGTGCATTTGCCAGCATACAGCGGAGGTTACTACTTTTACTTTTGAAATTTGCATTACTTAGTGAAGAATTATACGTTAAGTTAGTATTATTCTGTTCCTTGTAACAGAGGGACCTCCTTAGCTGGTAAAATGTATGCCCCCCTCACTCCTCCCCCATGACCCCTTACTAACCCCACTGCCCTGTCTTCTCTAGCTTCCCCATAATTCTTTATCTCACCCACCCCCCTCTTGCCTAGTTTAAACTCTCCTCCAACCTCTTAGCCATTCTTTCCCCTAGCACCGCGGACCCCCTTCCATTGAGGTGCAAACCGTCACGACTGTACCCCAACGAAAAATCAGCCCAGTGCTCTAGGAACCCAAACCCTTCCTTCCTGCACCAAGACTTGAGCCACGCATTTAGCTCCCTAAACTCCCGCTGTTTTCCTAAACTTGCACGTGGCACAGGCAAAATTTCAGAAAAGATGACATTGGAAGACCTTTCCTTGATCTTAGAGCCTAGATCCCTGAAATCATTCTTTAAGGTCTTCCATCTACCATTTATTTTGTCATTAGTACCGATATGCACTAAGACAGCTGGGTCATGCCCAGCCCCACCCAATAATTTGTCTATCCGATCAACCACATGCCGAACCCTGGCACCAGGTAGACAGCAAACTGTTCGGTTGTAGTGATCCGGACGACAAATTACCCTATCCACTTTCCTAATAATTGAGTCCCCTATAACCACAATCTGCTTAGGCCTGACTCTACTCTCCTCCCCACCACTACTAGAGAAACTGGTCTCCCGGCTGTTAGAGAGATCAGCCCCATCTAGAATTGCCAATCCAGAGTTCATACTCCCATCATCTTCACACAATCTGGCAAATTTGTTACGATGTATAATCTCCGGATCAGCCTCCATTTTCCTTTTGCCCACCTTAGATTTTCTAACTGTCACCCAGCTAGCTACCTCAACATCCTGCTGCTGTTCTGTTCCCCCCAAACTATCTGACCCCGCTAGGTCCTGCTCAGTGAGCAAAAGACTCCTTTCAAGATTGTCAATCGACCGCAATGTTGCAATTTGTTGCTCTAGTGTTTTAACGTGAGCCTCCAAAGTGGCAATTTGCTCACAACCACCACAGAGGTAAGCATTTTGGATCTCTTGTTCCAAATCTGCATACATATGGCAGACTGTGCACTGAGTCAGACCTTCACTCTTGCTAGCACTCATTATCCCAGTTACAGATCAAAACAGGAAAAAAATTAAAATATATAAAATAAAAATGAGGGTTTAGAAAAAACTTTTGACCTAGTTTGAACCTCCTTTAGTTTTCAACGCCGGTGTTTGTAACTCCACTTACAGATCCCCCACTTAACGAGCAAACACTTAAGAGAAGCTAACACTAGAGCAAGCTCCACTGGAGTGCCAGGGGTTCTATTTATACAGTCTGTTCAGGTGCAACTAATCAAACCCCACCCCCTCAAACGGAGGGAAAACTTTAAAGTAAAGCAGGTTGTGACAAACTTGCTGTAAGCACACTAGCACACCAAACTTTGCTGTTTAGCACCCAAGACAGAAAAGAAAAAATATACCTTTAAAAAATAAAACCACAGTAGTTAAATATAAACCTTAATATAAAATAGCAGTTAATAAATACTTATCCCTTTCAGATGATTTGTTTGCTTTAAGTTGCTTTATCCAGTCAGCAGACTGATTCAAACAGATGTTAGATGAACAATGGAGATCTCCTAGGATCTCTAAGGGATTTATAGTTGTTAAACTTCTGTTGCTTAGCTGTCATTGCATTAAAGGAGCGGTTCACCTTAAAGGTAACTTTTATTATTGTGTAGGCAGTAGCAGTCTAAAGCTGGCCATAGACGCAAAGATCTGATCGTACGAATCGAGGATTCATACGATTTTCGGAACGTGTGTGGAGAATCCCGACATTTTTCGTCCGGCGGAGATCGGTCGTTTGGTCGATCGGACAGGTCAGAAAATTTCTGTCGGCTGCCGATAATATCTCTGCGTGTATTGCCGATCGTACGATTTTCAGTGGGTGACTGTCACTAGCTTTGGTTGGACATAGATATCGTACGATTGCTGTCAGGGACAGAACATTGCTGATCTGTTCTTTAACTAATCTGACTGGTAAGACTTTGATCTGAATGGTTAGTGGCGGGTCGGGAGATGGGAAAGTTCGATCGTACGGTGATTCATACGATCAGATCTTTGCATCTATGGCCAGCTTAAGCCAATCTGAAATTGCACTTCATTTTTTTAAGTTTTTTGTTGCTTTTGATTACTTCAAAATATTTGTTGTACAGCTGTCAGGCTTGAAAGAGGACCATCTATTCTATAGCATACTAAAATGTACTTAAAGAGGAAATTCCTCTTTAAATAAGAAAGTATAAGAAAAGTATAATTTAACATCATGTTTGTAGCTGAAAAAATTGTTTGCCTGTGATATAAGAGCATTTTTTGGTGCATTCCTATTGCATATATTTTTTGCTGCCACTAAAGCACATTCTTTACCATTCTTTATTCTAAATGGGTGCCAGAGTCTGAGCCTTTCGTCAGTCCCAGGCTTATTCTATCGGTAAACTGTTTATGCAGCACTGAAGGGTTTGATGTAGACCAAATTACAAATGTAATTTCCAGCCCTTTGTAACTGCACCTTTCCTGGCCTTTCCTCACATCTGGCTTGGCAAATTAGTCTTGGGACTGAGAAGATGAATGAGTCTTGGACCACAATAAATGAAGTTGGACTCATGGAGTGAAATTCTGTTTAAGAACAGTACTCTGTTGGTTGTTTCTTAGTTTAACTGCAGCATATGTTGTTGCATATATTTTGGTCATGTTTGAATTTAAAGAATATTTCACTAAGCCATTGATAATCCTAGAGTGATGCTTCTATTTTAGATGACTTAATGTTTGCTCTCCAAACCTTAAAAAAATTTAATTTGCTGTGCTTGTCTTATTCATGCTTTGTAGCTTAAAGATGTGGCACACTTTGGGCATTAAAGGATACAAAACCTTAAAGGAGAATTAAAGTTTAACTGAAGGCATAGGGTAGAAATGTTGTACATTATGTTTTGGGCTTCTGTACCAGCCCAAGGCAAACACAGCCCTTTAGCAGTAAAGATCTGTGTCTCCAAAGATGCCCCAGTAGCTCCCCATCTTATTTTCTGCTGATTCACTGCATATGCTGCTGTCAATTACTGAGCTTAGGGACCAACTCATACCAACAATATACAGTACACACAGAATAGAAATGTCACAATTTAAGGCTGATTAGTACTTAATACAGATAATTACTACATGCCAGCACAGAAACCAGTGCAACTAGCATCAGAATTTTATAATCAGCCTAGTAGCCTCAGCTTATACGACAGGCCAACCTCATTTTCTGCTTGATAATTTGCAACGACCCCTTATCTTAGCTTCTCATCTCAACAGCTGCTCAGAGCTCATTGAGCATGTGAGTGTAGCAGACACTTTCCAAGTTGGTGACCCCTTGTGACAAGTTTGAAGTCCTGGATCATTGCTGCTATTGAGAAGCTGAAACTTAAGGTTGATGCAATAAGTTCAGTATATAAAATATGGCATTTTTAGCCATATTCATTTTTAGGGTTTAGTTCTCCTTTAATACACTACAGGTTTATTAGGGACATGTAGTTAGCGTAAGTGCTAGCCTTTTTCCTAGTCCAGGGTACTGGGTTTTGGCTATATTCTTTTATTTCCCAGGTATTTTATTTACAGACTTGGGCTGAGCTTTATGTTTTTTGTTTCAGAGCTGAGGAACATGTATTTCCTTATATTTAAAGTCTTGCTCTAACTGATCCATTTTTATGCACAAAACCAATTAAAATAAACTTTCTCTTATTTTTGTTTACTGCATCATATGATAAACATTGCTCGATTTTTTTTGATGTTATATTTGTATAATGGAATATATAAAAAGCATAAAGTATAAGACTTTAATTGTAATGTGGGGTTAAATGGGATATCTAACTGTGAAAGTAATATTTCCATAGCAGCAAGAAAAGAGGGCTTTTACATTGCCGAACAACCATTTTTTTATAGCCATTGTCTGTTAATTTATGTAGAGATAATGCAAACATTTCAGCACTGTGGTAAATGTACCCCTCCCAAATTCACGCCTGCAGGCACTAACTGAAAACACTGTGTCTATTACCCATATGCTACAATTATGCATCTAAGGTAAATGAGAAAAAAAAACAAGACATTAATACACATCTGTGAGCCAGAATACAATTATTACATGTATTGTAGCCAGGCAAACATACCACAAAGCAGACATTTTATAGCTCAATCATAAACGGCTGGCACATTTTACCAGCAATTCCACATGGGTTATTGAAGTATTCTCATGGCGTGCACTTGCCAAATAATACAGTCACACTTATTCAGTGTGAAAAATATTAAATTCAAGTAAGTGATTTCATCAGTTTGAAACTGTAAAGCATGTCACTGGGATTAGCCCCATTGTCTCCACGTTTTAAAGGTAGGATTTGCTTTATTTATGTGCACAATGTTTTGTATACTTTTACTTCTTTCTCTATTTGTTTTACATCACTGGATTTGCTGTAACTGCAGAAAATATATTTGAAAAAAATCCTACTTACAATATGGATCTTCTGCTATGCCTGCTGGCTCAGAGTATAATATAATTGCTGTACCCTGTTTTACAGTATAAATTGGGGGCTTTAATATGCAATATCAATCTCTTTTGCATTGGCAAAACTGATGATATTATGCATCCATATGCAAGTATATTGGTACACAATCCTCATCTCTTTGTTTTGTTATGCTGCATACTCTTCATGCTTTCATTAGCTGCGTCAATATATCTGCCTTCCTGTATGATCAGCCTCCTAATTATAGTGAAACCAATGACAAACCTCAATTAGATAATTTAAAGACAACTTTATAATATCTATATCATGACAGTTGTATATTCTAATTCACTGAAACTGTTGTGCATGTATACAATACAGATAAACAGCTTTGCATGTCAGTCTAGTGCAGGCAGGCTCTGTAGGGCACATTTAGTGGTGTTATGGTAAAATGGTAAATTTAATTAAAAAAAAAATTACAAAATACATTTTAAGTTACTTAATCAGAGGTTTCAATACCAGAATATACGAGAGAAAGAGATCAAAGAATGCTCATATACAGTAAGCAATCACCTAAGTATGTATTATAATGTTGCTTTTGCTACAGTGAAGTTTACTGCTATAGTACTCTAATACAGTATGTGTCACTGGTCTGGTACACAATAGTGATTTTATATATATATATATATATATATATATATATATATATATATATATATATATATATATATATATATATATACTAATTTAAAAAAAAGCTCATACACAATTTTTTTTTTAAATGAAATTAATTTTAACATAAATTTTCAATTCCAGCTATGAGATGATTTCTGATATAACGTAGTTAGAGGAGGCATACATCAAGTATATCATATACACACATTAGGTAAAGTCTGGTTCCATTTCTGCTTTCAATGAGCCTTTCATGCAGTAATAGTGTAAGCTCTGACAAGCAGACAGGAACCCTTGCACGTCATATATTTTGAAGAGGTGTGAACTATATTTGTGTGTGCATGTAAAAAATCCCTTAAAAAAAAGCAAAACGAACAAAGAACAGATGTCTTCTGCAGAAAGGACATACAGTTTTTATCACTCAGTTTATTTTGGTTACAAGTAAAAAGGATCCATATGAAATCTATACAGCAAAACAAGTGCAGTTAACCTCTCACATTAAAGGGGTTGTTCACCTTTGTAACAAATTGACAAATCTAACAGTTCACATCAATAGAACAAACTTTTCCATAGAAATAGTTAACAGAAAAAGTACAGTTCAAGAGATATTCACCTCAGAAGTGTCCCTGTACTAATCCTTCAGTTCCACACAGACCCTGTGCTGGGAGGGGGTCACTGACCCCCAAAAACACTACAGTGTTCACTTCCTCTTCCTTATATGACATCACACATTGTACTGGCAGCTAACTTAACTCCTATTGGCTATGTCTGCTGTCAATCTGCCACTGCTTCCTGTGCTGGGGAATTTGAGCAGCATTCAGGTACTGAAGAGTAACTATTACAAGTTTGTGAGAGGGAGGGGGAGTGTGGGCTGTGTGCAGGGCCGGATTTACATAGTGGCCGCCCCTAGGCCCACTGCCATTCGTCACCCCTGTCCCCTCCCCTTTATTCTTGCAAATTTTCATCATCTGGACAGGAGCAATGGGGATTGTCACACAGGAAATTAAAAATTTAATTGTGTCCCCAGCGCATCCCCAGTGTTTTTGAACCAATGTGGGTGTGGTTGGGCAGCATGCCGCCCCCCTAAAATCTTGCCACCCTAGGCCCGGGCCTAGGTGGCCTTTCCACAAATCCGGGCCTGGCTGTGTGCTGCAGAGACTTCAATTGTGCAGAAGGGGGATCGAGGTGCTTGGGACCTGGAGTTTTCTGGATAATGGATCTTTACATAATTTGGATCTTCATACCTTAAGTCTACTAGAAAATCATATAAACATTAAATAAAGCCAATAAGCTGGTTTTGCTTCTAATAAGGATTAATTATATCTTAGTTGGGATCAAGTACAAGGTACAGGTATGGCATCTGCTATACAGAATGCTTGCGACCTGGGGTCTTCCGGATAGCAGATCTTTCTGTAATTTGGATCTTAGTACTAGAAAATCATGTAAACACTAAATAAAGCCAATAGGTTGGTTTTGCTTCCAATAAGGATTACTTACTGTACATCTTAGTTGGGATCAAGTACAAGCTACTGTTTTATTATTACACAGGAAAAATAAATCATTTTTAAAAATTTGAATTATTGGATTATAAAGGCTACTATGGGAGATGACACTTGTACTTTCCAGAAATATATTATTATTATTTTTTTGGGGGGGGTACATGTATTATTTTGTGTATTTACCTCATACCCCCCCCCCCGGGAGAGCGCACAAAATGTTCAAAATACGTATCCGCCCTCATCACTGCTCTGCCTATCACTTAGCGCTGCCACCTCACCCTTTTAAAACCAAACACATATGAAATCCACAGCCTGCATGGCTAATTAGCAATTCATTTAGATGCATGATACATGGCTGCACAGAAATCAGTTCAGTCTGCAGCATCTAAATGAGTTGATAGCCATGCAGGCTGTGGATTTCATATGTGTTTGGTTTTAAAAGGGTGAGGTGCAACCCTACTGTCCCTGCTAGATGTGTAAGTTACATATGTTTCTAAGCAAGTCAGTGCTGGTTTTGTTGCAATTTTGTAAATAACTGACATTATGCTTAATGCCAAAGGTTGCCAAACAATGTTGCTCCTTCCTTTTCTGCAGTATTTGTCTGCATGGCTGTGTGATTGTTTGTTACAAGGCAGGTTTGTTTATATGCTGCGTCTGTTAACCTCTGCCATTACAATTGAGTAATCAACCAATGACCATTCAAATTATGTGACTGGTTACAGTTCACAAGCACCCAATAAATTACTAGGAGGAGGGCAGTATCAACATCCAATAGGAAACAAGTAAGGGCAAAGCCTGGGCATGATGATGTCATCATACAGGAAGTTCTTGGTGTGTCAGGTTCAAAATAGGCCACTCCCATCACTTCAGAAAACTGGTCAGAGAGACAGGAGAAGGGCTGAGTTAATAGGTATAGAAATTAGCTTTTACAATGGCATTTTTACTTTTTGTTATGGAAAATGGTTTTTCTAACACATTGAGAGCATTGTTAGTGGTTTCATAAGATTTGTACATTGAAGGTGAACAACCCCTTTAATGCATTTTGACGTTGCGATATAGATCGGCTCAGCCTATAACCAGACACACCATTCTTTTGAGCTTACCTTCCAAAAGCTGGGTATACAATATGAGGCAAGTGATATATTTTTATATGTCTATATGTCTGGTTAGAACCAAACATCTGGAGTTTATTCTAAATATAATATATTGGAATAGGTGGCAGTGGGCTTTGAAGAACTATTGCTATGGTTCATTTGCATGAAAGGTGTTATTAATCATTTCTGATAAAGAAAAATATATAATAAAAATTTGATTCAACATTTAGCCACCAGCGTATAAAAGAGAAGCAACACTTGGATGAGAACAGGTTCGATGGAAATGATATGGTTTTTCATTAAAATATAAGATGCATCTATCTTGTGTTGATTTGCTCAATAATTTAAGGGCCACTACACTTTCATATATCTTTCCCATGTGCATTTGCCCAGTGCAGATTATAAGATCTTAATGTTTATATGCGTTATCTTGCAGTTTTAACCTTGCCTAAGGTCTCTTATTGGTTGATTAAAACATTACTTATCACTTCCCATGGACTTTATATTGTTTTATAATTATTTATAGTCCAAACAAGATTTTCTCAAAACCTTGACAGCATGCATAAAAATATGCTAGCATAGGTATCCCCCATTCCAAGCACCATTCTGCATGAACATTCTCCTGTAGCAGACATCCCTTTCTGGTTTAAAGGACATGTAAAGCCTACATTTTCTACCATGTATATAAGTTGGGCATATCTTCCCCACACAAACTACATCATTTATACTTCATATACCCCCCTCCATTTGCCAGAGCCATGACATTTTTCTAAAACAAATAGCAGCTTTCACCCAGCAGCCATTTTCTCTCTGACACATCATCAGTAACATTGACATCTGCAAACAGGACATGTATGCTATAAAGTTCTTGCAATTCAGAATGCAGGATTACACAGGCACACCATACTTTGATAAAAAAAAGTTCTGCTGAGGTTGAGCACTGTAATGCTTAAGCTGAGCTCAGGAGAAATGGTTAGGAGAAAAAAATAGGACCAGACAGCTAGAGCAGAGTCTCTATGGGAACCAGCAAATCTATCTTGTCATTGGCTAGAGGGTGTGTTTAGAAATCATAGCTGAGAAGAACTGGGCATGCTCATAAGTCAACAGCCAAAGCAAATTTCTAAGAAAGGGGCCGAGTGGTTTAGAGGAGGACAAAGATTTCTAAGTGATTAAGGGGATGCTGCAGCCTTACTGTTAACCTTTTAACAACCAGAGTGGCAGTTTTCAAAGAGGCTGCATTCAATTTTTTATGGAGGGGGTTTACATGTCCTTTAAAAGGAACTGATACTATATTTCTAGATATATAGTGCTTATCTTTTTTGCCTGTTTTCTCTCAGCACTGATAACACTACAGACAGCACCAGACAGAATATATCTGATTCTTCCTGTATTTTACTGACTCCAACAATTCTCAACAATCTGCATGTAGAAACTGTTGGATATAGGATTCAATCAGCAATAGTGGCTAGTACTGGAATCTAGTTCACCAGAATGGCTTAGGGTGGTGGCACAGGGGGAGATTTAGTCACCTGTGATAAATCTTCACTGCTGCGGGCGACTAATCTCCCTAAAATGCCTTCCCGCTAGCAAGAATGTGAATCGTGGGATTGCATAAGCGTTGCTTCTGTTACTTCGGAAAAACTGAAACAACGCTTGTGCCATTCCGCCAGCTATTCACATTCTTGCTGGTGGAAAGGCATTTTGGTGAGATTAGTCGTCTGCAGTAGTGAAGATTTAGCGCAGGCAATTAAATACCTGTGTGCCACCACTCTTAAGCTGGCCTCAATGCATGTCTTATCCTCTGTGTGCATGGCTTTTATCTGTCTGGAAATTGCACAGAAATGACATGCACTTATTGTACTGCTCCAATGCATTGTGGCCATTCACATATGGGTCCAAATAGCATTGATATCTAACCAGTCTTTCCAAGTGTTGAGAGCTCTACCTGTGCAAGGGTGAGTCTGCCTGAATTTTTTTTTCCAGGGAGAATAGCAACAATAATACTGGTGTTACATTGATGATGCAAATGTTATTATTTATGGAAATGTTCATACTTCATAATCTAAACAAACACACCTGAATACCTTATTAAGTGGAAAGATCTAATGGGATATCGAATGATCTGCACAGGAACAAGGATATCACATTCCAGCATATGAACACACACACAAAAAAATAATTAGGCCTGATTGTGCTGAGTGATGAGATTGTGTAGTATGCCTCCACTCTTGTTCGTTTTTTGGCTTGCTTTCTTGTTTTGCTACTTGTTTGGAAGCATGAATGATATCATTATGAATCTGGCAATTATGACTGCTGCTTGCAGTTAGCATAGAATCATCCTTCAAGCTGTTATATTGTGGAGAAAAAAATGCTATTATTCCAGAAGGTAACATGGTACATGGCATAAATAAATCATACAAGCAACATGTTACCTTGTTTTCATTCTTAAAAGCTTGGTACAGAAATGGACAGTAAATAAGTGGCATACTCCAGCTGACATAAGAAAAATAGATGTTTTCTACTCACTGTGAAGAGTAAAGTTGTATTCTTGGTGAAAGCTTCCCCAAGAAGGGAATACAGGTTTATCAGTAGATAACTTACACTTATAGCCGAAAACACATCTGTTGTAAAAGTAAGTTGGCCTAATCTTAAGATAAATACAGTAGAACCCCCATTTTACGTTTTTCAGGCAACCAGAATAAAATGGTGTAAAATTCAGGAAAATGTAGTATGCATACTATATAGGTGGGGCCTCAAAACAACAATGTCAGGGGATGTAAAATTGAGGTTTCACTGTAAACAAAAATGACATACAGCTTTGAATAAATTAAAGAGTGTCTGTACCTTCATAATTTGTTTTAAATATTGATTTGCCTAATGAAACTATTAGAAGTGAAATCTGTGTTTATATCTGCAGGCTTTTATGATTGCACTACTAGATCAGCATGCATAATACTACTGCCAGACTCCATTGAGACACTTCTAAGAACCTTCCAAACCATGGATACCATATTCATGATTATATTTGTTATACACTGGGAGCTGTACTTAGCTTCATGCTTCTTGATCAACTAGATCCAGATCAACTGGATCAGAAAGGAAGTGGAAAGAATGTTTCTTCCCCTCAAACTCATATGCATCATTTGATGTCTTCAAAAACAGACACACTAAAACAGAGATGAATTACCTGAACCTTTTGCTCTGCTGTATGGTTGTGTTTGGATCAGATCAGATTAGCACTCTCCCAATGAGAGTTATTTCACAAAATCTCCCCTTCTTTCAGTGGGATTACTAATTTTGGGTTTGTTAATAAGAAATCAAGAGCAATGAAAAAGTACTCCTTTTACTACACCTTTTAGCGCCACAACGCTGTGACAACAAAAGTGAGTCTGTTAAAAGGGAAGTTAGATTTCCATGAGTATCATACTTGTTCCAGGCACAGAATGCATGAAGGTGCACAGAGCAGGTGCAAATTGTCTCAGGATGCTATGTAGCTCAGTAAAAAAAAGGTTTCTCCTTTTTTTTTATAACCAGCTGCCCTAATGAATAGCTTTAATTCTGAAACGCTGTTTGCAGGTTATAATTTGATCATTTTAAAGTAAGTTTCCACTGGTAATCCAGTTTATACTTTCAAACACAGTCTTCATTTTCACAAGTAGATTCATGTAAAGAATTAAGTCATATGTGACTAAATAGATATACCACCCCTCTTGTATTTGTAAATATGTGTATTGGCACAGGGTGGATTTGCACACAGTGGAGTCATATTATGAGACATAGAACATTTCTCTATGCTACCTTCAGTTCATACATGCCCTCTGTTTCTTCTTCACCCAAAACCTCATCATATTTTCCACAGGCAGTGCATTTACAGTAAGCCTGAAAAAACACTGACAAAAATTCAAACGGAGGACATTGAAATCATGTCATTAGCACAATTTTACACTCTGAACACCACATTACTTAATTGTTTGATCTGACTATAAGTACTACTATGTGCCATTAAAAAAAGTTGCCGTATTCAGCTCCCCTCCAGTGATGACTCCAATTCCCATAAAGCTTTGCATGTGGTAGCTGTATTCAAACCAGGCAGTAGCAAAGATACTCCTTACAATAGCAATTAAATTGTAATATGTTGGAAAGTTGCTTGAAATTAAATTTGCTTTTATTAATGAGCATATTTTTGGCTTTACAAGCCAAGGATTGTGTAGGATTGTTTGTGTTTGTTCATCCATTGCTTTGAAGTGTACCCCTATAAAATGTGTAAGATAGTAAAACATTTTCCAGAAGTGAAAGAATTGGTCACCCAGCTACATGTCCTTCAAAACTGAAAAGATAATGGGTGAGGGGGGTGGAGTGCAGGAGCCAACAAAAATGTGGAGCCTCATCTTAGCTACTAATAATAATAATAATAATAATAATAAATCTGACCCTAAGAGTAATAGAATACTGTGGGTGCTCTCGGGAAAACCTGAAAACTTAACTTATGGATAGTGATGAGCAAGTTTGTCCCATTTTTCTTTGCCAAAAAGTCAAGTCAATGGGCATTTTTTCATGGTGACGGTATGACTTTTTCAGTGCACAATCGATTGGAGTCTATGAGCGTTTTTTGCAGTGAAACCTGGCTAAAATTTTTGCTAATGTCTACTTATGGCAACTTAAAATGTAATTGCCAGAATGAACTTCTGCAAAGAATTGTCGGGCATTAGTAACCGCCTGAAAACATAGACCACCAGATTTCCAGGCCAACATCACCTGAAAAGATGTGTTATATTGTTCAGATTTCCCTTAAGTTGTCCACGTGCCCTTGCCCTACAAGGGTCAACTGAAGCAGAAAAGTGGAGAGCTACCACATAAACTTGTCCTTTGCTTCTGTGTGGAATTCGTGGTCCTCACTATGCACATCTGTATGATTTCCAACTAGAAGTGCCCAACATGTACAATAATGATTTGAAACTAAAGTCACATAGAAGACAGGGTTGGAAAGGAAAAGATAGGACACTGCATATAGACATAGTCTATATTAGATTTTAGATCATGTGTAAGTGATTGCTCTGCTTAATAGTAAAAACCTCTGTTTGCTGTGATAGGAAGATCTATCAATTAGTACTCTCTCTGTATTATTACTTGACATAATTTGTTTTGCTATCTCTCAGTGACTTATGATTTTACAGAACAGTGTTATCACCAGTAAACTGCTACAGAGCAGTCACTTCTCCATGCATAATTTTTTTAGAGCATTGTGCAGCAATAAATATAATGTAGTGGGTTGAGCTATCAATGGGCATATTTATTATGTGGTATAAAAAAAGGTGGGATAATACACCACACATCACCAAGGCTTTGCTGTGTTAAAAAAGATATACGTTTTTTCTTAGAGTGACTTCCGCTGAAAGCAATTTAAAATAATGGCACAGCATACACATCATAATATGCCCCCAAATGTTTGATAGTCACGTTGGAGGGCCTCAACTGGTCTATGGACCTCTACTTTGACAGCCATAACATTACATCTATTATTTAGGGGGTTATTTATTAAAGGTCGAGTTGTAAAATTATCCAAGTTTTCGGGATAGAAAAAAATAGAATTTTTCGGGTTTCTAAAAAAATCCTTGGATTTTTTAAACTTTTTATACCCAAAGTTGGAAATAGCTTGAAGAAAATACTTGGAGAAAATACTCCAGCTACATACAACCTGTCAAGGTAATGTAGAATTCAATGGCAAAGGTCCCTTGAACCATTTGCAGATGTTTGTAGCCTTCAAGTTTTTTTCCATGAGTTTCGCTCAAAAACTCAATTACTTTAAGTGACTCAAGTTTTTTCTACCAAAAACTCGATTAATTCGAGTATTCGGGTTTTGCACCCTGAATTCAAGTTTTTATTCAAGGTATTAAAAACCTCAGAAAGCTCACAAATTAGACCTTTGATAAGTAAGCCCTTTAATGTGTTTGGATCTGCAATATAACAAATAGTGTTATTTTCTTCTTAAATAAAAAAAGTTAAACAAAAACTGATTATATAGCTCTATATAGTCTTTGATTATTTTGTGTATTTCATATCACTGATGCATAGAGACTCTCTTGAGAGGGTGAATGGTTAAAGTATTGGCATATAAAGATGAAATTTAGCTTCACTGCCTCAGGTCACTGAAATAATGAGACATTTTTCTGACTTACACCTTTTTTATTGCACCAATATTGCCAGGCAAACCTATGGACTAACACTCAGCACCTGTCCTAAATTCTTTTCCCCCTACTTAAAATCATAGCCCCTTTTACAAAAGGCTTAATTGATTCCAAGCATTTATACGTGTGTGATTTTAAGCCTTCTGTTCTCTTGCCAGCTACACGGTTACTTAGAAAACGAGCCGCTCACTATCCAGCTGTTCATTGGTACTGCAGACGATCGCCTGCTGCGACCCCATGCTTTCTACCAGGTCCATCGCATCACCGGCAAGACCGTTTCTACCACAAGCCATGAAACAATCATCTCCAACACCAAGGTCTTGGAAATCCCACTCCTGCCTGAGAACAATATGAGAGCCATGTAAGCCTACCACCTGCTTGCCAGTCGCTTTCCTGAAGCGCTGCCCATTAGGGATTTCAATATGTGCTAATTTTGTTACATAAATCCCATAAATAATCCAGCTTTCCCAATCAACTCTTCAAAACATGTTTGAAGTACCTCTCCTCATTTTACCACCTTAATAAACCTTATAAATACTTCTGACAACGGATTGCTTTTAGTTCTAATGTTTCAGCCCGTGCGGCTGTTGCTTTTTATAAAACATGTCTCAGTTACAGAGCCGTAAATATCTTCCACTTCAGCCTTAGTGTACAGTTTATGGCAAGACACTTATTGGATCTTGTTTTCTGAAGTGCAGTGTTTTTTCAAAAATCGATTATAAGCTTCTCTTGGTAATAGAAAAGAAAGACATAGTACAGAAATCTTTTAGATGTAGACCATCTCAAACACTTGCATGTGTTCTCAAAAACGCACAGAGCATGCTTTTATGGGCGACTTTACAACAGCACTTACTTATACAAATGCACATTGCTGTTCATAGTGGTGTTTCTTAGTTGCCCATACCAAAAAAAAGGCTCTCTGGGTAAATTTAGAAGAGTTTAGAAGAGTTTTTTGCAGAATAAGAAAAAAAATTATATGAACAAAATTAACAAATTATTAAAAAAAATAAATGAAGTAGCATCATATGATTATAAAGTATGTATATTGTATAACTTTCATTTAGAAAGTTACAAATTACAGTACCTCAGTTATATGTGCTATAAACTATTTGGGCCCAACATCTGTGATTATATATTTAAATCCGTGATTGAAAAAAATTAAATATTATCTGCACACATTAGCACTTCCCAAAGAAACATAATGCAACATTCTAAATGCACACAGCACAGTATGAAATATGTGAGACTTTTCTCAAATGTACTGTCCTGACAAACTGGGCGATCGACAGTAAAGAGTCTACACTTTAGTGCTGTTGATCAGCTTAAAAAATAAGCATATTCATATTTTCTTATAATTGTAATAGGACTATTCTACTTTAGACTTTCTGCTTTCAGAATCAGTGTGTACGTTCATTAAGATGAATCACTTTTTGTTGTTTTAACAGTATCGATTGTGCTGGTATTCTGAAGCTTCGTAATTCAGACATCGAACTAAGAAAAGGTGAAACAGATATTGGACGGAAGAATACAAGAGTCCGCTTAGTGTTCCGTGTTCACATTCCACAAGCCAATGGGAGAACTCTTACTCTGCAAGCAGCATCAAACCCTATAGAGTGTTGTAAGTAATTACCATCAGTAAATTGATGTGATTGTAATATGTATCTGAAATGGAAAGGCAATCATGTATGTGAAAATATTCTAATAGTCTAATCCCTTATTAAAAAAAGATGAATGCAGAGGATTGATTTATGTTGAGGGAATAATTTAAATATTTGTAGGACTGTTGGTGTATTGATTCTGCGTCATCACATTCCTTTTGCAAATATATTTGGCTCTGCATCCCTTACATAGGTCTGTCTGCTTAGTTTATGTACCACCCACTCTTTCCCATGGTTAACACCATTTAGAACAGGAAACAGAACTCTGAAATAACATCTTGCAAAAAATAGATAACATTTTTTGCAGTTCAGGTAAAATATTTACGTGAAAGTAAAATGAAAATTTGAAAATGATACATGCTATATACTGCAGATTTTCAAAGACAGAAATAACGTAACAAAACTTTCTCATGCAAGCACACTTGATATTATTAGAACAAAAATAAGCAATTTGGGTTTGCCACTTTTGTTTATTTATGGTATGTGGGGATTTTGAAATATTTTCTATATTCTAACTATAAGCAAGTTTGAACCTTGTTTCACTCCCATATCCCAGCATTTTATATAGGATCGAGGCACTAGTGACACCATCTTTTGTGCAGCTAAAGTCCCTTCACTAAAGGGAGACAAGTGTAGATACCAAAACCTAGAGCAATTCACTGTCAGATATTTAATCAGTAAATGTGACATAATGTACATGAACACAAAAAACATCAAGGGTGAAGTTTGGGTTTGTAACAACTCTTTTGTAAACCCAGTTGTCCCCATTTCAGTGCAGATATCCGGGAAAAGGTGAAGTGGTTGTTCTTATGAAGTAAAATCCAGAATTGTAACTATAACTGCTCCCAAAAAGCATTTTGGCCTGTTTCCAAACCATCCATCTACAGACTGTAGCAGTCCAGCTGTTGCTGATCAATGACTCTTTTGTTGTAATGCAGAAGCAGCCGGAGGGCCAGAAGTTATGTCCCAGTATAAAATGAACTCGTTTGTCACTTGTGAATTTGCATTACGTAGGCAGAGGATTCTGACTAACCATATGAGAGTGCATTTGGGTACATCTTAAATGTTTGGTATTAAAACATACAGTAAATACATCTATGTTTACAATCACTAGTAAAATAAATACTAATCCAGTGCCTGTAAGTGAAAAAGATTTGACAGTGTTGAGTGTATTTCATGTATGTGTATTTTCATGGATGTCTGTTATACATACATTATTCCTGACTGACTGACTGACTGGTTTGGCGGTTTACTTAATACAGAGCAGTACAGTACAGTACGACCCTGTCTTGCATACTTCCTGACACTAGCTAGCTGATTAGAACGTAGATGTGAAACACCTAAACACCTAGTATTTGCTTGTGTTTTGATTGAAGTGTAGATGAGGAATATTGTTGTGTTTGCAAAAAAGCATTTGTGAATATACAGGTTTATGATTTGATAATATTTTTTCCCCTTTAAGCTCAGCGATCTGCTCAGGAATTGCCATTGGTGGAGAAACAGAGCATTGACAGCTTTCCAGTGATTGGTGGGAAAAAAATGATATTGAATGGACACAATTTCCATCCAGACTCCAAAGTAATTTTTGTAGAAAAAGCACCAGGTATACATATATATTTTGGAATTTATTTTTTATACCGAATACACGTGTTACATGTGATAGAATAAGTGTCCCTATTAGTCTGTGCCAATACAAGTAAATATTAAACCATATTGAGACATGTATGTTGTTGATGTAGTAACATAGCATGTTTGCTTTTGAATGGCAATGCCCCAATTTGATTTTCCATAGTGCAGAGGTGGACTACAAAGCTCTGCTGTAAATAGATTAATTATTTTTAAATGAAATGATAACAAAATGAGTAATCTATAATAAATAGGTGTTTCCAATCTATATATTTTGTATTATTGTACTAGAGTGCAAAAAAAGTGATTTGCTGTACTTTTATGTACATAAATTTTATTCACTTAGGGGATTATTTATTAAAGATCAAGTTGTGTTATTCCTAAAAAATTTGGGTGTAGTTCACTAAAAACTCACATTTTTTTCAGGATAAAAAAACCTCAATTTTTTCTAAATTTTTTATTCCCCCAAAGCTGCTAAAAGCCAGCATCCAAAAATTCTCCAGCTAAAACCTTATGAGGTCATGTAGAAGTCAATGGCAGAGGTCCCTTGACCCATTTGAAGATGTTTTTAGCCTTCAAGATTTTTTACGGTGGTTTTCGCTCGAAAACTTGATTCGTTAGAGGTATTCAAGTTTTTTTCTCTAATAACTCGATCAATTTGAGTATTCAAGTTTTTCACCCTGATTGCATTCAATCGAGTTTTTTACATTTGGGTTTTTTCATAAATAAGTAAACATTCAAGTTGTGAGTTTATTTGAGGTAGAAAAAAAACCTCACATAGCTCACAAACTCAACCTTTGATAAATAACCCCCTTACTGTTTGAAAAGGGGAAGAAAACTTCTTAGTTCTGATATCTTCAATTCACTTCCTTCCTCTTAATAACATTCAGCATTTCCAGTGATGTTGTAAAATAGAGAGCACACTATCATCACAGCTACTGTATTTTTTATGAGGATGATTTAGTAACAGTCGAGTCAGTCTATTGATGTAAAAAAATGTCTTCAAAAAATGTCTGAAAAAGTCTTCATTTAGTAAACACTGATAGACCTAAGCCTCTATTGTTAATGAAACAGCCGCTTAATGTTCTTAATATCTTGCAAATTTAAAGAACTTGACCGCTGAAAGTATTTGTTAGTATTAGGGACAGTTCTTCCTTGGAACAAATAAATATCGAGTGTTTCTGGAATTTAATAGTAGTCAGAGATAAATAATAATTCCACAACATCAGTGGCATAATACAAAATAAATGAGATATTAATGTAATAAATAGTGACTGAAATAAAATTATTACATGGCTTAAAACATATGAGAAACAGTATATTGCAATTACATTTATTGCATAAAGAAAAAAACTGCGCATATACTGTATCTTATTGTCAGTGGTCTCTTTTTTAAAAAAAGATGCTTTTATAACAAAAAAAAGTAGTATAGTACATGTATGAAAATATTATATAATGTCAAACAGCTTTGTTAATGTTATTTTCCATTTCCAACATTACTGGCTTTACTTCCTTCAGTTAAATCAACTTGTGATTTGTCAATCTTGTGATGCCTAAATACACAGGCAGGTTTAATTTGCTGATTTGTCCAAAACGGAAAACAGATCTGCAGCTTATCTGTCTGTGTATGGGCCCTTCCTGATGGCCTACCTGTTAGATTCATGTAGATATGTATCAGACATGTTAAAAAATCCCATCAGACGGGAACTGCATCAGCTTGTTGATTCAGTCCACTCAGATGGGCCTGCATAGCCGTAGGGTCAGACAGGGCCAGCAGGACACCGGGAAAAAACATGGTGGGCCCCTGGCTCTTGTTGGCCCTGCCGGGCCAGATCCGCAGGTTTCCTGCCATGACCTCCCTTTTTTGGACAATCGCGGCAAAAGCATAGTTAGCGTACGGCAGCGCAGCGGGGGTGGGTGGGGGGTCCTGGACAGCAGCGTCTTAGCACTCTCAAAAGTGCAGAAAGTTGATACATGAAATAGATGTAATGCACATTTGGTTCAGGCAAACAAAAAGTAAAGATTATATAAAATTAAGGGTATTACAGATTAAACCTGGAAAGCTATTGCTTTTGTGTTAATTCAAAGGAAAGGAAGCTTAAGTATGCAAATTATTTTTTCTTTGCCATCAACAGTGAGATTCTAAGTACTAATTCTATTTAATTATAAATGGTAATTTTAAGCCAGATTCTGATCACTGTGTGGCTATTAACTGAATTTTGTAAACATATATAGTGAATAATTATATTGTGCTTTAATTAAGCCAACCCACAGTGAAATTGCCTCCCACCTAGCCCAATCATCAGGAGGTGTTCTAGTCCAGAAAAAGCTTGAAGAAAGGACTTTCTTTTGCCGAGCCCTTCAGGGCTAGTCTTTTAAGACAATGCCTTTTGTGCAATTATCCTGGACTTAGCTTGTAATAACAATTAATGGTAGACAAAATGCTTGTGTATCCGCTGGTGATGCATCATTCTGAAGCAATGCTTGTTTTAATTTGTGCGCAACCACTTAAATGCAATTGAAATAAAAATATAATAATAGTAATTTTAGTTAATTAGCCAGCTGCAGTGTCTCTGCCAGCAGGTGTTTTCTTCTTACCTTCAAGAGTAAAAACAAGGGAAGCAGGTACCAGACGCCCTGCATATTTCTTCTTGGGGTTCAGCCATTCATTGGTTGACTAAAGAGATTTGTTCTTTGAAAATTAAAATGAACATAAAAGTTAATAACCTTCCTAGTGGGTTTCAGCTAATAGAATTAGAGAAGGCTAGTCATTATTATAAACACCTAAGTAAAATCATGAAAAATAATGAATGCCTCCTTAGAAAGTCAAATAATCATAGAAGGCTGACTCAAAGGGTTTTCACATTGCTATTTTACAATTCCATAAAAATCAACATTTTAATGGGTAATTATAATCCGTAGCAGCAACATTAAAAGCCAAGCAATAGGGGAGCAATTAGCCAAAATAAAAGGCCAGTAAATGTGGTCAACGCTATACTTCTTAGTTAACTGCTTGTTTCCCTAAATAGTCATACACCATGCTGCCTATTTTCTGGTTTTAATCATGTAGTTTGCGGTATTGTCAGTATTGTAAACTGGCTAGTATTACTTAAAGCAAATCTCAGGCACACAAAATATTATTTATCTATATCACAGAATTTTTAAAATTCACTTAAATAGAAACTTATGGACAGCTATTATTCCTTGATACAAAACCCTGGGGAAGCAGAGCTATGATGGCCTGGTACAAAACATGGGGAAGCACTTTGCATGTGCCTGATGCAAAGCAGATTATTGCAGTGTATTTCATTGCTGTTTTATTTACATAAGAGGGGCATGTACAACCTCCAAGCAGGGGCATATTTACCATATAGGCACTCAAGGGCCTGTACCTAGGGGACAATTTTAATGGAGCGTCCCTCGGATGACTATAAGGTAAAAAATGTTGCTAGAAAAAAAAACCTACTTCCCCTGCTGCCGGATGCTTTCCTACTAAATCTGGCAGCAGAGGTGGGGGTAGGGGTTCCATCAATAGACGTAGGGCGAAAGTGATATCAGGCTCATATGTATTGTGATGTGGAGTCGCCTCTTCTGATTTTACATGAAGGTGCTCGCAGTTCCAGTGCCAAGCACAGCACTGGACCTGAATACACTTCTACCTCCAAGGTAGTGTGCACCTGCTGTTTGCAGTATACATGCCTTCCTCAACTGCAGAATTACTACCTTAATGAATACAATGTTTGCCTGCATCCCTTCTCATATCACTCCCATACTTTCGTCCGAGAAAATTTGATTTTGTCAATACATTACGGTTGGTCAAATTTCAAATTTATGGGAGTTTATGGGAGTTTTAAAAAACTCTGAATTCGAAATTCGACCCTTGGTAAATGTGCCTCTAAGTGACTGTGTCAAAGCTAACTTTTGTAAAGGAAAAGTATTCATGCCAGTTGTTTTTTGAAAACTAAAGTGGCAAGGCTTGTTTTTTTCCTTCAGTGTTAAACAGCACCATGCTTACCTAATGTGAGAAAAGCATGGTTGATTAACCCAAACAATTATCTAGACATTCTTCTTGATAAAGGAAGGCTTTTCTTTAGGGCTAGTCCACACGGGGAGATAACCACGCGTTTGCGGTCGCGGCGACAAAGCGCCACGACAGTCGCCGCGACCGGCGCAGGCGACAGTTTTGTATGGGCGCCTATGTAAAAACGCCTGTGCTAACCACACGAGGCGATTTGCTTTTCAACAGTCGCCTGAAAAAGCATGGCGAGGCATTTTCAGGCGACTGTTGAAAAGCGCATCGCCTCGTGTGGTTAGCACAGGCGTTTTTACATAGGCGCCCATACAAAACTGTCGCCTGCGCCGGTCGCGGCGACTGTCGTGGCGCTTTGTCGCCGCGACCGCAAACGCGTGGCTATCTCCCCGTGTGGAATAGCCCTTAAAGTAACAGTAACATCAAAAAGTAAAATGTAATGCAGTGTTACCCTGCACTGGTAATCCTGCTACTATTGTTTATATAAATAAAATGCTGTGTAGCAGGGGGGGGGGTCAGTCATTTAAAGGAGAAAAGGCTCAAGTTACATAGCAGATAGTGTTATCCACTATTTAATCTGTGCCATATAGCCTTTTTTCAGTTTCCACCATTGTTAAGGTGGCCATAGACACAGATCCGCTTGTTTGTCGACACCGGCAAATCAGCCAATCTTTCCCCGATATGCCACTAACGGGCATGGCGATATCGGGGGTAATCTGAACGTTCGGCCCTATGGCCCCATGGCCGAACGAACGGATTACGATGAGAGCGCAATGGGCTCCGGCGGGACAGTCAGGACAAAATCAAACCTGTACGACCAAACGACCGATCTCAGCTGGACGAAAAATGTCTGGACTCTCCACACACGGTCCGAAAATCATACAAATCCTCAATTCGAACTATAGGATCTTTGCGTCTATGGCCAGCTTTACACAGCAGCTTGTTTTTATGAACTATAGTTGTGTTTCTGAAGCAAAAAGATCAGTTTTACCAGTGCAGGGCAACAGTACATGATATTTTCATCTCTTTAAAACGCTTTAATTTTTTGGTGTTACTGTTCCTTTAAGAAATGTAGATGAAACTTCCCTTTAGCTCCTCCAAGCAAGTGAGATAGCAACAACATGTTCTATCAGACACAACTGAAACAACTGCATAGATTCAGTCATTTTCTATGCAGAAAAACTGTATGATTTAGTGGACATTACGAGGGAAATTACATTACAAGTATATAAGTCACAGGCACATCAGTCACAGGCATAACTTTGCCTTGTGCTAGGAAAGGAAATGAGGAAGGTACTTTTTTATTTGTATCCTTTGGTTGCTGTTAAAAACACTGTTAACAATCCAAAACTTTTACTGTACGTAAAATTACGAACAGTGCAAAGTTATCTTCTCTGAGAAATGTATTTTAAATAGGGAATGTGTTCAAAGATATTGTAGCAGTTAAAGTAGAAGCTCTTTTTAGCTCCAGCTATGACATTCATTCCAGTGTCTTGTAAGACAAAATCTCAGCTGTTGTAACCTCATGAGGCCTGGCATTATCCTGCCCTCCTTGAATAGGGAGTCTCTGCTAACAATGACTCATTCCAAGGGAATCCCAAAAGAACAATCATGTCAGTACTTGAACTTAAAGGAAAGAAAGCTGAGTTCAGTGTTAACCCTTTGTTCTGTTTGTACTGCTTAACAGTATTCTGATAATGCACATCAATTCAGTCTGACTACTTACCCTTGACTTAACATTGCAGACAAACAAATTATTGCTTGTATTCTCAATGTAGCATTTTTATTTCTTTTTATATTTAATCTCTTATAAAAATATATTTTGAGACCAGAATCCACTTGCCTCAGACTGCAGTATCCAGTTACATTATTGCAACATTTCTCATTATCCATCGCTTTCAGTAGGGACATGTAAAGCAACTCTGGTTATAATTTCAATCTTATTACACAATAAATACGTTACTGTTACTATTTAATTGCTTCTTTCCCAAAAAGAAAAGCAGTTAAACATTTCAGCCAGTCTTGACCTATTTCAGACTGCGATAAAATCTTGTTGAGATTGCCCCAACAATTTTCATTGTGGCATATACTTTTAAGAAACATGCATGCAGTTACATTTTTTCACTTTACATTTTAACACTGCCATAGTTTTCATGTAATACCAAGGGGTAAAAATAATTTTCAAAGAACATAGCTGCAGTTTTGCTTCAGGGCAGAAAGCCATAGCAACCAATCCTTCATTTGTGTCTGTTTTTATTCATCTAACTACACTAGACCAATGAACACTAACTGTAGGTTACTATTGGTTATGCATTCAAACATAATTCACCTATGTTAGTGACTTTACCCTCAGGGGGTAATTTGTTAAACTGTCAGTCTGAAATATGTTTTTTTAACAAATTTTTTTCCGAATAGAAAAAATGAAAACGTTAAAATATTGCTGGTAATCTAAACTGTTACATCAAAAAAGTTTTTTTCTAGAACATTGTTATAATTTCATGATTTTGCTGCATGAAGACAAAAACACTACTATTGGCAAAAGCTCATTCTTAGGAATGGTCAACAGATTTCAAAAGGGCTTTATCTGTGGTTTGGGGCAAATCTCAGAATGACTTTTTTAGCAAGAGATTCTTTTAAATACGTGTACACTGGCACGCTATGGGGTCCATTTATTAAAAAAACGATTTTGATTTTTTCCACAAATATCTGTGGTTTTCTCATTTTTTTAAAAAGATCTAAATATTTGAGATTTATTTAGTTTAAAAACCATGAAAACCACTAAGACAAAACTTCACCAAGTTAAAAGTTGTCAATTCCTAGGGAACTCTGCTGATTTTTTTTTTGGACCATTCTAAATCAATTTGGATTTAGAGGTTTACATATTTTATTTCGCTAGGAAAGGGTTTATTTTAGAGGTTTTCGAGGTATTTGGATTTTTTAGCTAATTTTCCATTTTTTTATTCAGATTTTTTGATTAAACTCATGACATTTGTAGTTTGGTCGTGGTTTCAAAAAACACTAAAACCATTAAAATTAGACTGTTGAAAAATAGCCCCCCCACAGATGTGATTTGTTCATGCTTGAGCCACTGGGCTTGAGCATTTGAGTACTAAAATCACACGTGAGTTCGTAAACTCATGCATGGTTTGCACCATGCCTTGCTTGAAAAAAAATAAAAAGCTCATCAGGTTTTAGGAGCCAAGCTTTTATTTTCTTTTAAAAGCCCACTGAGGGCAAAAACAATCAAGTTGAGTTATTCAGATGAGAAAACCATGCATGATTTTAGTATCCAAACACTTAAGCCCAGAGGAGCATTTAGCAAATCGGCCCCCACATATACACATAGGGGCACATTTACTATGGGTCGAATATCGAAGGTTAATTAACCCTTGTTATTCGACCATCGAAGTAAAATCCTTCGACTTCGAATATCGTCAATACCAAAGAAGCTCAGCTAGTAGCTCTTCATCTGTTGAAGGTATGAAATAAAGTTCTAGATTTTGCTACTTTCAATACTGGTTACTGCTACAGCTACTTGACAACATATAAACATTTATGTTGCAATAACAGAAATCTAATATCTGTCTTTTGTAATTACCCTCTATACTATATTATCATGTAGCCATGCACTGGCAGCATGAGGGTCCAAAGCTGCAGTGGGAAAATGTATAAATATAAATGCGCATTACAGTAATGTCTGAGGAGGACTCCTTTTGGAGCTTGTATGGTTACGATATCACAGACTGAATTATCCTTGTCTCTATTACTGCTAAACAAAAAGAGGTCTAATAGAAATATTGTTGTGGGCCCATGTAGATTGCTGTATGGAATAAAAACCTGGGAGTGGAACTTTACTATCATCCCACTTTGATTTTCAGTTGTTCAGCTCACCGACGCTTTGTGTAGTTTAGTGCAGTCTGGATGTTCATGTTAGTAATTAAATCACAAAATATGCAAGTGGTTCTCAAGGCAAATTAGCCATGTGGGACCAGCTGTAGAATGACTCTTGACTGCTCCATTAGTTTGTGTACTAATGCTTTATGTCACTAGGCCTGCATCATTTCATTTTCAGTGACAATCATAATTTAAATTGGTACACAAATTCAGTGGGAGGGTTAAGACGGCAAGAGCTGTTTTGACAAAGTATGACGCGCAGACTGATGAAGTTGAATCTCAGCCAAGCTCCATTTGGTAAGAGATATTACATTCTTGGAGATCTTTCCACACTATTTCTTATGCCAGTAGCAGTAATAGTAAGGAGCCCCGTGGCCAGAAAAGTGTCATATTTCCACTTGCAATCAAAATGTTATTCATGTAAAGAGAAATACACAAACACCAACATTTAATTCATTGAAGCAGTGTTTTGTCAGCTTTCATATAATAAATTGCAATTGTTTATTTAATCCTGAGATATATATATCCGTGCTGTTTCACAACAGGACTCTAAGCTCAGCATTAAAAGCCAATGACTTAGGCAAACAGAATTAAGGTTGACAGATGACAACAGTGTAGTTTAGACTGGAAACTTTGTCTGTGAATATTGTTGTATGGCATAAGAAGAGGAAGTCTCAGCAAGCAATGAAAAAGCTGTTGTACAACCACTAAATACACATTTCAATTATTAAATCTTTAAATACTTTGTACTTAAAAGATGACTGGAACGTTTGCAAATGGCTCAAGGCTCACATGTTGAAGATTTCTATTGCACAGTCTAACGCTGTTAAAAGGTAAACATCAATATTCTAAATGATGTCAAGCCATAAAACTTGCTAGACAACCTATTTGCTTCTTTCTAATATTTATAACTTTCATTACTGCGGCTTTTACCGGGGCTTTCGTTCATGCTTGCTGTGGCATCCTTTTGAAAAATTTTGATTATTTGAGATAATGCTTATTAAATATATAGATCTGGCAGTATACAGGTCTGTATGAAAATGAATGATTGTTAGGGCAGTATCTTAGTGGAGCATGTTTGAGACCTGTCTGTTGTCATTTTATGCCAGAGGTATTGACTATAGTTGATTTTTTTTTGTACAGATATAAGTTGAGCATATTTTCACCACCCAGGCCACATCATTTGTATTGCATATACCCTCTTCATTTCCCAGCATTTTCCTAAAACAAATAGCAGCTTTCACCCAGCAGCCATTTTCCCTCTGACACATCATCAGTAACATTGACATCTGCAAACAGGACATGTATGCTGTAAAGTTCATGCAATTCAGAATGCAGGTTTACACAGGCACAACAGACTTTGATGAAAAGTTCAGCTGGGGTTGAGCACTGTAATGGTTAAGCTGAGCTCAGGAGAGATGGTTAGGAGAAAAAAAATAGGATCAGACAGCTAGAGTTTCTGTGGCAACCAGCAATGCTATCTCTTCATTTTCTGTTAGACTGGGGGTTGTTTAGTAATCTAAGCTGAGAAGAACTGAGCATGCTCATGAGCCAACAGCCAAAGCAAATTCCTGAGTGATTAAGTGGATGCTGCAGCCTTACTGTTAACCTTTTAAGAGTGGCAGGTATCTAAAGATTCAAAGAAGCTGTACACTGATTACATTTTTGTTGGGAGGGGTTTACATGCCTTTTAATGGAAACACAACCAGCCTATTGGGTTAATTTAATTTAGCAGAATGAAGGTATGAAGATTCAAATTACGGAAAGATTTATTATCCGGAAAACCCCAGGTTCCGAGCTTTCTGGGTAACAGATCCCATACCTGTAGAATATGTGCCAGGACAGACATGTTAATTTAGCATTATTTTCTGATTGCAGTTCAGTGAAGCATGGCAACATGCCAAAATTGCCCAGTGTGACATTCATTTTTAAATCAAGAACCAGCAATGCAAAATGTGCCTTTGGAAACCATGCAATGACCATTTTGTGTGAATAGTTTTAACTACAGCTAGTTTACTTCAGGCATATTTGAGTGGGACCTGTGAAGTGCTACTAGATTCTGCAGCACTGTCTAGTGTAGCGTGAGATAGAGCAAGGCAAATTCAATTCCTTGGTTTACAAAGTTTTAATTAAATAAGGATCAGTTGAGATTTCTTTTATGCTTTTTAAAGAGTAAGCAGTGTAACAATTCTTAACCTGTAAACCTTAGCAAAGAAGTGTAGTTATTATAATTTGTATGTTTTCATGTTAGATTGTTTCCTACACTCTCTCTCTCTTTGTGTTTGGGAACCTCCAGTAACCACAATCCTCTGATTAAAACCAGCAGTGTGTTCCTGTATGAAGGAAAGCTGCTGTACATGACTGTTCGCTTATGTAACTAGAAGTGATGACTTTAATGTCACACAAATTGTTCCTGTCACAATGATTGTAAAAAAAGACTCTGAAGCATCATAATGTCCAATAGCTTGAAGATTATCAGATGTAAAGGAAAAACAGTAGCTACTGTAGTTGTATTTTGAGAGTGAAGCAGTGTTTAGAAAGATGTCCAGGCCACCCACAAATATGGATTCCAGCTGAAATCATTAGGGCTTTTTTTTGTCTCACTTATCACATAATAGGGCAATTTTTGTCACACAGATGCTAGTCTAAACAATCACAGTTTCACTAAAATATAATTGCCCATTACTATATTGCCTTAGAAAGTAGTATGCTTACTGAGTTTTCAACATGTTGACTTAAACAAGGCACTCTTGTTTTTTTCATGTCATGTTGGTTAATATGACCTTAACTGAATTATGTTAAATGCTGTAATTATACTAATTATTATTACATTAGTCTGCCATTGGAGGATTTGCTGGTATAATGTTAACAAATTAAATTGCCACAAAAGTAAATTGCTTTAGCCGTCTTTCTTTTAGTTTGTGAATTTCGTTTATTCAACATCAATTTTTTGGCCATCTGTATAACATACCTAGATAATAGGTAACACCTTGTTACTTGTATGTAGGGTAAAAATGTATATTATAACTTCCTGTCAAGCACCTTTTGTAACAACATGAAATGTAATAAATTGTGCTATTAACAGCAGCCAAAAAAGAAAAAAAAACATTTTGAAAGTACGACCACCAGATAACGATTTAAAATGTAGCAAGGTTCAAGTATAATATTGAATCTAGGATACTTGCTTATTGATCAACAACTCCTGTTCTTTGCCCAGAACTATGTTACCTTAAAGATGCATCTTTTTGTTACTGTCTGTCCAGATATACTACTGGAGGGTAAGCTTGGAATATAAGTATAAAGATAAATAATAAACATTTAAATAAATGCATCATCTGTAACAACTTGAGTATTAATTTCTATATCTGCCAAAAACCTCTGTGTTTTTTTGTTTCTAAAAAATGCTGAAAGCACTACAGCATTAGCAGTCCTCGAGTTACATACACCCGACTTACATACAACTCACACTTACAGATGGGGCTGTTACAGTAACATACTATGATTTGCTTGGCCTTTATTAGTGTTTAGCTTTAATAAACCATCTGCCCCAATCCCCTCTTGTGTGTGTTGTCTCCTGCATAGCACAGAAAGGTAAAAATAACTATGCACAGAAAGGTAAAAATAAATACTATGTTAAGACAGACATCTGTCTAAGTTGCATTTAATAAGTACAGTAAATGTATATGTTTCAACTTACATACAAATTCAACTTATGAACAAACCTACAGACCCTATCTAGTATGGAACTCGGGGACTGCCTGCATTTGATAAACTATACAAACCAACTTTTATTGTTCTAGTTAGAACACTAGCATATTCCGGGTGATGGAAGCAGATCTGCTAAAGTGAACATTCTTCTTCATTCACACATAATCAAAAAAATGCTTTCAAAATGTCACAGAAGTGATAGTATCAAGGTTGGCTCATTCCAGTCAGACAGGCCAGCATCTAAGTGAGGACACACTAAACTTTTGTCATGACACAAATAGCAGGCAAGAGTTTATAGATTTATGTTTGTGATCTATATTTGGAACAGCATTTATTGTTCCTGGAGCAGACACAATCTAAGCTATTGATATAGTAGCTCTAAGAAAAAGAAAACTCAAGGTTCTTTAGTTCTTCCTTAACAGGAACTTTTAAAACCATTTTTGACATTTGCTATGTACTGTATTTTGTGGTTAAAGAAAGTTTTCCTTTCTCCATTAGTAAATATATTTTTTTATGATGATATCACTTATTTTTGTTTTACCTGGCATATTTAAAATTATATTCTTTATGACTTTATTTCATTTATTTTCAATTGGTAAAAATGATGGGATGAGGAAGCACATTAATGAAGAATTTATTTTTTTAAAAACCATAGCAAAAAAATAGCTCCTACAGTATTTGTGAAAATGAATTCTTAGCAACCACTACAGGTGCAGGTTTATATTTCTATGACAGCCCACTTTAGATTATCCAAAAGTCATAATGGGTGGGGGGGTGGGGTAGGATATGTATTGTGGGGGTGGGGGTGGTTGAGAGCAAAGGGAAACTGAAAGGGTGGGATATGACAGGTTGATATGCAGTGAATAACGTACCGCCCAACCAAAAAAAAAAATTATAAAGATATAACTCTCCAAAGAGTTCCTTGCCCATATAAAGGCACAAGGCCGAAGGCGGAGTGCTTTTATACAGGGCACGGAGCTCCGAGGGTGAGGTAGAAATTACATCATTAAGCACTGATTGTAACTTATGGCATCACTAAGCACAGTTTATGAGGATGTCATTTACAGGATATTCATGGTATTCATTGTATTATATACAGATAATGGAAATTGTCAGGAGTTGCAGCTATCTTTTCCTTAGTTTTAATGTCTGATAAACATATGAAGAAAATATAATATTGTCACCGTTTTAAAATTAAAAAGATTAGAACTGCTTCAAAGAAAAGTCTGACTGTCCAGATTCTGAACGGCATTATTTCATGGAACTCACCCAGCTGTGTCATGTCTACAGCTGGATATGTATGTATTTGAAATTAAGTACAATTATGTACTCTCCTTGAGTTATTTCCAAAGTATGATTTGCTTTTTGGATTTAGAATTTTGAGAACTGTTTGTCCATAATATAATCAATTTGTGGCATATATACACCCTGCCATAATGGATGGCCACAGTCTTATTTAATGAGGTTCCTATTGCAGACACAGGGATCTGACACCCATACGTCATATTTAGTTACATTTACTCTATGGGGATAACGCTGACCACCCACTGAAGGCCTAAATTGCCATTCTATATGAGCACACAACCCATCTGCCATTGCCAGACGATTCCCAACGAATGCAGAGGTGATTAAAGAGAAGGTTCTACTCCAAAATTTAAGTTCATTTGACTTGGCATATCAGCTATTTTGTTTCTATACATGTAAAAATGTCCTGTTATTAATATTTTATTGCAGTTAATCTACTAGTGTTTGTTGCTGTGTTTAACAATCTTTTATTTGATATCTAAGCAAAGCCCTAGCAGTTCAATACCTATGTGTGCTATTTTTCACTGCATTTTTTAGCTGGTAGCTTATTGGCCTAAGTACAGGGGCCTCACCAGTCGATACCTTGTCCATATTTGATCAGATATCATTTGGGAAGATTTGAAAATCTCATTGGGTAAGAAACGCATTGTGAATTTTCAAGACCTCTGTAGTTTAACCTCTTTTGTATAGATAAGGCAAAATATGCCTTTTTTAATTTACTGTAGTAATTTAAATAATTTTAATAAATATACTTATATTACTTTTTTGTACTCCATAAATTAAGGTGTAGCTTTTTGAAAATTCACTAGCAGCAAGCATGTGTGGCCTGCTTCAGTGGAAAATTCTATGACGTATTGGTCTGCAGGCATATCCTAGTGAGAGTGGGTATCCCACTGAGTTTGTGGACTGCAGTGTGTATATAATCTTTGGAGCTGAATGCTCTTACTGTTCATTTTCATAAATGGGCCCCCACAAATTGCTCTATTCCTTTTTTTCCTCGTATGTGTGCAACTCTGCAAAACATGTTTACTGTAAGAGGCTGACGTAGTGGTCTAAGGTTTCCCTCCTGGACTGGATCCCAGCTCAAAGGCGTTGAGATTTCCCTGTTGGTTCCCTAGACGTAATATGAGGAATTGTCTACTTTTTTCTCTACATCTGTATCATAACAGCTTCTGCTTCTTGTGTTTTTCTTAAATATAATGTCACTATTTCTTAATGAGTAGTCTATTCCTTTTATAACTGCAACGGTCTGGACATTCTCAGCAGAATTCCTTGCAGAAATGAAAACGATTTTTCTTCTAACCTTCTAGCAGACAGCCAAAAGACTAAACATAGGTCAGATTTTATTTTATGTAACACTGTGAATTCAAAGATATGACCTTGGTTTATTCAGTTTTGGTGCTTTGTGCTTGCAAATTTCTAGGGCATTTGCATGTAATATTGTGCAGGTATATCTAAAATGTAATGTATATGAGTTTAAACTCCGTGTGTTCTCTGAATTTAGCACAGCAGTGTAGCACAAGGGTGGGCCTTATTGCAGCAGGCAATAATCAGAATCATAAGAAGCAATACTCATCAGCGGACAGAAGGTGCAGCAGCCCTGTCCCAATATGCCTCCGGATGTGCAAGTTAGGGTGTGGGACACCTATGTGCCTCCCCCTGTCGTCCCTCTTCAATTCAATGGGCCTTTGGTCATTTATATTGCCTACAGTGCCTTAATTTTCATGTTAACCAAATTATCTTCTTATGGGATTGCCATACAGCCTGCTCCCATCAACTAATTTGTTGTTCTTCATAGTTCTGTATTTAATGTTATCCTTTGGTGAGGTCATTAGAGATTTACTCATTTTAGGTGACTCACATGTCCTTATTTATGTGTAAACGTAATACCTGGTCTGTTAAGGCACTTAAGACCAGGAATTGGACATCCCTAAATCTGTTTAAACTTTGTTGCTTAAAACTATGCTGTTTCAAATGAGATTTATACTCTCTGGTGAACCTTGGCCGTAGCATTGATTGGGATGAAGGATCTATGTTTAATGTGGCCAGCTAAATGTATGGGCCTGTAGGAAGAGTCGACATTTTTTAGCAGAACAGCTTCTTTGGAAATAAAACAGAGATATTAAATGGGTGCCTGTTTGGCACTGTAATGATTCAATTCAGTTTTGTCAATCGTTTATGTGTATCTTATTACATTATATTAAAAACAATTATTGTGTATAACTGATTTTATGATGTCCGGGACTAGGGCTATTTGTGTTCAATTTTCCTGTAATATGTCATGATAATATATCAAACATTTGATAATAGTTCTTGGTGCTAGTTCACTTTTAATGGATTGATCAACTAACGATAAAATAAAGTTAGCAGACATTCTGTAAGGAAAAGAGTTAAGTTGCTTATGTTGCCAGTGGGGAAACTTCTCTTCAGTTGTTCAGCATGTAGTAAGCCCCACAGATCTTAGACTGAAAGAGCAAGACCCATTCTGCCAATGATTAAAAAGAAAAGAAATTAAACATCTGGTATATACATTTGAGCCGTGATCCCCAAAAGCCCTTTAAGGTTTCTTCTGTTAAGTTCTGGCAGAGCTAATATAAACTACTGCTAGAAAGATTTGAATACTGGCATGGCATATGTGTTTCCCCCCCAACCACTGCAAAACCTATTCAACACTTTTTAAATGGCTTTGAGACTCTAGCAATTTAGTGTAAAAAAAAATACTGAAATGCAGCACTTCATCACTTATAGGCAACTATCTTTAACTTGGGAACTCTGAAGCAATATGCCTGAAAATGCAAATGGTTTTGATGTCTCTAAGCTAACACAAATACCTGAGTTCTCTTTCAAACAGATTTCTTGCACAAAGAGACTTCTGTACATGAATATGATTATTTCAGACATTTGTAATCAATCAGGTCACTCTGCCTGCGAAACGTCTATATGTATGGGGCGTGAGAGACTGTGCTAAACAAAAAGAGCTTTCACCAACAGCTTTCACAGAGCCTGACTTTTTTTTCCCATTATTTAAACATGCAAAAGGCTGTATAGTCAGGTTCAATATGACTTATATTTGTATTGCCCAGCCTGTATGTTGACATACATATTTACAAGGGCTTACAACAAATTGGTCTTCAGCTGATATCTTCTGTCAAGGAAAATACAGAGGACATTAGTCTACACCTTTCAGACTTAGTTAAATTCATTGATAAGCAGGGATGTTTCCCTCTCTTTTTCTATGTATCGAATAGTTGGAGTCAAAAGGAAATGTGTTGATTGATTATTAAAAGGTTTGGTAGTTATAGTTCACAAGAGCATTTACATCCCAACTCTCTATTTTGATAGGCACAACTTTATCTGAAAATGGTGGAGCAGATGTCTGTGTTTTTACAATAATTGTTGTGATAACTGTGGATTTCCCCCAAGAAAACTGTACCAATCAAAACACCTTGTGCCTTGGGCCGTAAGCTCACTTACGTTAAAGCCTGTACCACACTGAGGGAGTAGACACTACTACTCATAGCTAGCTAGAAATAGGGGTCTATTATGGCCATAGTAAAGAATGAGGTCTATTTCTTGCCATCTACAAGTGGCCAGAAGTATGAATAGCCATACAGGTTACAAGGCCCTACAGGTAGAATTTAGAGGAGACATGTTGAAAAGGAAAGTCTATATATATATATATATGCGTAGCGTAGAAAGATATCACATGTACTCCTAGTGTTTATACAGACATGTTAAGACATTGTTTCTGCTTAGTCTGCCTTAATCATGCGGTAAGAGATCTCTTTTTTTTGTGCTGTAAAAGAAAGTTAGAAGAATAGGGGCTATTTGTCTTGTTAATTGTAATAACATCAGGTCTTTCTCGCTAATAAATAAATCTTATACTTTGCCCTTTCTTAACCCCACACCTTTTGCTTAAAGGCATACTGTCATGGGAAAACATGATTTTTTCAAAAAATATTAGTTAATAGTGCCGCTCCAGGAGAATTCTGCAGTGAAATCCATTTTTTAAAAGAGTAAATAGATTTTTTGATATTTCATTTTCAAATCTGATATCGGTTCAGACATATTGTCAGTTTCCCAGGTGCCTCCAGTCATGTGACCTGTGCTCTGATAAACTTCAGTCACTCCTTACTTGGAGTGATATCACCCCCTCCCTTCCCTCTCCTATAGCCCATCAGCAGAACAATGGGAAGGTAACCAGATAACAGCTCCCTGGCAGCACTCACTAGTAAAAATCCATGTCCCACTGCGACTCCTTCACTTACATTAGCTTCAGAACTAGCAATAAGAGCAGTGGGCCTTTTTCTAATTTGGTAGGTTTGGCCCAGCTGACTGAGTCTGACATTTTTGCATTAGTCATTTGCTTTATTTAGCATATGGCTGTACTATGTCAGATATAAGTATATCACACAAAAATATGCTTTCTTCATTCTCTTCTCATTTGTACATTTTGGTATACGTTTTATGTAACTGTATATTTCCTAATTCTTGTTTCCCTTATAGATGGCCATCATGTATGGGAAATGGAGGCAAAAACTGACAAAGAAATGTTTAAGACGGTACGTATAAGCACTTTAGAGCCAGTATATCTGACCATTTTTGGATTTTTACAATATACATATTTAAAAAAGCAATAGAACCCCCATAAATGATAAAATTAAAATGGTAAAAAGTGAAAAACTGGCATATTAAAAGACTGAAACACAGTTTCTAGAACTGTAAAGATGTGGAATAGAGCTGTGAAAAAATGAAAAAGAGCTGTGAAATTGTGGAATTCTCTCCCTGAATCAGTCATACTAACTGATACTCACTGATGATTAAAGGGGAACTAAAGTCTACAATAGAATAATGCTGGAAATGCTGTGTTTTGTATACTAAACATAAACATGAACTTACTGCACCAGAAGCCTAAATAAAAATATGATTTATGTTTTCAAAGTTGGCCGCAGTGGGCTGTCATCTTGTAACTTTGTTAAACATCTTTGCAAGACCAAGACTACACACATGCTCAGTGTGGTCTGGGCTTCTGTTGGAATGGTTAAGCTTAGAGATCGTCATAAATTATCAACACAAAAAGTCAAATAATATGTGCTATAGAAGCCGATACAGCAAGACTAATAATCAGAATATGAGGATTGCACTGGGTCTGTGGATACAAATCTCTACACAGTCGTTGGCTGCTTTCTAGGGAAACAAACAAAGCTGCTTGAGGTCAGGGAAATAAGGTGGGGGAGGGAAATAAGGTTGTGGGGGCTCCCCCCTGCCGTTTGAAAGTATGATTGTTTCCTTGCAGTGCAGAGCAGTTAGGGACCATCTGAAGTTTCAGAGCAAGTAAAACGAAGGGGGAATTTCACTGCATAAAGTCAGGTTTGTTATAAAAACAGTACACATTTTTTAATTAAAGTATATTGGAGATATATTTATTTTTCATTAAAGAAAGTAAAAATGGCATTTTATTTTTTTGCCCTTTGATCCCTTTTAACAAGGGTTTGGGTGGCTTTTTAGCAAGTGAAGGAATACAAGATTATAGAAGATAGCTCATAGTACAAGTTGATCCAGGGACTGGTCCAATTTGCCATCTTGGAGACAGGAATGAATTCCCCCCGAGAAAAGGAGAGGCTTCATGGGTTTTTTTTGCCTTACTCTGGATCAACTATCAGTTAGGCAGGTAATATATTGGTTTAAAAGGTTGAACTTGATGGTGGTGTGTCTTTTTTTCAACCTAACTTACTATGTTACTATGTTTTTGCTGATGCCAGTCTGCTACTATGGGGGTGATGGACAGTGCAATTAGTTTATGCTTCTGCATTTCTAAAAATACTCGTATTTAATTTCATATAGACATACAGTGGCAAACAGAGTGATGTTAGCAATACCAGCATTACCAAAAAAAAGATTAGATAAGTGTGTTGATCTCTATTAATATTGCTGATAGGACTGGTAGGAAAATACATTGACACAGATGGAGGAGGATGGGAGAGTTTAAAGGCTTGCTACAAAAATAGTATAAGAAATACATTTGGGCTTTGTGGGTTGATTTGTAGTGTGTAGGTGGTTCTGTGTTTTATCATGTGATATTGAATTTAACTATACAGCTGTAATAATCACAACATTTCCTTTCATACATCACTTATGTAGGTTTAACCTTTGCTGCTCCATTGTATGTGCTCTCCTACGTAGCTGGAGTGTGATCTGACTACTGGGAACCTGTCTCCTAAGTGACTGGAGCGAAAGAATAATATGTGCAGTGACCCTGGGGAAGTAGCCTTGTAAAATGAAAATATGGAACCCTTTTAACTCTTGATAGTTGCAAATAGTAAATACAGCAGAATTGAACTAAAAAGATTTTTTTTCATAATGTTTCCATCTCCGCTATAACTAAGCAAGCTGGGTCAAGATGTTTTTTAGAGAAATTACACAGGAGACAGGAAGGGATGCAAATTGGGACAGATGCTTTTCCTCTGCATTACTATGATATTAATGTTTAATGCCTCTTACTTATAATTACAATAACATATATTTATTATGGGGCATTACTTGTGGGCAAATATGTATCTTTTTTAATATTGTTAAATGTTGTTTCTACCTGTTTACTCTTAAGTTTTATCACAGCTTACAGAGAAAAGAAGTGTTTCTCAAAGCAGTTATCATCTCCAAAGGTGCCCTTAGACACTAAAGCAGTGTTATACCACATGGGAGCTATGCACACTGTATTTAAATGCTACTGTCCAGCCTGTCTTGGTATTCTTCCAGTCTGTTTTATAGAAATTTGCTGGTCTTTTGCTGCAATACTTAACAATGCTATTGGCATGACAACTCGTGTGGTAAAATAAATTGTGCTTAAAGAGATTCTGTCATGATTTTTATGATGTAGTTTTTAATTCTAAGTTGTCTAGTTTACACTGCAAATAATTCAATCTACAATATAAAATATCATTCCTGAACCAGAAAGTGTATTTCCAAGTTGTAATACTGGTATGTAGGCAGTCATCTCAGGTCATTTTGTCTGGTCATGTGCTTTTAGAAAGAGCCAGCACTTTAGGATGGAACTTCTTTCTGGCAGGCTGTTGTTTCTCCGACTCATTGTAACTGAATGTGTCGCAGTTGGGACCTGGATTTTTATTATTGAGTGTTGTTCTTAGATCTTCAAGGGAGCTGTTATCTTGTGTTAGGGAGCTGCTATCTGGTTACTTTTAAAGTTAAATGTATCTTGGTGGACTTTTTTCATTATGTAGAAACAATTTTTTTTAAACTTTTTTATATCACTGGTCTTTTAATGCCCTTTTTAATGCAAGACAGAACTTTTGTTGACAACTTGTTATCTACAAAAACTAGATCCTTCTCATTTAAGGAAACTCCCAACACACTGCCATTTAGTGTATAACTTGCATTTATATTATTTTTGCCAAAGTGCATAACCTTGCATTTATCAACATTGAACCTCATTTTCCAGTTTGCTGCCCAGTTTCCCAACTTGGACAAATCACTCTGCAAAGTGGCAGCATCCTGCATGGAACCTATAGTTCTGCACAATTTAGTATCATCTGCAAAAATAGAAACAGTACTTTCAATGCCCACCTCCAGGTCATTAATAAACAAGTTGAAAAGCAAGGGACCTAGTACAGAGCCCTGCGGTACTCCACTAACAACACTGGTCCAATTAGAAAATGTTCATTTACCACCACTCTTTGTAGTCTATCTTTTAGCCAGTTCTCTATCCAGGTACAAATACTATGTTCCAGGCCAACATTCCTTAATTTAACCAGTAACCTTCTGTGTGGCACTGTATCAAATGCTTTAGCAAAGTCTAAGTAAAGCACATCCACTGCCATCCCATCTCTGCTCACTTTCTCATTAAAAGAAATTAAGTAAAATCCGGCAAGATGTATTACGCATAAAACCATGCTGGCACAAACTCATAGTATTATGATTTGCTATGAAGTCCAGTATCATAGCAAACCATAATACTATGAGTTCTATGAATTCTATTGTAGGAATAACAGGTTTGAAGTGCAGTTCCTAGCATTCTTTTAAACCCTAATTTGTGTAAGTAAGTTAAATTCAGCAAAAGCCATCCTATGACTCTCCAGCTGCTGTACAATTTTACCCTTCTGCCATTCTTGCATTACTAGCAGCTAAGGGAGGCGAGGGTGGTTGCCAAAATGAAATATAACAGACAGCAGCATATGCTTGTATAATATGTATGTAACTGTTTTGCCAGTTATTTCTAGGCAGTATATAAACATTATATAGTGACAGGTTTGATCAGAATTTACTTGTCATTTTTGTACTGTTATCTTGTACATCAAGAATGTTGTTTATGTTCAGTCCCTTTCCCCTTGTCCTATGATTTTTGTGTACTCTGTGTGTTATTTATAGTTTGGTAAAGTCTTTCACTGCTGACTTCCTTGCCACGTTAAATGATTACATACTCCTATGAATGAGAAGAAAATATCTTCCCCTTCCTGCTTCAAACTTAATATGGGAAGTTTATACCTGTATCTTTAAATATTACAGCGTTCCATTGACCTGAATGGAATTTTGTCTGTAGTGATAAAACAGCAAAAGCATGTTGTCTGTATTTAGAATGTGCTATTTTTAGAACAGATGATGTAAAAGAAAGAAACAACATTAAAACTGCTTGTGTTTTTCTTTTTTTGCAGAGTACTCTAGTTGTAGAAATTCCGCCTTTTCGCAACCAGAGAATATCCAGCCCAGTTCAAGTGAATTTTTATGTCTGCAATGGGAAGAGGAAAAGAAGCCAGTACCAGATTTTCACCTATCTGCCAGCCAATGGTAACATCCTGCATCATGAACATTTGTCTTTATACACCTAAAATTGTTAACAATACTTGTTACTGAGACATTGTTAAAAAATGACCTGTGGGTGTAAAGGGCAACAACATGAAATTAATCTTCTGTTTGTTAGAAATGGTGCTTGCTTTGTTCTGGCTGCTCTGAAATGTATGTTATCTGACCATCCCTTTGGCAAACATCCTATTCTTGTGCCAAAGGCGCACAAACATAACTGCAGAAAGCCCTGCTTCCTTGAGAATTCTGTTCAGATACCTGTTAGAAGGGAAATTTTTAGTGTTATTCATAAAATATACAGAAGCAATTCAAATGTAGTGTAAAAAAATAAATATCTGAAAAGATCTTTATTGCATCAGATTAATTTAGCACATATTGCATGACTCAAAGGGTGCATCTTTATCATCTTGGGTGGGCCACCAATGTCTGGGTGGGGATAGTAAGAAAGGACTCTCTTCCATATTTTGGCAGTGGTCATTGCAAGCCTACCAAAACAGCGACAGCTGTTGTTGATCTGGGTGTGGCTATGCAAAAAAACAGAAATATACTCTTCTTTTATCTTTGACAGGGCAGAGGTCTAGCAAAATTAAGAAGCAGACAAGTTGATATATTTTCACATCCCAAATAAATTCAATATTTAATGCTTTAACCCTGTGGGTGGGGTAAGTGCTAAATAGCTTCATAGTAAAATGGGGAAGGGGAATGCCAGGCTGACAAAATGTCATTTTCTGCATAACAGTGGCGATTTACGTTTTAGGGAATGATTTGTAGTCAACTTTATCCTAGTGAATGAAAAGATGAACTGCTACAATCAATTATATAATCATATTTCATACTTCGAAGCATACAAAAAATCTTAATTTTTGAATAAGAAAAACTGGCATATTGTAAATCCATGTTCTGTTTAATTTTTTCACCTTTGGACCAAATAACCTCACAAGGTCTGTGTAAGATACATTGTTTGATATGTGAAACTAATAAAAACATTTTTTTTCACCAAATACCTACAGTGAGCTCTTTGCTAATCACAATTAATATTTTGGGATCGATCTTGTAAGGGGCATATCTAAGCAAAATTTAAGTCCCAGTCTTTTATTGTTTGCATGACTGGAGATGCAGATTAACTTTTCTCTCCAGAAATATGACTATTACCATTGGAGTCAGTTCATAAGGAATAAACAAATGTTTAGCGGCACATGAAATGGGACATTATAGTTTGGTAATAGAGGACATTGACATGCAAATACAGCCACTTTCCAATATTTATACTTCTGTAAAGTCGTAAAAGCTCAGATTGATATAAAAGCTCAGAAATTATACAAAATGACCAAACGTTGGAGGTAAACTTCCATTTTTATTTCTTCTTGTGGTCTGCTTATATTCCTTACGTAGACATGTACTACATAGTTAGACTATTCTTTTCCCTAACACAATGTTTTAGAGCTTGCTAATTTCTTTGGTCAGTAGCCCGCAAATGCCTCAACTTTTGATATGTACAGTTTCTAAAAGGCATGTTTGCACCAGTTGCATGTGTTCTGGGTCCTTGTACCTGTGTTGTAACTGTGGGGGGGGAGACATTTTCTTAAATTGAGCATTTCATAGCAATGAGATATATTAAACCTTCTTAGTTTTGGGGATCATTGTAAAGTGCATGTCAAAAGAAAAACTTAACATCTTGACAGATAAATTATAATATGGGATTACAGAGTTGTTTTCCTGATCTTCTGCCCTGTTCAGACTGTCTGAACTCTTACCTGCATGTGAGTAGTTATTTGTTAGCATCTCTTTCTGAAATACATTTCACTGTTATTTCTTAATAAATTGCACTGATAAAAAAAATAAATGCCCAGATCAATACCCATTTCCCCATGGAATATAATAACATTTTCATTTGAAATAGGTACTCTTTAGTAGCCTGAAGTAGTTTGGTATGTTTTATCCTATCATGATGATGATGAGTATTATTATTATTGTTATTATTAAAATTAATAATAATAATACAGCATACAAAATATTGTCAAACTCTGGTGAATTCATTGGAACTGTACCTAAATTAAATTACATTCAGTCAGTCAGTATGCTTTCAGACATTCAGTCAGTCAGTATGCTTTCAAAGAACCCAGGGTAAACAAAACAAGAAGAAATTGTTATAAAATTTCCACTAGACTACAGGTAAATGAAAAAAAAATTATCGTGGCCAATTAAAGGGACCATATACTCTCTTTTTCAAAGTTAGTGCAATGCATAGGGTTGTGCTGAACATATATTTTGTTATCCCTCTAATTGAGCAATGCATATATATTATTTGTTATTTCTTACCCTAAACAGAGCAACATCTGCAACTGAAAGTAAGGCAACATTCTACTACCTGGTTTGCACGTGCACAGTCAAAACAAATCTGCAGTCCTCTAAGTAACCATTTATTTTAATACATGAAATCCCCCCAGCTGTAGCTTGCTAGGCTTTTAGATAAAGACCAGCTGATTATAAAGAGGATTTTTCAGTTACTTTCAATTTTGTTTTTTGCAAGAAATAACAAAAAAACACTCTTTTTTCATAATTAAAACAAAAGGCAAAAAGTATGTTGAAAATAAATTTTTACTGCCCCATTAAGCAATACAGGTACTTGCTTGTACTATATCTTGCATATGTATCTGATTTTAAAAAAGTTGTTAATGTGTGTGAATTCTAAAGCACTGCACATGCAGTATCAGAAGGAAAGAAGCAGCAATCCATCATGTATCCAGTAAATGAATGTGAGAAGATGTGTAGCAGGCTCCTGAATATTCTGAAAATATAACAGATTGGTTTTATTTTGTTAGTATTATTTATTAAAAATAAAATGAACTCTACAAATTGCACAAGCAATGGAATCTAACAAGGAAAGGGGGAGAAAGTATTTTTTGTTCATTAAAGAGCCACTAAACACTAAAATTACAGCAATGCCCAATATGAATGGTAAACAATTTCTTTCTCTCTGTAAATGTAAACATTTTGACATGATATAAATAAAAGTTAAAGTGTACAATTATTATTAGAGAGCATCAAAAAGTCGAAGGTTACTGTTGTTATCTTTCTAAATGGGATTTTAAAAGAACATCTTGCTGTTTTGCTTAGTCTTTTTATTGCTGGACCACTTTATGGCAATCATCACCATTCATTTATATAGAATCTCAAGTTATGCAGCATTTTTTACATTGATATAAAACAAACAGGGGTCTTGCAATAATTCAACAAACAAGGGTTACAGAAGAAGAATGGGACCAGATGGCCCTGCTCAAAGAGTTTACAGTCTAAAGGCAATGCCCACTTGATGTCAGATCATATCCCTTACTACTAAATACATCAAAATCACTGTTGGCCTTTTGTAAAGTTTATTCACATCACAGTTGGGCTGAGGATGAAATAATGAAATGCTGTTACAAGGAACAATAAAATATTGCATAAGCCAGAATAAGCAAAATAAGTAGTCAGGGAAACAGAACATTTCATAATTATAAACTGAACAGTTATAATATTTGCATATAGAAAAATGCACAGAAAATGTTTAATGGTTCTTTAAAGGGAACATGTTTATGTTGAACTTGGTTTCTATTGATTTGAAAATCACAACAAATGCTGTTGTATTTTATGCTTTAACTGCAGCCAGTGGGTGAAAAGGTGAAGGAGATTTCCCAAGCAAGGCCTATTTATTGTACTTATGTAGATGTGTGTGTTGCTCTTTTAAATAACAGGGTGTTTGGTGAAAATTGGGTGAATTACTGATTGCTAGAGAAACAATAATTATGTTTTCTAAGAATTAGATTTATTGATTGAGTTGTACTGACAGGCTGTGTTTTGCAGTACGAGTAGAGGATGTTTAATGGTAAAGTTATGGGGGAATGGTACATACCCCAGTTATTAAAGATTAAATCCTGACTTTTCTTTTACTAGTTTTTCCTCTGCATTTTGTAGGCACTCGCATCCAGCTTATTTCTTATCAGATGATGTAGGTGCTCTTGCAGGTAAGGGTCAGGGCACACAGGCAGATTCGGGAAGATTAGTCGCCCGGCGACAAATCTCCTCTTCGGGGCAACTAATCTCCGGCGGGATGGCACTCTGAGCAATTCGTTTTCCGAAGACGCTCGATTTAAGTCTCCCCAAGTTCAGAAAACGAATCCGTCCAAGTGCCATCCCGCCGGTGATTTACATTTTATCCGGCAGGAAGGCAGGGGAGGCAGTTCAGGGAGATTAAGAGGAGATTTGTTGCTGGGCGGCTAATCTCCCCGAATCTGCCTGTGTGCCCTGACCTTAAAATGTCCAGAATGAATATAAAGTACCGTATGCTTCATAATAAGTACATGGTAACTAACTACTTACAAAGCAGGATAAAGGCATAGAGCCTAACTTTTATTTGTAGGGTATTTTCACAGAGTTAACTGCCATGGCTTCAGTCTCTTTGATAAGCAATGTGGTCTTCTATATATTAGAATGTTTTTAATTACACTTCAGTCGGCGAACACTTTCTATACATAGATTTCATCTTTACCACAAAAGGTGCTGCTGCAGATATTGCATATTGCCTCCAATGTGACTGATATACTTATTTTCAAAATCACATAAAAGGTGATACAGGTTTACAAAATGAGAGGGGGAACTCCAAAACTCTTATTTATAGTCTCCAAAGTAATTGTCATGTAAGTAATTGTCAGGGTTAGAATTAAGTCAAAAGTTTTGCTCTGTATTGCTTGCTGTACTGCTTTCTAGATAGAGCCCAAATGTGGTTAAATGTATACGGTAACTGACTAATATTTACTCCAAAACATTTCTTTGGAGCACTGTCCTACAGCATTTGATTAAGTAGGTTTCTAAGGATTTGGCTTGTAGCCACCTAAGTAGATTTCATTCAGCTTGTTCCAAAAGATACTGAACAACACTTTGCTTATTGAGACATTGAGTAATAATGCAAATACATTTGTAAAACAAAGAAAAAAACTGTAATGACTTCCAGTGTTTATGCAAATATTAATAATTTACTGAAAGTAAACATACATATGTGTGTGTGTGTGTGTGTGTGTGTGTGTCTATATATATATATTCTGCTGTAAATACTCAAAACACTGGCAATTATATATTTAACCATGGGCTGTAGGGTTAACTTACAAAAATTTATCAAGAAAATATATTACCCTCAAACATACAGTGGTTCCAATTTGCTCCTTCATTTTTTGGTGGTAATTTAGTTTGCTTTTTGTTTAGCAGCTCTTTATTGTACATGTACATGTAAGTAGCTAACTGGTTGCTAAGGTACAATTTCCCCCTAGCAACCAAGCAGAGGGTTAAATGAGAGACTGGATTATGAACAGTAGGTTGACTGAATAGAAAGATAAGTAATAAAAAGTAGCAATAAAGTAGAAAAGGAAGGCAAATAATTCAGAACCTATAAAAAATAAAGATCAATTTAAAAGTTGCTAAGAATAGGCCACTCTATAACATACTTAAAAGTTAATATAGGTCTTAAATTATATTGTATTATAGTCACATAGGTAAAAAAGTGTGTAGTGAGGTAAATCATTTGTTTAATATATTCAGCATGTTTTGTAATAGAGCTCACAAAAGTGCTTTTTATGAGCCATAATGTAATTAATGTTTTACAAATGCCACTCATCTAGTGTGTACTGTGTAAGTGTTTAGCCGTAAGGTTCGCCATTATTTAGCTCCTTGCTATAAAGCAAGTTGCCATGCAGTTAAATATCAGTAATAATATCAGTTCATTCATACTATTAATAATACAACTACTATTATTTTCTTGGTTGTTTTTACACTTTCCCTTGAACACATTAGGGCAAATTTACTTTCCTTCGAAGTTGCACCAGTGTTGGCTTTGTCGCACTTCGCCATAAGTTTCGCCAGGTTACTGCTAATTCACTAAAATCCAACGTTGCGCTCAGGGAGGTGAAAGGTAGCGAAGTTGCGCTACCGTTAATTCGTCAAGCAAAAAGAAGCTACGCTAGAGATGCCTAATTTGCATATGGCGCCAAGTTAAAGTACAATGGACGTATATGTAGCAGCAAACACTACACTTCATGTTATTTTGCTCTATACATGTGCCCATTTGCTATACATTTGCTCTATATAGTTTAGGTGCCATATGTTAGGAAATGTAGGGGGAAAGGAGGGTACCCCCCAAAAAAATTACGATCTTTTTCAGCCTATCACCCTTAAAAAAGTAAAAGTCACCAGCGTTTTTTGGGACTCTTATCTACTCTATTGCACCTCGCCTGGTCTGAGGTGGTGAAGGGAAGTCTGGCGCAAGAGGTAAAGTTCAGTAAAATCCGCAAGTTAGTGAATTAGCATTGGTACATCACTTTGCTTGGCGTAAGGGTGCGAAGTAGCGATAGAGTAGGTCCACTTCGCTAGCGAATTTACGCCAGCACTTGTTGGTAAATCGAATAAGTAACGAAATTACATCACACTGGCGAATTTGCGCTAGCGTTAGCCGCTTCACGCTTTAGTGAATTTGCCCCATTGTTTTTATTGTAGTAAAATAGACAAAACATGGTAGAGGGGCCACCCAGAGCCCTGAATATCAAGTGGCTCCACAGAGCTTCAATAGGGAGGATGAGTGGGGGAAAAGTAAGCATAAAAGAGCAAGATGGTGCCAACAACATTTAAGGTTAGTCTTGTCCAAGTATACATGTGTTATTGAGTCAGACAAGTGGTCATAGATTACTACAATATGCTATGCCCTCAGTTAGTGTTAGTTCAAAATGAAACAAGACTGTGCTTCAGAAAAGGCTAAATGATCTTTTCTATATGTTTAAAAAAAAAATCACTAAGATGTGGTATACAAGCTGTTGACTATTTATTTATGAAAAGTGAATGCACTTTGTTGCTGAAAATGGTGAGCAATACCAAATACCGATCTCTGTCATTATTCTGCCCACGCAGCTTCCTTCCTGAGACCTAAATTTATCTTTTAAGAATTCCATCACACATGAATAACAAGAACCCTTTCATAATGAAAGCTAGCCAGTGAGCGTACCTTTATTCTCACCTTTCCTAACTTAGTGCATTCGTGGTGTGCCAAGTAACCTACAAAATGTAAATGGTGGCTTCTGAAAGACATCCTGTGGTCATATATTGACGTAAGCATCACACAAAAGATATAATTTGAAACAATTCTTAACAGGCTAAGTAGGACTGATGACACTTGTCCTTCATTTGTTCTGAGACCCTTGCACATAACAGCCCAGATTTAATTCAGTGAGAAAAACATATCTCAAGGTTTATCACATGAAAACTTTTATCCAAATTAATTTCCAATATACTTTAATATGGATAGTAAGATATTTTTGTCTGAATTGAATTGTATCTCAAATTGAACCTCATCCATTATTTTCACATGATAAACCTTTTTCTCACTGGATTAAATCTGGCCCAACGTACATTAAAAAAAACATTGCTATATGCGGAATACAATACAAACAGCTGAATATTCTGTAAATCTGCAGATAAGATCAGTTAAGTTTTTTCCCTCCTATTCCCATGAAATTATGATTATCAGAAGTAAACGTGCACATCATAATCATTCTATTGTATTCACACTGGAAAAATGACAAGACAGATATCTGTTAAAGCAATTAAGTAATGACTAGTATGAACAATAAGAAGAGAATCTTAAAAGAATTTATTTAAAAAAAAAAAGTCCCCCTTTTCTATATACAGTAAATATAGTTATATAACTTATATATATATTTTTATATATATTATAGACACAAATTCTTGCATTGCACAGCAATGTGTGGGAGGCCAGTGAGAGAGACTACTACATACGTTCATTAGAAGCACAGATGGTAGAAAAGAAATACCAGTCCCTTTGTGCATATGTGCCATGATGACATATCTGTAACGGGTGACTGAGAATTGTAGCATTACAGTATTTGAACTCTGTAAAGTCAGTGGTAAACTTTGTGCAATGTTGTCTGATCAAGGAATGATCTCAGCCCTCTCAGTGAAGCCTAAAGGCCCGACATAAGGATCATTTTCTATCTGGTGTTATGACTATTTTAAGATACCTTGGGACTGAACAATACAGCCTCTAGCAAATATTTAGGTCTACAATAGCAGACTAGCTATGAATTTGTCTGAGGCGTATGTTATTGTATGTGAGCAGATGCTTAAATATACGTTTATATTTGTTGTGAGTATTAAAGTGCTTAGTGTCATTTATGGGGAAAAAGGGCAGAGATATTGTTTTCATATATGTGCTCTAAATGTGTAAGGGAAAATAAGTAAACTACCAACTAAGGAATCAAAGTTAAAAAAAAACCAACATATTTTTACATATTAATGCACAGTTACCTTTTATTTCACAAACTGTAAAACATAGAAACAAAGAAAATAATAGTACTTGTGGCATGTGCCAACATTTGGTCACCCTATTAAAGCATTTAATGCCCCCCATGCCCCTTGACTAGATCACTGCTTGCAAATATTTTTTGTGTCCAGCTAAGAGTCTTTCAATTATTTTAGTAGTGATATTAGCCCACTCTTCCTTGCATTTTAATGATGTTTAAGTCAGGAGAATGTGAGGGTCATTTCAAAACCTTTAGCTTGTTTTTCTTCAAGTAGCTCCTGCTGATTTTTAAGGTATGTTTAGGATCATTGTCTTGGTGTAGGAGCTATCCCCTTGTTAGTTTCAACTTCTGGCCAAGTGTTTCACATTGGTATCCAGAATTTCCTGATGTTAGCGGAATCCATTCTTTTCTCTACACATACAATGTTTCTGTTGCCACTGGCTGCCACCCATCCTCAAAGCATAATGGATGAACCTCCGTGTTTTACCGTTGGTAGGCTGTTCTTTTCATTAGATTCTACTCCTTTTTCTTCTCCAAGCAAACCTTTGGTGATTTTTTTATTTTGACTTCATGAGTCCACAGCACTTATTTCCAAATGGTTGAGGCTTATTTAGAGGCTTATTTAGGGGCATACCTCAGATGTTGATATTTGTGATGAGATTACAGGTAAGGCTTTCTCCTGATGACTTTTCCATACAAATCATGTTTGTGTAAGGGCCACTGCACTGGAACAGTGCAAAACCACTATGCACCACCACTGCAGGTCCTTTGCAGACATAGAAGGGTTTGTATTTGCTTACCCAGCATAATGGTAGTTGTCTGGTAGTCATCTTGCAATGACTTCCACAGGTCCACTTAATAGCCATTATGAACAGTGAAAATTGTGAGCTAGAAGTGTTTTGTGGTTTTTTAGACTTGCCTTACTTTGTAGGTATCAATTAGCTCCTTTTTTAGATCCTTACTCAGTTGCTTAGAGGAGCCTATCATCGTTGAGTAACAGTCCAATGTATGTGGTGTCAGAGATTTTTATTAAGCACTGCAGTTAAACAGACTCCTATGGCTATTACGGCCTAAGGAATTAATAGGCCAGGAACCTTACAAAAACAGTGGAAATGTGCCTACTCTTTTAGAGGTGATTCTGTCCTTCTTGCTGCCTGAAGGACCTAATGCCTCTACCCCCTAGTAAGTGTATAGAAAAATATTAGAATTTGACTCTGGGCCTTATATATCAAAATCCGAATTTATCTGACTATGTAAATAAAAAAGTCAGATCAAACTAGAATCCACAATTGGAGCTTATTTATTAAAAAAGCACGATCATATAGGGGACAAACACAAAATAAATTGGGCAAAATTCTGAACCGTACATTTTTTCTTGCTTTTTTCCGAAAAGTTTTTTTGGATCTTTGTCAGAAAAGTATGAAATAGTTGGATTTTAAGGCTAATTCCAGCATGGACCACATAAACTGCCAAATAGGATCGGGACCTCTCCCATTGACTTGTATACAACCTCAGTAGGTCTAAGATGGAGTATTCTCAGATTCTGACTTTTTCCACCCTCGGGGTATAATAAATCTTAGAAATGTTCTACAAAAAAATCAGATCGGATTTTATAGTTAAAAAAATATTTTTTTTTGAGTTTTATGGATTCAGACTTTAATAAATGACCCCCTTGATGTTAGATAGCCAGCCTCAATAAAGTGCTGTGTCTGGCAACTGTTCTTACCTGTTTTTACTTATAAGTGGCAAGGTCTTATCATAGATATAAAAATTAATCACAAAAGCTCTAGTTTTGTATGGATACAGCTACTTTTCTGCGTTATATGCAATGACTTCTATTGACATAAGCCTCTTATGATTTAATAATAGAACAAACAAAATAAAACCTATTGTATCTTTTCATACTGTCTGTATGACTAAAGCCAACCCAGGCACTTAACTAATTATACATGACGTATGATAATTGTTGCCTAGTACAAACAATTTTCATCCCTTGAGGGCTATTGCTACACATTTGTTCTTCTATTGACAAACAAGCAAATAGGTAAGAAAGAGCTTGGCTTTTTCATAAAGGCTGTTGAGTCTTCTACTTCTGCTATTAGTGGAACGTTTTCTGTATGGGACACTCTTGCTTTAGAGTTCAATTGGAAAGTACAATAAAATTCAAAACATATCATCTTGTTTTTTATGGTAACAGAGTACAGGTATGGGACCGGTTATCCAGAATGCTCGGGAGCTGGGGTTTTCCGGATAACGGATCTTTCCGTAATTTGGGTCTTCGTGCCTTACGTCTACTAGAAATTCATTTAAACATTAAATTAACCCAATAGCCTGGTTTTACTTCCAATAAGGATTAATTATATCTTAGTTAGGATCAAGTTCAAGCTCCTGTTTTATTATTACAGAGAAAAAGGAAATCATTTTTAAAAATTTGGATTATTTGGATAAAATGGAGTCTATAAAAGAAAGCCATTCCGTAATTCGGAGCTTTCTGGATATCGGGTTTCCGGATAAGGGATCCTATATCTGTATTAAAATAACTGAATGCAGTTGTGCAACATGATATAAATTAAATGTTAAAATAGTTTCAAATAATACAGCATTTCAATATTGTTCTTAGTTAGACCTCTATCATCTGATATTAAGGGGTTTATTTATCAAAGGTCGAGTTTTTGTTTTTTTAAAACTGTGAATGTTTTTTATTATACCCAAAGCTGGAAATTTCTTGAATCTGAAAAATATGTCAAGATCATGTAGAAGAATGGCAAAGCTCCTTTGAACTAGTTGAAGATGTTAATAGTCTTCATGATGTTCGAGTTTTTTTCGCAGGGTTTCGCTCCAAAACTCGATCAATTTGAGCAATTTCAGTTTTTTTTTTTTTTAAAAAAAACACGATCAATTCGAGTTTTACACCCTGACTAAATTGATTCACGTTTTTTTACATTTGAGGTTTTTCTTAAATTAGAAACCATTCGAGTTGTGAATTCATTCAACTTCATTTGAGGTCTAAAAAAGCTTACAAAGCTCTAAAATTCAACCTTTGATAAATAACCCCCATGTGTTTTTATCAGTTTTCCTATACTGTTGTGTGATGTACCCATGCATGTCAATGGTGGACATCAGTGAGCCATTTATTGTCATTTGTGATATCTGCTTTGCTGCATTCCCTCAGGAGTGCTGTAAAGAAATGTCTCCTTTTTTTACTGAATAACATTTTTTTTAACTGTGAAAGCCGTGATCTCAATTGAATTGAGAATTTGTGGCACTATTTGAAAAGTGCGACAAGTGTCATATAAGTAACCTGAACAAAACAACATGGAGTAACTCTGCCTGCTAGAATGGACCAGAATAATGAAAATCTCCCCCAAGCATCATATAAATGATACACTGTTTGGAGTGAGTACTTCTGCAATTGTGGTGTGCAGGTTGACAAAAATATAACCCGCACCCAACCCTCCCAACCCAAATCATACCTGACCCGGCACGGCAGCTCTATGTATAGACCCATTCCCAACCCACCCATCTCTTACATCATGAAAGGGGGCGAGACGGGGCAGGCATGTGCCTGAAAATAGAAAATAGAGCCACTGTCAGAAGCCGGCAGTGTTAGGTCGTGGCAGGGTGAGTGGTAGGAAGAGTACAACCTGAACTTGCCCACATGCCAGCAATCTTCTGTGAAAGTCAGCCCAAAGCTGCCTGAACTGCGGGTAAACCCGTGGGTCCCACAAGTTACTTGGCAAACCGGATTATTTTTCATAATATTTTCACTCATAAATAATGTCTCATTGAAAGCATAACTGGGTTTCGGTACTTAAGATAAAAATAACACAGAGAACAACTTCTTAGTGATGGGTTTGTTCATGGAGCAATGTACTTTAGTTCACTAATTATTATTTGAGGTGAAAATATTGACCAGTGATCACTGTGGAAGTGTAGACAGGACCAGTGGCGTAACTACCGGGGGAGCAGGGGGTGCAATTGGGCCAGGGCCCGCACCCCTCAGGGCCCCCCGGCAGCTCGCGCGCCACTGGGTTCTTTAGTAATTGCGGCCATACGGAGGGGGAGGGGGCCCGGCTGCACGTCCTGCACCAGGGCCCGCCCCCTCTAGTTAATTTACTGGACAGGACAAGGTTTAAGTTTGCAACAGACTGTTTGTTATTCTGCTAGTCTACCTTGCAGAAGCTAACCAGCTAGTATAGAAAAATTCTATGAAATGACAGCATTTTAAAATAAGCATAGTTTGAAACTGAGCTGTTTAGGTGTTCACCTTTGCCGTTTCAGTATTTCATATTATTCACAGAATTCTTGACAACTTGCATCTGTTTAAGGAATATTTATTGGGCACAATTTCTTCAGAAAGTTTTTAACACCACCCTGTTCTAAATCACATGCTGTTTAATGTGTTATGAAAACAACACTAAAGCTATAAGAGGTCTTTCCTGATGAAATTGCTCTCCAAGGCTATAAATGTTCTAAGTTGGTCCCAATAAAGAGCACACACCTGCAACTGTTTCTTTGGCTCCACTTCTGCACTTCATTTGTAAGTTTCACATTTCTTTCTTTCTTTTTTCCCCTCAATAACTTCCATATTGACCCAAAATCTTCAGCCTGGCTCAAAAGCAGGGAAAGCATTCTGAATAGGTCCTTTGTACTTTGGCATTTCAGGCCCACACCCTCATTTGTTGGCTGCTCCTGCTGAACAGTTTGACATGATTCATTTTAATTTCATTTGAAGCATTTTTAGAAATAAAACAGCCTTCAGGTACACAGCTCTGCTGAGCAAACTTTAAAATTTTTTGTAAAGGGTATCCAAGTCCTCAAAAATGGATAGTAGAACCAAAAAGTTGTCTGGAGTGGACCACAGGAACTTCAGAGGCTTTTGTTTAGGTTTTTAAAAATTTGAACAATATACACTTATACGGTATACAAAACTACATTAATAATATCATCCCTAAACCTCCTTTTTAGGAATTTCTTTTAATCTTTTTAATTCTTTTATTTTTTCAAATGCAGTTTTGGGTAATTACATTATTCCCTAAAAAATTACTTTTTCCAAACATTACCTGTTGTTTGCAGTAGCCAATACTAAGGGGCCAATCAATTGTTTGTTGTAGCAAGGCATTTCACTTTACTACACGAATTCATGGAGGTCCAGTATGGGGACACCGTTTTGGGTCTAGAAAGAAACACTGCATTACAGTTATAATGATATACACAAAACATTAGGGGACAGATTTAAGATTGGTCATGCCTTTTAGAGCAATTGTGATTCTAATCACGTGGGGTTTCATAGCAAACAAACAAACTCTTCTTCATCATTTTACCTGAATGGACTTTTGAAACAAAGAAAAACTTTGACAGTTTTTAGGTGTTGATGTTTTTATTTGTTTCTAAAGCACATTTGGGTAAAATGATGAAGCTTGGAAATGTTTTTTAGCACTAAACCTTATATAATTAGTGGGGGGAGCAATCTTAAATCGCCCCTCTAATGTATTGTGTATAACATTATCCCTGTAATGCAGTGTTTCTTTCTAGACCCAAATCCATGCTGAATCTCCATGAATTCCTTTAGTAAAGTGAATGCCTTGCTTACAACACACAATAGTAATTCAAATAAGTCATATAGACAATTTTAAGCCAAATCTTGTATCTATCGCTTAGATGACTCCTATACATTTGGAGCCTCTGATAAAAAGAAACCCTGCTGTAATGCCTCTACCACAGTGATGTGTGGGTATACCTGATACCTGGGGGACCCACATATTTGGGTAACAAAGTAGGGGTGCTGGTTTTGGCGGGTTGGGGTTTAAAACTTTTGGTATTGCCAGACCAGCTTCCTTGAGCCCCTGCACATTACCTTTGCTGTCATCTTATGGCAAACCCTCCCAGTTGGTGATATCAGTGGTAGCTCTGGTCCCCTCCTTGACTTCAAAAATTCTTATTGTTGCATAATTTACTCATTACTGCTTGGTATACCTTTACAATATATAAAATGACACCTTTCTTTTTTATATACACTCATACACAGACTAATTAGTTACCATGAGCTTAGTATGCGCTGCCATTCGTGGATTGAGATATTCAATAAAGTAGCAACCATATTAGACCCAACTTAATTTTAAATCAATATGTGGTCTTTTCTGAGCACATATTATTAATCAAAAATGTCAGGAATTGAGACACCTAATAAGATGATGTTTCCATCTTGATTCGTAATTCTATTAACATGTGAAATTCTAGAGCAGGATGCAGATGTAGTTATCAAAATCTTAAGCTAAACAAATATTTTAAGGGTACGTAATCCATACTTTTGTTGTGATTACGTAGCCTTAAATTACACTTGAAATTAGGATATGAAACAGGTCATACATTCATGTCAGTGATTAAATAGAATTTAGGAAGCCATATGTGGAAGGAGAGAAACATCTTTACAGCACATGGAAGGCAAGTTATCATGCTAAGAATTATGTGTTTTTTCTTTCCTTCCCTGAGATATATCATATAATCATAGATTTGCAAAGACATAATTCATACATCAGATTCATAGGCATTGTCTATTAAGACTGGGTGGAAGAGCAGGAGTGTATAGCCTGCAGTGCCTTTAATGATAAGCATTTATCTGCACTAGTTAAGGAATATGATGGAAGTTTTTACTGGTACTATAGAATTGTATAGCTATTGTGTACAATCATCATTGTTCATCTAGACATTTAAATTAATACAAGTAATTATATTTGCCATTGCTGATGTAATCACATGTATCCTGGATGGAAACTACCACTGAGAATGTATTTTTTATAAACATGTTTATACAAGTTGCATTAATAAGATCCTGTTTAATAAACCTTTAACCACATTACTGTAATAGTGCCAGTGGAAAGTCAGATACCTGAAACATTTCATGTCATACAAATTCATCTGGAGAGCTGTGATAGAATTTCCAGTTTAGAGGGGCCATTCCCCTCATGCATCTAATGCAAATTATTTTCCATAAACACAGGGGACATGAGAATGCAGGCCGTCTATTTATAGTGCTGTAGGCGACCGGTCATGTGCACACCCTAATATCACAGATTGTTATAGGAAATAGTTAGCATTACTTAGATGGGGGTCTTCTTGCACAACATTATTGATATTTAAAAGGATAACCACCTGTACTTTTATATAAGCATAAAGTTGTGTGTTTCATAGGGAAATAATACCCATGTATATATAAGGATCCCTTATCCGGATACCTGTTATTCAGGAAGCTCAGAATTACAGGAAGCCCATCTACTATTGTAAGCAAATTCTATTTTTTATAAAAAAAATGATTTCCTTTTTTTCTGTAATAATAAAAAAGTACCTTGTTCTTGATGGATATGAATCCATGTTGAATGCAAAACAATCCTTAGTTTTGTTTACCTGGAAATTAATATTGATCTTTTTTTTAAAGGGCATGTAAAGGCAAAAAAATAAAATACAGTTTTTTTACTTTCTTTAATGAAAAAAAAATTATCTCCAATATACTTTAATTAAAAAATTTACACTGTTTTTGTAAGAAACCCGACTGTATGCAGTGAAATTCTCCCTTCATTTACTGCTGTGGATAGGAATTGTCAGATGGTCCCTAACTGCTGAGCAGGGAAACAATCATACTTACTGTATGAACAGCAGGGGGAGCCCCCGCCTTACTTTCCAGCCATGCAAAACTCAAGCAGCTTTGTTTATGACGATCCCTAAGCAGCCCAAACCTCACTGAGCATGTGCACAGTCTTGGTCTTGCAAAGATGTTTAACAAAGTTACAAAATGGTGACCCCCTGTAGCCAACTTTGAAAGCATAAATTATCTGTTTGATTAGGCTTGTGGTGCAGTAAGTTCATGTTTATATTTAGTATACAAAATACAGCATTTCTAGCCTTATTCTATTTTAGACTTTACATGCCTTTTAAGCCTAGACTTGAAAGACTGTAGTGCTTAACTTTATTAGAGTGAGCGGATGTGGTAAAACTGTGATGGTTCCTAATGCGATTTAGCTAGTTTATTAAATACAAGTCTTAGTGATCCTTTCCTTGGTTGAAATGCTATAATCAAGTTGCTAAATAATGAGTAGTAGTTTGAAAAATGATTCATAATTTGCAGAAATGAAAAAAAGATTGCTTTTACTTTTTACTTTAAAGGCACATAAGCAAAATAAATAGTTCTTATGCTGAAAATGTTATGCCTATTGTTTTAATTATAATAAAGAATATTTTGTAGTTATTTTTAGTAAAGAGCAGTAACAGAGCATATTTTGCACTTCCTATCTTACCATTAGTAAGCTGAATGTTTAACTAAAGACTCAACTTTTTATAACCAACCCTTTCCCTTCACCCTTTGTTGTGACTGTTTGGTTTAAAGGTATACTTCCCCCTTAAATTTTAAATAAGGTCAGCTACAGTATGTGAATAACATGTGCACAGGTCTCTGACAAATTAAAAAAAAAAGCGTAACTTGCACCACACATTGCAACAAATTATTTTGGAAATCTTCCATCCCAAGGGTGGATGCTTTTTACATTTATGAGCAGCTTGGCTATTGGAAGGTTAGTTTGTTTTATCTGTACCGAGTTATGGAAGAGTTGAATATGATGTCTTTTTTCAACTTACTATGTTGCTCTCCTAAGCAGGTTAGGAATCCTTACCTACTTTAAATCAAAAATAAAATAGATTATGCTCTGCTACACTCTAATAATTTTGGGCCTACAGTGTTTGTCTTTTAATATTGGGGTACAACTTGCTGGCCTGTCACCTGTCTAAATTCTTGGTCCCTCATGAATATGGCTGGATAAAGGGCAATATTTTTCTGCGCTGGAACACATTATTTTTTATAAACCCATGGAATAAGGATGTGAATTATGTAATTCCTGTCAATTTATGAGTATAGGTGTGGGATTCATTATCTGGAAATCCGTTATCCAGAAAGCTCTGAATTATGGAAAGGCCATCTCCCATAGATTCCATTTTATTCAATGTAATAAAAAAATGGTACCTTGTTCTTAATCCAAACTGAGATATAATTAATCCTTACTAGAAGTAAAACCACCCTATTGGGTTTATTTAATGATTACATGATTTTATAGTAGACTTAAGGTATGAAGATTAATTACAGAAAGATTCGTTATCCAGAAAACCCCAGGTCCCGAGCATTCTGGATAACAGGTGCCATACCTGTACTGTAAATACTGTTTACATGTTTATTTCTGTTTGTTGCCACAATGTTTCCTTTGTGTTGGAGGCTGCTGTTCATAATGAGATCAACAGTAATAGAATACATTATAAATCAATGCTCTGCTCTACAATACATTAAGATTAAAGCTATTCTTTACCAATAGGTCTCAGAAGAATTGGCATTCAGTCATGAGGCTCTTAATTGATTTGTTATATTATAGAGAAGACAGTTAATTATGCATATATTTAGTGTTGGACGTGCTGACTGCTTTACCAGCTCTTCCCAATTCAGAGCTTTACAACCTGTTTCTTTTTGACTGTTATGTAACACTTGTATTGTAGTATTGTTAGTGGTAGTTCAGCAACTACTAAAGAGACACAGTTAACAGAACTTTGCTTTGCTAATAAGAGTGTCAGTCCTGCATCTATGAGTGAAATGCAGCAGCTGACATAAGTTCCATGAAATTATTCATTACAGGGAAAATATACCCCACTTTATGACATGAGCTTGTTCACCTGGGCTTATGTAGTAAAAAGTGTATAAACACTGACTTAACTTCCAAAAATAAATGTAAATGTATTTTCTTAAACAAGAAAACCATAATAGTCTGTGTTTGCCAGCCCCCCCCCTTCCTAGACTTGTACTGTAATCCAGCCCCTCCCTTACCTTGTTTTATTGTTAAGTGATGCACTCTTAAAGGAGAAGGAAAGGTTTAGTGTAAGGGCACACGCTAAGATTCGGGGAGATTTAGTTGCCCAGCGACAAAACGCCTCTTCTTCGGGCGACTAATCTCCCACAAAAGCCTTCCCGCCGGCTAGAATCTAAAATCTAAATCGCCAGCGGGATTGCACTCGCCGCACTTCGCTTTCCGAAGATATAGAAACTTCGGACGAAATCAGAAAACGAGTGCCATCCTGCAGGTGATTTAGATTCTAGCCGGTGGGAAGGCTTTTTGGAGAGATAAGTCACCCGAAGAAGAATCGATTTGTCGCCGGGCGACTAAATCTCCCCGAATCTTAGCATGTGCCTTTACCCTAAAACTAAGTAAGCTTTATCAGAAAGGTCTATATAAATACACCAGTAAACCCTCGAAGTAATGCTGCTCTGAGTCTTCTGTCAAAAGGAACATATTTCTTTCCTTCTATACACATGGGCTTCTGTATCACACTTCCTTCTTTCAGCTTAAACCTCTATCCCTCTCCCCCACCCTTCTCCCTGCTGTAATGTGAGCCCAGACCTATGAGTGAGCAGGGAGAAACTCAGACAGGAAGTGATGTCACACCATGCTAATATGGCAGCTGCTATCCTAAACAAACAAAGAGCTTCTAGAACTGTTTACTCAACTATAGTAAAGCATTCTACAGAATAAATATAGTGTTCCATCTTGCACTATTGTGGCTAATCTACTGGCAATAAAATGCTTCAGTAGCTTCCCTTCTTCTTTAAGTCCCTCTGCTTTACAATGAATCTGTGCACCACCCACTGTGGGAAGCAATGTGACTTCAAGCCGCAGAATCCACCATTTCACAATGGAACAAGGTGAGGGAGAAAGGGATGCTGGGAAATGGTTTGTTAGAGTGTCATTCCTTTTTTCATTATGTGAAATCAGGCATGTTTTTGTACCTTTTCTACATAAACCTAACTGAACAAGCTCATGTCAAAAAGGGGGTTATATTTTCCTTTAAATTGCCATCTCTTGCACAGTCCAGCTTGGGACTCATTTCAGTGCTTTGTGCATTGACTTGAGATATAATGGAAGATTCAACTGCAACCAAGAATGCAATCAACGCAATGCCTCAAATTTGATGTACGTAAATGGTTGAAAGCATTACTATTCCTGTCACTTTTCTCCTTATCTTTCTATTTTCTTATCCCCTTATTCTTATTCCTTTCTCCCTCCCTCCCATTTTAATTAAAGATACAGTCACTTTAGCACTTTCGTATTAATAGTTCATGCGTGGAAACTACATTTTTTGATCTGCTGCATAGATACTTTCCATGTTGTTACATATGCTGATATCTTCTTGTTGAACTATGTTTTGCATTCTATACTGTATTGAAGTAAATCAATAAAAACTTTAAATTTAAAAAAAAAAAAAAAAAGAATGCAATCAATACTGTATACAATGCCACTAGAGCTGTATCCAACAAATGAGAACACAAAATCCTGTGTATATCATGTTAAAGTATGTATTCAAAATGTGTTATCTACTCTACTGTAGTGCAAAGCATACATATGTTCTTAAGCTAAAACATATATGTAATTTTTTTTATAATGAAAATACGTATGTGCTGCGAGTCAGTTATAAATGCTATTGTAGATAAAGATAAAACAAAACATATTTGTAAATTAAGTTAATGTTAAACTGGGTGTTTTGACAGGTACTGTCATCAGGTGGAAACAGCCACGATCCAAAATACTCGCTTGAACATTTTTGAGTGCAGGTCCACCTGTCATGCTATGTGTGTTTAAGCACATTTCCCATGGATTAATATTGGATAAGTTGACAGAAGGAGAGGAGCATTTGGACCACTACTGTTTTCCGCCTGATGACAGGGGCAGTACAAACATTTAATTTGATATTAGCTACAATGCTACCAGTTTTGGCCTAAAGTCTTTTCCATAGGACTGCAACAAAGCACTGTATAAGTACATGTATGACACCAGTATTTAAAAGGGAATGACTTTAACAAAGTGTCTTCTAGAAATGGAAGATAATTGTTTAGATCTTTCGAAAGAGCTGCTACAATGCCTCTAACACAAAAACAAGATATTTTTGAAGCCATTGAAAAGTATATAATAACATGGTAAATCCAAGCATTTCTTCCAGATGTGAAGGCTTTATTAAACACAGATTTCTAGGAGAACATACATAGCCCTCAGTAGCTGTAACAAAGTAAAAGTAAACATATTCAATAATACAGGATGCTACCTTAATCATCCTAGAGCTGGTGACATCATAAACCACAACTCTGTTTACCCATGCGTGTGTATATATTTCTTACATCAGCTGAATCTGTTTAGACTGCCTGTGACTCTGCTAAATGTGCAGGCATTTATCAAATGGCCCATTGGTAGCAGAAGCACAGGCAATGCTACATCCAAGTTAACATTTTTGCTTTGATTAATACAAATCCATGGAGCCCTTGGGTCCAAAGCTTCTTCAGCAACATGGCTATTTGCAAATAGATTTTTATAGCACATTAGGGCTGGAGGAGATTCCAAAGAAAATAGTTCCTTTGAATATTAAAACCAGCTGTAACTTACTTATGCTGATGACTCATACTTTTTTTTTTATTGGGTGGGAGAACGAGGCAAAAGACACACAGAGTCTTATTCAAGACGTTGTTTGTTTTGCAAGGGGTATCCTAGCCACAAGCCAACTTGATCTTACTAAAATGCAACTCATGTTTATTCAATTTTTTTCTTTTTCTAACAGTTCCAATTATAAAAACAGAGCCCTCTGATGATTATGAGTCAGCTCAAAGCTGTGTCCCAATGAGCCAAGGATTAACCCAACTCTCAAAGCCATACTACAGCCAACAGATCATGATGCCCCCTGATCCTGGTTCGTGCCTTGTGTCTGGCTTCACTTCCTGTCAGCAAAGAAACACTGTGATGTCATCTTCTCCAAACTCAAGCCCCAAGCTTCATGACCTGTCTGCTTCTGCATACAACAAATGTATCTCGAATCCAGGTCATACTCAGCTAGGACTACAGCAGACCACTGGCGGTGTCCCCACAATACAGGAAGTACCACGATCTATAATTGTGCACCCAAGTTCACCCGACCAGTCATCCCCCATCATGCTGCAGCCGCAGGTGAGTCTCCATCAGAGCAGTAGCTGTCCCCTTGGTTTTCAACAAACAGTATATCCCAACAGTCCCTCTTCACCAGTTCCGTCCATTACCCAAGAGCCATCATATTTGCAGTCCTGCAGTCCAACTCACTCAGCAGTAATCGGTGAGCCGCAGCACCAACATCAGAAGGTTCAGAGAAATGAATCTCCAAACAGTCAACTACTGTCACTGCCAGAGTTGCATGAGGACAGTAATCATAATTTGGCCCCTATTCCTGTAACGATCAAGCGTGAACCTGAGGAATTGGATCAGTTGTACTTGGACGATGGTAAGTGTTCCACCGATGTTGAGGCATTCAACTATATTGCTGTATCTGTAAGTTCTTTATTAACCAGATGCTTACAGGAGTACTCATAAATTAACAGCACTAAAAAAAAATGAATTAAAAAAAATAAGAGAAGGGATTTGAAATAGTTCCTATTGTAGCATTTTTCATACTGTGTGTTTAAGGCATTAAGTGCCATTCATAACCACAGAGGTAGCTTAACCACCAACTGCTACACTTAAGTAATTGCAACCATATGCTCTTAGCTCATTCAGGTGACCTGACAAAGTTTGAGTGAAACGGCATTACAAAATGTCTGCAGATGCATAGCTGGGAAGAGAAAGAAGAAAGCAGTGCTCCTGTATGAGAAGATTATTACAAAAATAAAATGACAAATATGTTAAAGCATTTTAAAATAAAATATATTGCAATGATCTATAAGAACATGGGGGTTTTATGCTAAGAAACTTTAGCTTCTGACTAGCTTAAGACTGGTAATGTGTAAGCTCTATATATCTGCTGCAGAAGAAACATGAAAATCAATATAACCTAGGTTATTTTGTGTTAGAGCATGTTCTTTTGTGTTGTGTTAGTTTTTCTAGTAGACCATGCTGCACAGATTATGTTTCTTTAGCCTGCTGGTTTTCCTTCTCTAGAGATATCATTGTTAAAACCAGAAAAACATGTGTAATCTGTTATACTGCGGGTAGGAAGGTACCAAGTAGAAACTTTGTTGCTTTTGAATTAGGGCCTTTTCCATTTATCCAGCACGTTCTGCTTGAATCAGTCAGAAGACTTGTATATAGTATGAAGGTTATGACCCTGCAGGTCTCACACTCCTCCCCTGCTTCCCATGAAATTAATCCAGTGGATTTTTGCCACGCCTATACCCAAATCTGATTTGATCTAACTCAATCCGTTGCCTGTCCCTTCAGTCATGATCTAACAGGTTGGGCACAGTCTACAGGCTTTGGGTCCATAGCCAGCAACAAAGGAATATTTCATGACATAAGAAAGAGTATTTGTTCAGGTACAGAGACAGAGCATAAAACCTTTGTAGCTTTGCCTTACAGGGCAAAATTTAAGACCGTGGCACACACCTACGACATCGTGGTGATATCACTATTGATTCGTTAATCTGTTCTTTGCGTCTTGTGGTATCTCCTGTGAACAAATTGTAACAGTAATCAAGTGGGATAGCCTATTTGTATTTGTGTCTTGCAACAACCAAAACAGCTGATTATTACTCAACTATCAAATTAGACTTTGCCACTATTTGTCAATGAAATTAATTGTAATATATGTATAACATTATCCTGACCAGTATTCGATTAGAAAAGAACACATGCTTTATAAGAAATTGCCTTGCTGATTAAACATTGATGGGACTTCTCCAGAATATGAATTGTTGAAAAATTATTGAGCGTTCATAGCAATTGAGCTTTCATCCATTTTCATAGAATTCAGGCCAACAAAGGTCACTGTTTCATTGGTGTTTTTGGATGATGCTACTTCTAGAAGGAGTCATGCGTTCTTTATGCAATTAATAAAAAAAGCACAGCAGCATAGAGGTTTTATTTTTTTTTTGCTGTCTTACAGTACTGAGGTCCTAGGTTTAATAGCTTTTGAGTGCTACTATATCCGCCCACAGTCATATCCACAGCCTAAAACACGAGGGGTGGTCCCTAATGAAACGAAGGTAATGGACACTCAAGGAATCCACAGAGAACATATAAATATAGTAAAAGGACTTTTATTCAACAGGCTATCCAATGTTTTTTGAGTTTAAAAAATAGCACTTAAGTTAATTATAGGTTTGGTGCCTATGATTAACTGCGTCATTTTGAGCATGAAACATATAAGGCTACAGGGATGGTATCTTGGATTAATGTGTTTTTTACTATATTTTTGTGGCCTTTGTAGTCTCCTTGAGTGCCCATCACTTTTCTTTTTATCTCCCCTAGCTGAAGGTCTGGGGCTGTTGATTCAAGTGAATCCTGAACCAAACTTGAACCCAAATTTGCATATGCAAATAAGGCTATTGAAGGGAGAAATAAAGTCTTCATGCCATTTTGAGGGTTCTGATTTGGTTCAACCAGGCAGGCTCTTGGATTCAGCCGAATCCAAATCCTGCTGTCCAAATCCTAATTTGTCCGAATCCAGGGTTCAATACATCCCAAGTAATGGCTGCCTCTGTCTTTAGGAGGAATATCCCTTTCTGCCTGTCACAGCAACCCATACTAATCTGAGAAATGCTGTGCCTGGAGCACACTATGGGGCCTATTCTTAACGTTCAAATTTCTATTTTTTCCCACAAATCAAATTTTTCTCTATAATTCCAAAAGTGTAAGATTAGATTGTAAAAACCATGAAAATAATCAAAAACAAAACTTGCCATGTAAAAGCTGTCGAGGTCCTATACAATTCAGTGGAAGCTGCGCTTTTTTGTCCATTTTAAATCAATTCTTTTTTTCGCTAATAAAAAAAAAATGTTTCATAATTAGAGCTATTAGATATTTTCTTATTTTTATTTGGATTGTTAAGCATTTTTTCGTTTGTGTTTTTTATATTCAGATCTTTTAGTAATAATTACATGGCATTTGTGGTTTTAGAGAAAATTAGTTTATTTGTGGTTTCAAAATCCTCTGAAACCACTAAAATGAGAATGTTGATAAATGGGCCTCCCTGTTGTGACTGATGGACCTCAACTCTAAAATGCTTGTTTGAGTTGAGGTCTTTCTGTCATTAATACAGGCATCAGCCTTTAGTCTGACATTAGCCTGAATCAATTTCTTGCATGGTCAAAACTACTAGTGTAGTCTGCAGCGTGCATCTAACAAACTGCTAAGGACACCTATATGATGTGGATTTAATGACTGGTTTTTAAGCGTTCAGGTGAAAATCCAGAGTACCATAGGTCAGCATTTAGCACTCTTTTTACTGTCTGAGGCTGTGCTCGTCTAGAGACAAGAGAGACAACGCGGTTTGCTTGCTTTTTATATATATTGGTCTGCTTTAAAGAGTTATTGCGTTACTGCATTTTGTGTTTGGTTATGTAACTAATATAGTAGCTAACTCTTTTTTTTTGAGAAACTTTATGAAACAGTTTTAAAGTTTCAGCCTTAGATAACTGGTAGAAATTGTTAAAGGAACAACTGCAGTCAATTGTTATTTAGGATTAAAAAGAAGCATAATAGTGTTCATATTGTGTCTTTTCTGTGACATTTCAGACATAGCAGCCTGGTTCAGGCTAATTTAGGATTAAAAAAAGAAGCTTGGTGCTGTGAGTAACAAGGGGTGCTTTTTACTATGCAGACAATAACACATTTCCTTATTACTGCAGCTGTTACGTTCAATAAAAAAGTCAGACTGTTTAAATCTTTGTTTCAGCTTGGAATATAATTCAGCAGCTCAAACTAATTAATTTTACTAATATATAACAGACTGAAGTCACTGTTTTTAGAAAGTAACTTCATGCAGCTGAAATGGAGACAACAGAACCAAAAAGCAAGCTGCCACAAGGAAAATTGTTGATAATCAGTTCCCGTGGCTATTTCAGCATTGTGCTGAATATTCTTTTCTGAAATTTTTAATCAATTCACTTCATTAGCTTGTGTCACTTAAATGGAGTGACTTGTCCAATATAAGAATTTAATCACAGGCAAGATTTTGCCACATCGATGTGCAAATTAGTTAACAAAAATACAACATTTAGCCCCTTTACTTTTATAGCTATTATAATGATGATTTTAGATAAATACTGTATGTCCCAGGTTGTATTGACCAGTAATGATGGTCGAATTTGTCCCATTTTGATTCGCCCGAAAATTTGCGAATTTCCCACTCGCGTAAATTTTGATGCTGACGTGAAAGTAAATGGATGTCCAAATAATGTTGACGCGATGTATTGACGCAAGCGACTCTTCTGATGCACGTCCAAAATCTTTTGACACTGCCGAATTTCCACCAGTGAATTTCCAGGGCAGTCTTGTGAATTTATTATATAATTTCTCCCAATAAAAGCATGGCACTCTTTATTTCCATGGGGCAATAATAAAGGATAGAGACTCCTTATAGTTGTGAATAGTAATCACTTAGTGGCCAATCTACCCATTGTTTTTTGGAGATTATTTTCTCATGACAGTCATAGCTCTGTGTTTATGTTTTTTTTAATATTGCAATAAAATAATTACAAATTTTAAATTAAATTTGAAGTAGAGTGTTAAGTTCACAGCATATATTCTCCACTTGCTGAGCGGTCTCTGTCACTAGAATGAATGGAAAGTTCTTCTTACCAGTAGTGACAGGTAGATTTTATCCCAAAAAATGCACATTTGAGTATTTTTAGATCAAAATGCAGCTGTCACTTGTGTGACAGGCAGATTCTATTTAAACAAATACCTGGTTCCTCAGCAGCATTCAGGCACTCCATTGTACCATCAGTCTAATGCTCACAGTATAGTTGGGCCAACTGAACACTTGGCTCATTAATAAATCTGTGCCCATCATAGACAGGTTTAGTTATAGAAAAGTCCTATCTACCACAGCTAATGTGCCTTACATTTGCCTTTATCTGTTGCCTTTCTTTGATAGCGGATAATTGAAGTGCTGATGGCTCAAACATTCCGGTATACTAACCTTTGCATATTCCTGATTCATATTGCTACTACATAGAACGCTGGGGTAAAAAGACATTTTGCAGGAAAGAATTATTGGTAACTGTGAGCACAATTGTTTGTTTTACACCACATGCAGCAGGAGAATACAGATATAAACCAAGCCTAAGGGTTAGGGACAACGCTTCCATCCCAGACACACACAGAAGTCCTTAAATGGTGAAGAACCATTTGTCTGATATTATCCCCATAGTCCCCATCCCATTACTTGCTGCACCTATAGTTTTACAAGATGAATGATATACTTTTTTGTATTCTTCTTCTTCTTCAGTGACCTTCAAAACATCTCTAGCTTTGGTAATTAAAGACAGTCTTTAATAATCATTTTATTAAGCCATCTGCCATTAATTGTTTGCCGTTATTCACAGTGGCAGTAATAATATTTATAGTGAACAATTTTAATGTTATATTATTCAAATGTTGCATAACAAAACATACTTAGCAGTTGCATATATTGTTTACAAACGAGTTCCTATAATTCTGTGTTATGGTATTCTCCTCACATCTTTTTACTGTTTGCATGTGACTTCTCTGGGAATTTCTAAGCAACATCTTGCCAAGACTTTATTCCAGACTTCAGTGAACTCAGCTGAATGGGAAATCCTCCCTTTGCTGTCGCTTTGCTTTATATAATGATCCCAAGAAAGTAATAGGTTATGCTGTTAAAGTTTCTTGTTTTCCTTTAACACTTTCACTTTGTTATAGCATTCTCCTGTGGTCATCCCGTTCTCTACTTTTTATAGTAAGCACGCCATACAGCTTATATTGTTTAAAGGTGTACCTCAAGTGTAGGGGAGAGCACAAGTAATGGCGTTACAGTCCTGTCAATTTCTTTATTATAAATGTTGTTTTTTTATGGTGTTTTTTTAGAGAAAGGTTTGTTTGAAGTTATATTATTCCACCTTTTAAAACAAAATGCAGAATTTTGTTATACAGCTTATATAGAGGACAACTAAGGTCCTAACTATTCTTAGTTCTGTAAGTTGCTTTTATCACAAAGGGCTGAGGTGCAACACTGGCACTTCCATTAGCCACCAGCCTTCCTGGTTTTTACTGGCATAGCTCTCTTTCTTCACCTGCCAGTGAATACTTTGGATTGACTTTAGTAGGTACAGTATGGGACCTGTTATCCAGACTGCCCAGGACCTGGGGTTTTCCAAATAATGGATCTTTGCGTAATTTTGATGCTTATACCTTAAGCCTACTAGATAATTATGTAAACAATAAGGGGTTATTTACTAAAATCTGAATTTATCTCATAATATTAATAAAAAAGATTTCTTTCCTGAAAACCCAGAAAAAGTCAGATTTTCAAGCTAAATCCAGCGCAGACCACGAAAACTTAAAATTGGGATAGGTGCCTCTCCTACTGACTTATACAGGACCTCAACTGGTCTGAGATGGAGGACTTTTGGATTCAGGTTTTTTGCAGCATTGGGGTATAAAAATCTCAAAAAAACTGTTTTTTTCCCAAAAATTTAGTTTACTAGTGAAAAAAACTAGAATTTTTCGAGATTTCACAACTCAAAACTTAATAAATAACCCTTAAATAAACCCAATAGGCTGGTTTTGCTTCCAATAAAGATTAATTATATCTTAGCTTGGATCAAGTACAAGGTACTGTTTTTGCTTATTAAAAATGTTATTATTTAGATAAAATGGAGTCTATGGGAAACGGCTTTTCTGTACTTCGCAGCTTCCTGGATAACAGGTTTTTGTATAACATTTCCCATACCTGTACTTAATACATTGCCTACCAAAAAGAAGGCCTAAGTTTTACATATTATCAGTTGCTGCCACTGCCTGTGTTCATTACTGTTCTGTATTTGATGCTATCATTAGAAAAACATTTTAAAATATTTTTAAAATATTTTATTGTACTGTTTTTTTTTTTTCTCTTCAAAACATTAAGTCTATTATATTTTGTGGAGAGAGCATGCACCTTTATTTTGTTTTGAGCTATCACAATCACTCAGCTCAGCTCGGGGTTGACACAGTTATGAATTTGAAAAACCCTTTTGAGGGCTCTGGTTTCCAGTAGTCACTATGTCATTAAAACAACATTCAGGTAGTTAGAAAAGTTCAGAAGTATCATCTCCCCTACAGTCTGGATACTGAACCTTCCACTTCCTCCCCATTCCAAGTAGCAGCTTTTGGAGAGAAAAAAAATGAAGATTTCCTCATGGAAAATATTACAAAGCTGGCCCCATGCCTAAACCAGTCCCCTCTGCATTTCTAATGATGATTGAAAGAGTACATGCTGTGATAAAACATGCTGACTTGTTAACATTTGAGATGCAGTTTTAGATTGGATGGGGAGAGAAAACTCAAATAAATAAATGGTTACGATAATTCATTTGGGTCAGATCTTTAATGCAGTGACTGTTTACCCCTGTCAGGCAAGGAGCATTAAACAGACTGCCAAGCTATCATGATTGCCTTTCCCCATTTAATATGTAACCATTCTGTTTAACCTCTCCCAGGGGCTTCCAGAAATCAGCCTCCATGCTTTAAATGACAAGGGCAGGTGGCTGCGTGTGCTTATGCATACTGTATGCAAGCTGATAACTCATTTCAAATTAGTGAAATGACATACAGTGGTTTTTCAGTTAAGAGAAAACTTTATGCTAAATTTATGCTATATTCAAACACCATATTGGTGTATCTAGAAGACATGTATTCTCATTTACTAAAGTGCGGTAAATTTGACTTGCGCATGTTATCGCTGAGAATATTTTTCTGCAGCGACTACGTTTACTAAACAGCAATGCGCTCAGAAATCATTGCGATCACTTGCGGTAACTACATTAACGAACCAGCTTACGTTAGCGAATTTTCTGGCAACAAATTAAGATTTTGCGAATATTTATGCTATAAAATAGTCTTTTTTTATGGCGGTTATTATGGCAATTTTTACTGTGACATTTATGGCCAGAAATGCATCTTCAAAACTCATAAACTTTATTGACTGATGATTATACCATCCAACAACATTATCAGAGTAACACCAATGAAACATGTATACATCATATTAACCCTTCTGCCAATAGAATCATATGAACAAGAAATCATACCAGTCAATCTCTTTGCTTCATAGAAATGCACAGTTTAATGTAGCCAATCACAATGAAACCAAAAAAGCGTAGAGGCTGACGAATCCTTGGACTGTGATGCCCACTGCCAATAATACGACTCTGAGCTGAAACTGCTGCTGTTGCAACAGATAGAAGCAGAAGCCAAAACATCCTGTCAGCAATAGCTACAGATCTCTTCTGTCAGCAAAGAATGATGGGTAAAAAAAAAATATTATGGGATATTTCCTGCCCTTTCTGGGGAAATATATACTTTTACGACACTACATAAGTGGTGGTAAAATTTTAAATATTCTTGCGTAAATTTTGTCTTTTGCACATTTCGTAGTAAACCAGACGTTAATGTGTACGTAGCGTTATTTTCAGACGATGCAAACTGGCGAAAACATATTTTTGCGCAAGAAAATTCACAAATTTATATTTACCGCAGATTAGTAAACTGGCGAAAACTATATTTGTCTATATTTTGTGCGCATATTTTTACCGCACTTTAGTTAATGGACCCCATAGTACTTACTGTGCTTTGAAACTTCATTTAATGCACTACAGATGTCTAACCCATGTATTCTGTTTGTGTAATGGTGTGAATAAAATGCCAAACAATTGCATAAACTCCCCTTCCTCCCCCAGTGGTACAGTAGATTATTGTTCCATGAACAAGACCATTTATTTTTAAAAATAAACATGAATTCTGGCAAAAGCCTACTGTATATCCACCCACTTTCGATGGTCTGTACACATATTTGTAACAATGCAGCTATAATAAAATCTTGTTTAATCGACACATTTAAAGGCTTGGGCTCTTTACAACAGGTATTTTTTTTCTTAGTGTAAATTATAAGCAAGGCCTGTTTAAATCCGCTAAATTAGTATATAATATGCACCTGATTGTTTTTTTTTTTCCTAGTTTTGTTTCTGTTTTGCAGAACTACAGTATTTGTATAAGTGTAATTTAGTCCTGACTCTAAATAGTATGGCTATATGGCATCTAAGTATCTTTTCTGTAAACATAGAGCCAGCAAAGTTAATAAAATGTCAGCTGGACCCCTCTTGCATGCTTTTCCCATCTTTCACTACTAAGGTATAAGTATTCTCTCAATGTGTCAATGTGTAAGTATTTACAATCAGCAGCTTACTGGCCCATTTATGGGTCCCCCAGGAAGCCTTTCCCAATCTGGCAGATTTGAAAATCCAGTTAGTTCTTATCCAAGTTGTTGGCTACCAGGCAAATTAAAAAGTAGTGAACTATTATTTTTTTTGCACCCTCTATAACCTCTATATATTAATATGTCTATAGCTCTATATATTGTATCATTTAATTTATAAACAGAATATCTATTTTTGTACCCAAGAAAAAATGCCTTAAATTGCAACTTTTAATCAATTTCTGGAAATCTGGAAACCACAAGTTTAGCATCGATTTGTGGTTTGGTTCAGGGGCGTAACTATAGAGGAAGCAGACCCTGCGGTTGCAGGGGGGCCCAGGAGTGTAGGGGGCCCAGTGAGACCCTAATTAATTAGCAATTTTAATATATCTTGGTAAAATAGGCCAACTTATAAATATTTAGGGGCCCTAAATTGAATTTGCTATGGGGCCCAGTAACAACTAGTTACGCCACTGGTTTGGTTTTTTAGTGTACCAGGTTGAAGTCTTAAAAAATTGAAACTTATATTCTTTTGTTAGACAGACTTACTATAAGGGGCTTTTGTAATACATAAAATTTCAGGCAGCCTAATTTGCAAATTGCAAAACGGAAGCAAATTGGGTTGTTTTTAATTGCAAAGCAGTGTTTTTCCCAGAATCCAAAAATCATCGTAGCAACCTGGGGTATACCGTACTTCACACGTATGGAAATAAGCATATGCTGGGGGACCCTATAGCACCTCTTCAAGACAGGAATTTCAGAGTTCACTTGCTTTCCTGCATGCTGTTCTTTTGCACCTTGCACATAATTCAGTAGAGCAGGCTGAACTGGTACTTTGGTGATTACCATAACATTTTAGGAGCACGTATAGATCTTTAATTAGAGTGTTTTTGAAGGAGAACTAAAGCTTAACTAAAGTAGTAGGGCAGAAATGTTGTATCTTATGTTTTAGGCTTCTATACCAGCCCAAGGCAAAGATGCTGTATTGTGCTGTACATTTTGGCTTTTGTGAAAATATTAAGTTGGCAAAAACTGGTGGAAGATCATTTTTTTGTGATGCCATGTTGTAATTTGCTTTCAGTGGGGTGTCAACATTTTCAAAACATATGTTGTGGAGCATCTTTGCAATTTACCATTATTTAGCCTTGCAATCTAAAGTATGCTTTTTTCTTAGGGGCAAATTGAAGTCGAAGGATTTTGCGCAAATACTTCAATCGAACGACCGAAGGACTAATCGTTCGATCGAACAATTAAATCCTTTGAATCGAACGATTCGAAGGATTTTAATCCAACAATCGAAGGATTATCCTTCGACCAAAAAAAGTTAGGCAAGCCTACGGGGACCTTCCCCATAGGCTAACATTGAGCTCGGTAGCTTTTAGGTGGCGAACTAGGGGGTCGAAGTTTTTTCTTAAAGAGACAGTACTTCGACTATCGAATGGTCGAATAGTCGAACGATTTTTAGTTCGAATCCTTCAATTCGTAGTCGACGTTCGAAGTAACCCATTCAATGGTCGAAGTAGCCAAAAAAACACTTTGAAATTCGAGGTTTTTTTTTCTTCTATTCCTTCACTTGAACTTAATGAATGGGCCCCTTAGTGTGTTTTCAAAGGGTACTAACAACAGAATTTGTGTGAGTGTACCACCTTCTATTGTACAATGCTTTGGAATATGTTTCCCATTACTTCAGGCATATTTTGAAAGCCAATGCTTTCCTGAATAAAACAATGGTTTATTCCCTTAACATGAACTCGGAAGTTGCCTGAAGTTTCCTCATTAGGCATCTTCATAAAACTAAGTGTTACATATGTTTTCCCACCGGCAATATACAGTATTGCTGGTGGGAAAGTATTTTCGGAGATTTGTCACCCTCAGTAGCACAGATTTAACCACGCGCCACAAATCTCCCCATCTACCTTCACCATAAGGGTTAAAGGGAGTCATGTATTTTGCAGTGACCCCCCACCCCTTGACTGCTGTGAAAGTGCACAGGACCTTAATGACAGCACATACAGTTAGGTCCATAAATCTTTGGACAACTTTTTTCTAATTTTGGTTCTGTACATTACCACAATGAATTTTAAATGAAACAACTCAGCTTTCAGCTTTAATTCAGTGGGTTGAACAAAAAGATTGCATAACTATGTGAGGAACTAAAGCTTTTTTTTAACACAATCACTTCATTTCAGGGGCTCAAAAGTAATTGGACAAATTTAAAAACTGAAAATAAAATGTTCATTTCTAATACTTTGCTGGCAATGACAGTCTGACGTCTTGAACTCATGGACATCACCAGATTCTGGCTTTCCTCCTTTTTAATGTTCTGCCAGGCCTTTACTGCAGTGGCTTTCAGTTGCTGTTTGTGTGTGGCCTTTCTGTCTTTGTCCAAAGATTTATGAACCTAACTGTATATTAACATTTGCTCTTATATTTTGTTACATTTATATATTAATGTTTGAAAAAGTTGTTACCATAATCTTTTTACCCTGAGATTTTCTCAAATCAGAGTCTGATAGGAAACACAATAGAAGCAGTGCACTGAGACTTTGTGGTGTTATCCCTTAGTGCACTTTAAATTATCATTCTCATGTCTCTATCACAGTGGTCTTTCTCTTTGTAGACAGACATCAGGGGGCCACTTTTGAAAAAAAAAAAACCTTATGTTATGCCTGTGTTATCAGCTCCCCTTTTAACTGTCTTGTTCTCCTTTCCCAAACTCATTTGTACTTTTTCCAGCTCATTTGTGAAAGTCATTACCCTGGGACGCTTCTCTATCAGCCTCATGCAGCTGCTGTGTTTTGTAGATATGGCAGGAAGTAGGCACCGGAAAGCAGGGAGAGAAGAGAAAAAAGGGGGGATAGAAATTCCTCTTGATTTACCAAGGTTCTGGCACCAATCAAAGCCAGTTGCAAAAAATAAGTTGTAGACATCACTGTCTGGACTGTTGATGATCAGGATGGAGTATTAAGCCATCACCTTCTGTTGGGTACTCTGGAGTTATACGATACGTCTCCTGTAAATCTTAAAGTACTTGGCTCAGTGAAAAGTTCCACTTTATTTGCAGTATTGAGGTGGAACTGACACGTGTGCACTGAAGAGACTTCTGCTTGCTCAGCCGTTTACCCATATGAGAAACCCCCTCCCCCTTCACATAATAGGATGGTATATTCTAATTACACATGAAATGCTTCAGCCTCCTACTGGCTAACATACAATTCAGATTTCCACTGCTTTCTAGCACGCAGTATTTAATGTAGTAGCACCCAGACATATTAACCAGGGGTGTCCAACCTCAACATTATTTTGCAGAATGCTTTCTCAATGTAATCTGATGTTCTCATCATTTTGTAGCTAATAATAACATGTGATACCAGACCAGAGCAGAATGTCAGAAACCTTGCCCTTGGTAAGTACAATAAAACAGCACACCCACCGGCCCACCGACACTAAAAGCAGTCTAGTTGACATCTGCAAATGCTTATGAGAGAGAAATTACATTTTAAGATGTTTTCGTTTTAATTACAGTCTCCATATGAGCTCTGTTAGAGCGGGTGACTGTATCCCATAGCGACAGATATCCAGAAATCGCTGCAGCCGGCCGGGATGGGGAAGCCTTGCTGTTTGCTTGTCTTGGCTCATCTTCTGCATTTCACAATGTCAGACTCTTAGCAGCCTTCAAATAAAGTCTTTCTCTTTCTTCCTTTATTTCTGTCTTTCTCTCATTCTTTTTTCTTTAGGTAGAGCTATATACTGTATATCACTTAAAAATGTAAAAGTTTTAACCAAATAAATCTTTTGCAGTAGATGTTATCATCCATAACTGCATGAGTCTTAAGCAGTGAGGGTTTTCCAGCAATCCCAAATTCCCAGAACAAGAGATGTGATTTCCTTCTAGCTGATAAATAATGTGGCAGATACTGAAGCTGATTCACCTGAGAGAGAGCCTATCAGCATGTTCAACAGACCTTTATATTTTCATGCTGGGAGTTCCTCATTCTAACTGTTTTTTCCCATATTTTATTCTTTAAAATGTAATAAGCTAAGTAATCAAAAAATACATTTGTCAGTTAATCAGAATGTGTTCAGCTGCTTTGACCCTTCTATGGGTTGCTGGAGCTCAGCAGCGGCATCAAGCTTTAACACCCACTTGAATAATGTAATCCTTAAATTGCTGAAATGGAATAACTAAATACTAAATACCCTTTATCAACTAGTTCAAAGCAAGTTTCCTTTAGTACATCAAATAATTGTCAATGTATGTCACAGCACAAAATGTATTGGCCATCATTGCACAATAATTCCACCAAAGGTCAGCATACACAGACAGAACGAGGGGCCTATTTATGTTGTCCATATCCAAAAAAAAGCTCTCAGTTAAAGACAGGTAAGGGATCACAGCAAGCAAAAGTGAAAATACATTGTGTCTCTGGACACCACACCTTTCTATCAGCATTAATAGGCTGCCATATGTTGTCAGGGAAACCCCTAGCTGTGTCCCAGGCATCACTGAGTCACTTGGGTATTGGTGAATTATGAGTTGAAGCATATGTTTTGGTGGTTAGTCTACTAATCCTCATTTACAGCCTCCTCACTGTGAAGTTTTTATACACAGGCAGCATTAAACCACCTTAAAGTTCACCTACTACTGTATCCAGGGCCGCCATTAGAAATCACGGGGCCCCGTACAACAAAATTTTTGGGGCCCCCTGGGCCCCGCCCACACTGACGACCAAGCTCCACCCCATTTCCCGCCCACTCCACATCGCAGTTAAAAGACCACACAGACATCAGCGCTAAAAAAGTAACCCCCACGACACAAGTTGTAAAAAGCTATTGATGGTCAGGGCCCCCTTATAAAAAATTGGGGCCCCAAAAAAAAAAAAAAATTAAAATTTTTTTTTTTAAAAAAAACATTGGTGGCAGGGGCCCCCTTATAAGTTAAAAAAAAACTTGGGGCCCCAACAAAAAAAAATGTAAAAAAAAACTAAAAAATAAACAAACATTGGTGGCAGGGGCCCCCTTATAAGTTAAAAACAAATTGGGGCCCCAAAAAAAAAAATTTGAAAAAAAAAAAAAACTGGTGGCAGGGGCCCCCTTACAAGTTAAAAACAAATTGGGGCCCCAAAAAAAAATTTAAAAAAAAAAAAAAAATTTTTTGAAAAAAAAAAAACATTGGTGGCAGGGGCCCCCTTATAAGTTAAAAACAAATTGGGGCCCCAAAAAAAAATTTAAAAAAAAAAAAAATTTTTTTTGAAAAAAAAAAAAACATTGGCGGCAGGGGCCCCCTTATAAGTTAAAAACAAATTGGGGCCCTAAAAAAAAAAATTTGAAAAAAAAAAAAAATTTTTTTTGAAAAAAAAAAAAAAACATTGGCGGCAGGGGCCCCCTTACAAGTTAAAAACAAATTGGGGCCCCAAAAAAAAATTAAAAAAAAAAAAAAAAATTTTTTGAAAAAAAAAAAAAAAACATTGGTGTCAGGGGCCCCCTTATATGTTAAAAACAAATTGGGGCCCCAAAAAAAATTAAAAAAAAAAAAAAAAATTTTTTTTGAAAAAAAAAAACCATTGGCCGCAGGGGCCCCCTTATAAGTTAAAAACAAATTGGGGCCCCGAAAAAAAATTTGAAAAAAAAAAAAAATTTTTTTGAAAAAAAAAAAAAACATTGGCGGCAGGGGCCTATAGAATATTAAAATAATACATTGGTGGCCAGGAGATTAAAAAAAAAAAAAATACACAAACTGGTGTTCAGTAGAATTGAACTCACGGCTTCAGTACTTCAACTTCACCTCCTTTCGTGACTTCGGGTCTTTTCACTGCTTCAGGACTTCGGCTTCGGCTGTTTTCGTGACTTCGGGTCTTTGCGCTGATTCAGGACTTCGGCTGTTTTCGTGACTTCGGGTCTTTTCGGCGCTTCGTGACTTCGGCTTTTTCCGTGACTTCGGGTCTTTTCGGCGCATCGGCTTCGGCTTTTCGGCACTTCCGCATTCGGCAGCACAGAGGCAAGACGTACGGCTCGGGCGCTCGTAAGGGGGGCCCGGATCTTCAAAAAATGCAGCGCTGCCGGGCCCCCCTTCATGCCCGGGCCCGGTACGCTTGTCCCCCCTGTCCCCCCCTGATGGCGGCCCTGACTGTATCAATGGTTCACTGATCTCTATGAACCTATGAACTTGCATATTGCCTAGGTAGAACCATGGATTTTCTGATGAATGTACAGTATATTTAGCTGGATTCAGTACTCAAACGATCGAAGGATTATTCCATCGATCGAACGATTAAATCCTTCGAATTGAACGATTAGAAGAATTTAAATCCAACGATCGAAGGAATATCCTTCGATCAAAAAAAGTTAGCCAAGCCTATGAGGACCTTCTCCATAGGCTAACATTGACTTCGGTAGTTTTTAGAACTAGGGGGTCGAAGTTCAACTATCAAATGGTCGACAGTATATTCGTGTAGTGCCTTGAGGTTATTATTTTGCACACTTCTCTGGCACCCAAAAGGTTAAGCATACTTGGAAATCCCCTTTTTCAGTGCAGCAATTGTTTCCAAGTGCTTCAGACACAGAAGTTGTTCAGAGGTTTTTTTCCCCTTGTGCTTAAAGATAACTCATCTGTGAATAACAATCCGTGTGCCTCGATAGCATTCACAAAGGAGAGTTTCCTTTAAATTTTAAATACAGTATAAGGTTAAATGCTTGCATAAAATAAAATTAATTGCAAGCATGTGATATAGGACGGTACAAAAGCAAGTGCAATTCCCTTATTTCAGCACAATTCTAGAAAGAACACAGGGATCAAGAGGCTGTATCAGTGAGTGCCCTTGCAGGATAATTGATGGGTAGGAGAAAATGACCACAAATTGGAGAGGAAAAATAAACTTAAAAAAAAATGACATAGAAAGACTATAAGCTCATGGGATACTACAGTATATACTGTATATAGCTCATTTACCAATGCCATGGCCTCAAATGCTTGAGTGCTAAGGGCAAAGGTGCAAAGTGAAAAAATTGCATTTTAGAATGTGATTTTGTACATTTCAGTTTCCCCACAAAAGTTGTGTAAAATATTATGTGAAAAGTAGTGGCTGTTACGTGGATGTTTTTTTTTTAAGCCAGTACCTCTATTTATGCCAGAATCTTACACTTGGCTACATATTTGTTTAAAATGATTACACAGACTAATTTACAATATGGTGTTAAAGTTGTGACATTTGATGATGTTATTCTACTCAACTTAAGATATATGCTCCTATGCAAAAACATTTATTGTAACCAAAAGATAAGAACACAAATCTAATTTACTGTAATCCAGAAGATCCAGGGTTTGGGGTTCTCTCTCGGTGGGGCGTATATGTGTTTCCCCCCCCCTGTTTTTGTGGGCTTGCTCTTAGTTCCCTGGTTTCCAGTCACAGTCCAAAGCATCCTGGTAGGGCAGTTGTCTGTTTTGGGGCAGTTACACATTGGAAGTGCCATTGCCCTCAGGAAAATTGAATTGTATGGCCCACTGACCAGGTATTGATCAAACATTTCTCACTTCACAGGTGATACTTCACACCATACATACATTTGAACTTATTTAAACAATGATGCGTTTAATATTCACCTTTGTTTGATACAAACATATACTAAAATCTTCAGCAATATTTTTGTTTCACTTGTGCTCATAATTTGCTCTCTAAAATATTTTAAGCATCTATAGGGCAGGCTAATTATCAGTATGTTTACCAAAAAATGTATGAAAAAGTTTGGGAACCCCTCTCAGCCTGCATAATATTTTACTCCACTTTCAACAAAAAAGATAACAGTGGCATGTCTTTAATTTCCCATGATATGAAATTTAATCAAATGTGAACAACTGGCTGTGCAAATATTAGGGTATTCTTGTAATTTTTCTAATTTGAATGCTTGTAACTGCTCAATACTGATTACTGGCAACACCAAATTGGTTGGATTAGCTCATCAAGCCTTGAACTTTATAGGCAGGTGTGTCCAATCATGAGAAAAGGTATTTAAGGTGGCCAATTGCAAGTTGTGTTTCTGTTTGACTCTCCTCTGAAGAGTGACAGCATGGGACCCTCAAAGCAACTCTCAAAAGATCTGAAAACAAAGATTGTTCAGTATCATGGTTTAGGGGAAGGCTACAAAAAGCTATGTCAGAGGTTTAAACTGTCAGTTTCAACTGTAAGGAATGTAATCAGGGAATGGAAGGCCACAAGCACAGTTGCTGTAAAAACCAGGTCTGACAGACAAAGAAAAATACAGGAGCGGCATATGCGGAGGATTGTGAGAATGGTTACAGACAACCCAAAGATCACCTCCAAAGACCTGCAAGAACATCTTGCTGCAGATGGTGTATCTACATTATTCTACAATTCAGCTCAATTTGCATCTATATGGCAGGGTGATGAGAAAGAAGCCCTTTCTGCACTCACACCACAGAGTCGCTTGTTGTATGCAAAAGCTCATTTAGAAATGCCACAGTCATTTTGGAACAAAGTGCTTTGGACTGATGAGACATTTGAGTTATTTGGTCATAACAAAAAGTGCTTTGCATAGCGGAAGAAGAACACCACATTCCAAGAAAAACACCTGCTACCTACTGTCAAATTTGGTGAAGGTTCCATCATGCTGTGGGGTTGTGTGGCTAGTTCAGGGACTGGGGCCCTTGTTAAAGTTGAGTGTCCGGTGAATTCAGCTCAATATCAACAAATTCTTCAGGATAATGTTCAAGCATCAGTCACAAAGTTGAAGTTACACAGGGTTTGGATATTCCAACAAGACAATGACCCTAAACACCCTTAGAAATCTACAAAGTAATTTATGCATTTATGGAGAAGTGCAATATTCTGGAATGGCCGTCACAGTCCACCGACTAAAAATCTATGGGATGATTTGAAGCAGGCTGTCCATGCTTGGCAGCCATCAAATTTAACTGAACTGGAAAGATTTTGTATGGACAAATGGTCAAAAATAACGCCATCCAGCATCCAGACACTCATCAAAAGCTATAGGAGGCGTCTAGAGGCTGTTACATTTGCAAAAGGAGGATCAACTAAGTATTGATGTAATATCTCGGTTGCGGTGCCCAAATTTATGCACCTGTCTAATTTTCTTATGATGCATATTTTCTCTTAATTCAATAAACTTTATGTCACTGCTGAAATACTACTATTTCCATAAGGCATATTATATATTAAAAACTCCAAAGAATTATGAGAGGTTCCCAAACCTTTTCATATGACTGTAGATGCAACAGAAACATTAAAAAAATGTTGCTAGAATTGCTGTCTTGTTGACGTAAGCTTTTTAGCCTTTATAGTAATAACATTGAATGCGAATAATTTACCACCTCCACAGCACATAGAAGCAATAAATAGAGTCGGAGTACACAGTCGGAGTCTACTTCTGTAGATATGATGGTGCAGTATTTTCATTAGCAGAGGTTCCCATGGTGGAGCTACAGATGTCTCCCAGCTGCAGGAAGGGATTGATGCCTCAACTCCAAGTTGAATTTGAGATTCATGACCTCTGCATGCATGTTCCTTTGCAGAGTGGAAGTTGTGGAATGTTGGATAGGGATGTCAGTGCGTGGCTTTGTCACAACAAAGTACTATGAGTTCTTCTATTCAGTTTATGTAGGAAGTCAACCTGGCATGAATAGTATATTTCGACTATGAAGGAATTCAAAGGCCACTGAGGACATATTGGCATATATTGAGCAAAGTTTGCATCATTTTGAAAAACCCAGAGTAACCAATCAGCAGCACTTTTGACTGACTAGTGCTTTTGGAAAAAAAGCAAGCATCTGATGTGGGTTACGGAATTGGGAGCACTTGTTATCATTATCGGAGAATGGTAACGTTAAGTACGCCAATTATTATTTCCAGTAAATATGGAAATTCTAAGGGGCCTATATACAAACATTTGAATTTTCTTTTTTTTTAAGAATCACATTTTTTCTCTGAAAATTCGATTTTTATTTTTAATTTCTAAAAATGCATAATTTCAGTGTAAGAAACCATGAAAACTCGAATACAAAACTTTTCCAAGTAAAAGCAGTCAAAGTTAAATTGAAGTCAATGGGAACTGCACTGATCCTATTGGTTAATCGAGTTTGGTTAATTCCCTAGTCGAATTTGACAGTTTTGACCATAAAAAAAACTTGAAAATTCGAATTCTAATTTTCAATTTGACCTTTAAAACTGTAAATCTGCCCCTTAATATTTGGATCTTTTAATAACTTTCATGGCATTCATGATGATAGAGAAATAGAATTTAATAGTGGTTTCAAAAAGCTCTAATACCACTAAAATTCAACCTTTAATAAATAAACACAATAATCACAAATCTCTGTCAAAACATACTTTAAAGATCTAACTCTATGCAAGAGGAGTTCAATCATAATGTATACCAAAAAAGATCTTGAACTTTTCCCAGATTTCTTGATTACTTAACTAATAGGTAGTATAAGCCTGGGCCTACAAGAAGCAAAAACACATTTACTGTATATGTAATGAAATGTACAGATATTAAATGTTTGCTTTTTGCAAAGCACAATTTTGTGAACAGTTGTTCTATATTTGGTTCTTTCATAGACATAGAATTCTGTATTTCTTGATACACAGTGGAGATAAATGTAATTATATTATTTCTCTGTCTGACTTTTCTCCTGTCTCCTTATCAAATGCAGACTTCAAACTGCTAATACAGCAATTTAGGGGGGAAAAAGCAGTGGATTATTTCATTCCTTTCTGCAGTATCATGTGGAGACAAAACTCATGACTGAAACAAATAAAAAGTTGGTTTAATCATTTGAGGTCAAAGGGGAAAATCGTTCGAATCATTTGATCGCAGGATGTCCAAATTCTGTGAAAAATACTTTGACTTTGCTATTCAAAGTTGAAGTATTTCAATTCGATGGTCGAATTTCGAAGTATTTTACACTTCAAAATTCGACCCTTGATAAATCTGCCCCTAGAAGTTAAACAATTTCATTTTTTTTTTAAATAAATTTTGGTTGGTCCTTTTTTTATTTGAATTTCGAGTTGATGGGAGTTTAAAAAAACTCCTCGAAATTCGACCCTTGATAAAGCTGCCCCTTACTGTTAGATTGTTATTGTTAAAGGTTGCTGTGGGGTAATTTTAATTAACAGCGTCTGTATGATTGCTGCCCTTAAGAAGATTATGAGGTTTCACACTATGGTCAGAATTTGTAGACAAACTGTGGTCTTCCTGCGTGGAAATATATTTCTAAAAATATCTGTATAAAGCTGAAATATTTTTTCAGGGGTCTCAATTCTGAGGCATTAAAAAGACATATGCTTAACAACTGAGAACAGACATGGCGATTGCTGGAAACTGTCAGCAGATACAACAGAGAAGTAAAAAGAAACAGAGTATATTAATAGAACGAGAATCTCTTCCCTCCCAGTCTTCATTTGGATAGTGAATGTATAGTATAAACAAACCAGACATGTGCCAGGAAACTACGAGGCCTCAAGCAATTTGTCATTAAGTTGCCATGTCCATGTTTTTCAGGGACATGAAGGGGGGCACAACATTGTCATGTTTTCACTAGCCAGAAGCAGAACTGAACTGGGAATGCTTTGGGTTGATTGTTTGACAGCCTCAGCTGACTATTGTAATCATCCATGCCAAAACCACATACTTAAGGGAGGATCATGTTTTATTTGAACCCGCTACTTGTTGTCAGTGAATGATTTCAGTGTCCTGTCTATTTTTCCAAAAACATCATGCCCCATGGCAATAGATTATTATGATTAGAAAGGTACAAATGGCATAATGTTTGAACAAATCCAACGCACCTGAGGTAGCAGGAGGGGGAAAATGAACTCTTCAAAGAATGTATTAGGTCACATTTTCCATTACTGCACAACATTTCTCATGAATAGTCTTTAGCTTTGTTCACTATTTAAAAAATGCTTACCTTGCTCTGACAGACAGTCACCCCCCAGCAATTGTACACACTAGAAACCTTTACTTTGCTGCTTCTAAGTAACATAAATATCCTATTTACAATTTTATATATGTGTTTATATATACATATACAGTATATACATGGAATGATTTCTAATCGGATGCCATATGTTGTATATCTGTTTACTGCAGTCATAGATCTTTGATATACTAATATAGCAAACTGGCTCATATTATTGACATAGTGGAAAGTTGTCCTAGTGCAGTAACCAAGTAGACTTTTCGCTAGCATTTCATAGCAAAGATTCACTAGTGTTCGTTTATGCCTAACGAAAAGTTGCTAATGATCTTACTTTTTATTGCGAATTACGGAATGGATGTCTCCCATAGACTCCATTTTATCCAAATAATCCAAATTTTAAAAAAAGTTTTCCTTTTTCTCTGTAATAATAAAACAGTAGCTTGTACTTGATCCCAACTAAGATATAATTGATCCTTATTGGAAGCAAAACCAGCCTATTGGGTTTACTTAATATTTACATCATTTTTCAGTAGACTAAAGGGTTGAAGATCCAAATTATGGGAAAGATCCATTATCCAGAAGACCTCAGGTCCTGAGCATTCTGGATAGCAGGTCTCATACCTGTACAAATGTCCAAGGAACCTTTATAAAGACAAAATAGATCATATAATGCCCTAGACATGAGCCCACTATAATTTGAATGTTCCATGGCCCTCAAATGTCTGGGGAAGAATGTTAACCCAAAAAAGTTAGGACTTTTGCAGGCAATCCCGCTTAAAAAAAGAAAAAGCTGGCAGTGCTTTTTCAACTTTAATGCATTTTTGGCAGACAGGATATGATGTCACTGACATAAGATTGAGGAAGATCTAGCTTCATTTTAGCAGTTCGTCTGGTCTGAGGTGGCAAAGTCAACTCTGGCGAAAGATGTAATGTTCAGTAAAATCCACACTTTAGTAAACTTGCGGAGCAACAACCATTTGTCTGAGCGAAAAGTCGCCTGGTGATAGAGTGTGAACAAACACTAGCGATGGTCTCTTTCCCTAGCGAATTGTCATCTGCGCCTGTTAGTGAATTGGCGATGTCCCTGTGGATTAGAGATTTCTGGCAAGTTTTCGCTAGCGACAGGCACTTTGCCCTCTAGTAAATCTGCCTCGATGTTTCTTTATTGTGCTCTATCTGCACTAGCCTACTTAAATCCAATTGCTGTTTTGCTTATCTTTGTATAATAATCCAATCACACGAAAGGTTGTGTTGACAGGGATCTTTAATGATTACATGATCATGTTTAATTTCGTCAAGGTATATTTGAATTATTAATAACGATTTTGAAGGCACCCTATGATAACACAGCAAGTTGAGAAATAACACAAATTAAGCAAGTACATTTTGTTTTGTCTATCACTTCAATGCGTGGCTTAACATTCACAAAATACATATAAAATATTCATATTTCAACACAGCATCTAACTAGGAAGAGGATAATAGACATTGCAAGTGTCTCCAGGGAAATGCATCTAGCAAGCACTGTGACATATAGCAATAGAAGGGTATTTATGTGAACTCCAGTGTGCATGTGCTAAGGCTTAGGGTGCCATTCATGTTAAAAAATATATAAACACAGTAAAAGTGAATGTTAAACAGGTTTACACGTTGCAGTTGAAACTTCCACCAGCTATTGCTAATTATTCTATAGGGTTTCAGCATTTTATTTTGCTTTATTTTAGTTTACTAAAACAGGTTTCAGTTTTACTCTTGTATAAACCACCATCGTCTGCCCATATCTTTTATTGAAGCAGTGCTGCACTAGTTCCAATAAGAACATAAGATATAATTGTTATAACAGGTAGGGATATTATAGTGTTGAGGCTGAACATATTCAGTAACCTTGAACCCCAGACTTGCTCCCCATTTTTTGCTTAGGATCTCCATCATTGTCCATCATTTACTAGCAATCAAAAAAGCACCACTGGGAACAAATCAAATTATGGTGGAGGAGCACTCCTAAACATATATTTCAGGTCAATGCATTTTTTAGCAAAGAGAGAGTTCTGGCCTAGGGTTCAAGGATAGCAATTCTATACCTAGGGGGGTTCGTAAAAAAAGGTCCCTGGTGAATTTTAGTTTTATTTTACTCAGTGCTGGGTTCTAGGGTAGATTCCAGGGCACTGTCTGCAAGGAGTTTGCTCTTTGTTTGCATGGGTTTCTTCCATACTCCAAAAACAACCAACTGCTTATAAAAGTGACCATAAAATGCATGTGAATGTGCTTAATGTGCTATGATACCATTTCTCATCTCCTCTCAATAGAATGTATATTCTATTCTATTATAGTTACATAGTTGAATCAGGTTGAAAAAAGACAAAGTCCATCAAGGTCAACCCCTGAAAATGAAAACCCAGCATCCATACACACACCCCTCCATACTTTCACATATATTATATATACCCATATCTATACTAACTATAGAGTTTATTATTGTTCAAGAAACTCTTAAAGCCACTGTTAAAAACATGAATAGAATCTGCCATCAACCAGCAGGGCATTCCACAACCTTAAAGCTTAAAATGAAAATTTAGTTCCTCAAGTCTAAATGGGTGGCCTATTATTCTTGGATCTTTTTAATGGGAAAAAAATCTGTCTATAATGTGCTCTTATGTACCTGTAATGAATAATCATGTCTCCAGAGAAAAGTAGGCCTTCTTAAAAAGTTATCTTTATTTCAAGCAGCTAAAGCTAACCTTGTAGTGCCCCAGAGAATTGTGTTGCTGTTTCTGGCTAGTGGTTCACAGTTTGTTATCCACAAAAATCCCCCAATTGTTCTCAGCATTTTGTACCAATACTGCTCAAAACCGCACCAGGCACTTTTAATCAGTTTAAAAGTTAACGGAGTGGAGCATGGAGCATTTTGCCCCAAACATGGAGCTACAAAATATAACAAATTGCCTCCCTTGTGCCATTACCCTAAAGCAAAAAGGAAGTTTAATTTTTCAACAATATAGACTATATGCTACTTATGGGCTAGGACTTTTTAAAACTTTGACTAAAATAAAATACCACATAACACCCATTGTCCTGGAGTAAATGTGAAAAAAGAGAATAGTTGATAAATATCAGGTACTTGAACATTGCGGTTGGTGAAGCAACTAAAAATAGAACAGCAGCATGTTTCCCAATTGCAGTTGCTATTTGTGACTACAAAGGAAAAACAATATGTTACAACCACTTCTCATTTCCTTTCGAGGCAGAGCGCACGAGACTGACTGCTTGAACTCTGCCATGTACAGGACAGAGTCATTTCAGTAAGAAGCTTTCTGAAGCTCTCAGGATGCTAATTGCCAAGACTTAGTGCCTAACAAGCTATCTTCCTTTCTAGAAGACATTTTATGGTCCAATTCCATTCAAAGTAGCATTTCAATGCAGGAGAACTAGACAGCAAATATTTTCCTGCCTTCCTTTTTTGTTTTAGAGCTCAAGTTAGACATTGGTAGATGTTATAGTCAGCAAGCCTAATTCTTACTGGGTGGTTAAATGGACACTAAGGGAGTTATGTAGTAACATATGAAAAATGTACCCCAATCAACTAGCCTATAGCAACCGATTCAACACTTCCCCTTATGATTTTTATTGCATGAGATCTGTCAAACTGAGTGGTGATTACTTTTGGTCACTTTTTCATTTACTCCATGCCTTCTGCATGAAGACATTTTATTTTATATTTTTACCAGTAACCAGTCAAGATTTAGGGGCAAATTCATCAAAATGTGAGGCAGCTCATCAGAAAAAAAAACTCAAAGACGTTCTATTCATTCCTATGGGGTTTTAAGAAGTGCATTTATCAAATGGTGAACTTTCACCCATTGGAAAATATGTATATGATAAAAATAGGATAAACTGATAAAAATTGTCTCTGGCTAATTAGTTCAATGTTTTATTGTTGTGACAGTGAAAAGATTTTGTCTAGTAACTAGTAATGGGTGAATAAATTCGCCTGGCACGAATTTGCGTCAATTTCCGATTTTCACAATTTTTTCGTGAAAAGGTTTGAATTGCTCGATTTTAAAGTGAAAAAGTTAGAATTGCTCTATTTTTTTGTGAAAACGTTCGAATTGATCTATTTTTCGTGAAAACTTTAGAATTTCACGATTTTTTCGTGACAACATTGGAATTTCACAAGTTTTTCGTGAACTTTCTGATTTCACAATTTTTCGCTAATTTTTTCGGCAGTTGGGACCCACGTAAATGGGGCCATTGCAAGGTATGTCTGCAAGACAGCAATCCATTTAGTCTGTATAGCCATGTGTACACAACTGCTGGTTGAGTGGCTGCGTGGTATGGTTCTATGGTATCCAATAACAAGTATTTTCCATCCATGTTAAAATTTTACCCTTAGAAGAAAATTACTGCACGTTTAACAGAATTTGGTTATGATGAAATGCTGCCTTAATGTTGCTGTGATTTGCTAAAACTGAATTTCCATGTTATACTTTAGTGAAATGAAACGTGGGAGTTAAGAAAAAACAACTCTACTCAGTAAACTAATGTGTGGTCTAACAGTTTGCCACATCCTGTTTTACTATCTGTTTTGATGGCAGTACAGAAACAACTTTATTCTATTATTTTATAACAAAAGGTGGCTAATGTCTCAGGTTAACTGAAGTTCGCTTCTTGATTTTCATCACTTTTGCTAATGGAAAGGCTGAATGTTTATAAAAACAAAACAGTGTTACTGTCAATAAAAGCCTAACGATTATTAAGAGCAAAGATCTAAAATGACGATAATAGGGTTAAAATTGGAGCAGTCTGTCTTCTATCAAAGGCATCAACATCAGTTTAGCCAAAACTATATTAAAAGAAGGGGCATCGTACTATACTGTTAAACTTTGGAGTTTGCCAACAACAAATATATTGTAAAAACTATAACACCATTGACGTAGTGCTAAAGAGATGCTTAGTTCCGAAACCTTGTAAATCAATGCAGTAGGTCTAAATGATTAAAATACTTACCCTACCATGGGTACAATGTGTAATGCGCCATTATTTTATTGGGAATTTTAAATGGGAATTATCTTCCGTTCTTTCCATTTTATATTTGCTCAACCTCTGGAATGTTACTTTAGGGTTTATCCAACGCGAATCCAAATAATGTTTTTTGTATTTTCTGGGAGCTGCTGCAACCATGTGTGCGAGTTAGGTGAAAACTAAGCAGTAGCACCAGTAAAAAGATTATTTATCTAGGCTTATCACTTTAACTTTATTGTGCTTAATGTTACTAATATCACAGGAAATACAACTGTTAAAAACTGGGGGGGTTGTAGAAACAGTCATTTTAGTTTAAGTTAAAGTCCACATCATAAAATGTGGGGTAGACACACAGTTATTGGCAAAAGCGGCTATTCTGGCCTAATAGAAGTTACATGCTAGGGCAGTTAAGAATTCCTGAAGTTAGACCACTGTGTAGGGTTGAAATGTTGATCTTGTAATATATATATATATATAGCAAAGTGTATCCAAAATACACCAAATGCAGTTCTTATCGTTTGAGATACAAACTGATGTGTGCTGAGCTGAGTAGAATCGATTATTCTAAATAGGAGATTCTTGGGCAATATAGTCAGCTAGAGAACCCAGTGGGCATGTGGATAGGCCTGCTGACCTGCTTTCTATAAACTTGAAATTCTGTAAACTATGGGTGTTCCAGTCATACAAACATATGTCTTTGATGTGATATACTTAAACAAGGTCATCTATGTATTTAGATCAAATATTAAAGAGATCCCAGTTAGAATTTAGAATTTAGGTGTATATTGAAGAAGGAGTATATTGTTTTAATACTCTGTGTTTAGGTATTTTGTGAGGTAAACTAAAGTTTTGGGGTTTTTATGTATACTATTTTTTGTATCATTTAATATGCAGTAGTATTTATAATTATATATCTGTTGTTTTCACATCCTTCTTTTACGGAATCAGTAGCCAGGGTGGCAAATCTGTGGATATATTTCACGTTTTTTTCCATTAAATTGTTTGCCGGATAATAAAACATGATTTATTTATTATGAAAATAGTCCTGATATTATTACTACATGTATCTTGGAGGAAAAGCCTACTGGGTAAAACGGATAATGCAAAACAGTGACAGATATTTTTTTAAGTTGTATCTTGCAAACACAGAACTTGAAATATGTGGATAGAATTTCCATTGACGCCCACAGGGGTATTCCCTCTAAAGCAGTTTTCAGGTGCTGTGGTGGGCAGGGAGGGGGAAGCCCACTTTTAGAATCTTCTGCTTCATTTTTCTTCCTCTTTCTACTTCAAGCAGATGTTATTTGTTTTGTTCATCTTTTCATCTGCATAGTCATTTAGTTTTGTAAATGTAAAGAACATATGCGCACAGTAATTGCATCTCAACCTTTGTGTTACCTTATAATACAGTATTTGAATAAACAGTGCTGTGCTACAGTATATAGGTGATGTTGATTGACCTTCTACACTTGAAACTGTGTAGATGATGGTTATTTGAAAGTGATGTTTATCTTTATATTACGTTACACTTGTTATACACTGTATACATATCCAGAAAACCTGGGTTCCAAGCTTTCCAGATAATCAATCCAATACTGTATTTGTATGTTTATCGTCCACAAAATTCTGTTCTATTTCAATCCACTCATTAGAAATTACAAAATTATTTTAGGGTACTCACAATATATATAGTAGATTAACAAACATATGTAGACATTTCACATCCATCGACATCAAGCCATACTCAGCTCTATAGATTCCTGGGACCTCAGCAACAGTTGGGTCTGTTTCCACTATTGCATTGCCCCTATATATACATTTAAAGATTAGACATCTGACAGCATTATAGTTCACTCATTTACTACTTTGGCCACAGACATTTCAAGCAAATTCTGCTGTCACAACCAAAATAACTGGCTACCCTAGGATGGGCGAATTTTTTCGCCTCGTTTCGCCGAAAAAATGACGCCCATAGACTTGTATGGCAGTGTGTGTCAAAAAAAAAAGACGCGCGTCAAAATAATTTCGCTGCGACAAAATTTTTTTGACGCCCATAGACTTTAATGGGCGTCTGCGACATTTCGGCAGCGGCGAATTTTTGGCGAAACGGGTCAAATTCGCCCATCCCTACTCAGTACCCTTTAGTTTTAAAGAGGTGGTTCACATTTAAGTTAAAGTTTAATATGTTTTTAGAATGGCTAATTCTAAGCAACTTTTCAACTGGTCTTTTTTTTTTTTTTTTATAGTTTTTGAATTATTTACCATCACTGGGTAACTGACCCCATCTAACAAACGAATGCTCAATGCAACAAATGTATTGTTATTGCTAATTTTTATTACTCATCTTTCTATTCAGACTCTCTCCTGTTCCTATTTCATTCTCATTCAAATAAAGGCATGGTTGTTAGGGTAATGTGGACCCTAGCAACCTAGCTGAAACTGCAAACTGAAGAGCTGCTGAACAAAAAGTTAAAAAACTAATAAAAACACAATTAATAATAAAAAAACAATTGCAAATTGTCTCAGAATATCACTCTCAACTTCATCCTAATTTAGAGGTGAACAACCTATTTTAAGGAAATGTGCACGCTTGAAGTTTGTTGTATCATTCAGAGCTGCTGCATCAATGTGGGAGGGCAAATTTTGTTCGATCAAGCCACTTAAAGGAGAACTAAAGCTTAACTAAAGAAGTAGACTAGAAATGTTGTACATTATGTTTGAGCTTCTATACCAGCCCAAGGCAACCACAAAGATGCCCCAGTAGCTCTTCTTTTCTGCTGATTTATTGCACATGCTCTGTGCTGCTGTCACTTACTGAGCTTAGGGACCCACTCACAATATACAATACATATAGAATATAAATGTCACAATATAAGGCTGATTAGTAATTAATACAGATAATTATTTCATGGCAGCACAGACAACACTGCAATTAGCATCAGAATTTAATAATCAGTCCTGCAGCATCAGCTTATATTACAGACAACCCTCATTTTCTGCTTGATAATTTGTGACGACCCCTAAGCTTAGCTTCTGAACAGCTGCTCAGAGCCCACTGAGCATGTGAGTGTCACAGACACTTTCCAAGATGGTGACCCCATGTGACAAGTTTGAAGTCCTGGATCATTGCTGCTACTGAGAAGCTGAAATTTTAGGGTGGTGCAATAAGTTCAGTGTATAAAATATGGCATTTTTAGCCCTATTCATTTTAAGGTTTAGTTCTCCTTTAAGAAGAATGGTTTGTGTTCTTTGTGGCATTTGCAAGAGTAGTGTTAGTGCTTTGGAAGAAAATCTATGGTTAAGTGGGACTGCTTACTGTGCAATATTATTTGGATTCCCTAAACCATTCTTCGCAGCACTGTGCAGCAGGCATAAATATGGCAGTTCCTACTCCATTGTGTTCAAATATAGTGCATTAATGCTTTAATGCTAATATAGAAGCATGTATTTTTATGTAATAGAGGTATAGGATCTGTTATTCAGAAACCCATTATATAGAAACCTCCAAATTATGGAAAGGACATCACCTATACATCATCAGAATTGAGGGGTGTGGGCCCACCAGGGTTGCCACATCAGGGGCCTGCAACCTCCCCAAGGGCCCCTATCCTCCTCCGCAACCCCTAGGGGCCCCCACCTCCCCCCTGCTACCCCTAGGGCCCCCCCAACCCACCACCCTCTGTCCCCCTTTACCCCCCTGCACTGTGGTTGGGGGGCCAGGAAGGAAGCAGCCATCCATGCTAGAACCTATCTTGGCCGACCCAGTCCGACTCTGCTCCCATAGACTCTATTTTGATCAAATAATCCACATTTTTAAAAATGATTTCCTTTTTCTCTGTAATAATAAAACAGTACCTTGTACTTGATCCCAACTAAGATATAATGAATCCTTATTGGAAGCAAAACAATCCTACTGGATTTATTTAGTGTCAAATAATAGATCCAAAGTTACGGAAAAGCCCCTTATCGAGAAAACCCCAGGTCCTGAGCATTCGGGATAACAGGTCCCGTTATTGTAATATATTTTATGTGTGGCAAACCAAAATCAAGGGTAGCCTGGTGTTTTACATTAAAGCCTTTTTCACAGTATTATTATTTTTTTAGAGCTAATACTCTTTTACAGTACATTCTATTTTATTTGGGAAGCCAATGCTAACAGAAGGATAGTTTAGATGACTTGTTTTATTTTGATGATCTGGAGTCCTGACTAAAGGGAAATCTGGCAACTTGGCTACTTGCATTATGTAAAAGCTCATAGCAGGTAAAATTCCGATGTAGAAGCAGGAGTCTTGCTTGTCTGTCTATTGACATTTCGCCTATCTCTGTGGTGATCAGGTGGTAGCGGTGGTAGCGGTGCTTGGGAGTGGGTGGACGAGGGTGGGATGGAAACAGAAGGGATGTTGTACAGCTTGCTTTAGATGGCCTTTGCCAGGTTCACTCATTTCCTGTCCGACTGCCAAAAAACACATGCTGATAAATTGACATGAAATGATGAGTGTGGGAACTGTATAGCTTGACAGTGTACAAGAGAAAAAAGAGAATGAAAGAACTCGTAAAAAACAAAGCCAAAAAAAAAAAAAACATACAAAAAAAGAAAATATAGCTTTTTGAATGCACACGAGAGAGAGAGATGCTATACTGGATTTCCCAGTTCAATTATTTTCATTAGTAAAAGGGTTTTATTATGGGTGGGTGGGTTTAGTTCTCTTAACCTAAAACTACATAAAAGGCTAAATTACAGCCATCATAATATCCAGTACCTAATTTAAAGGGATGGTTTACCATTAAGTTAACTTTTAATATATATATATATATATATATATATATATATATATATATATATATATTTTTTTTTTTTTTTTTTTTTTAAAGGGGTTCACCTTTGAGATAACTTTTAGTATGATGTAGAGAGTGATATTCTGAGATAATTTGCAATTTGTTTTTATTATTTAAGGTTTTTGAGTTATTTAGCTTTTTATTCAGCAGCTCTTTAATTTGCAAATTAAACAATCTGGTAACTAGGGTCCAAATTACCCTAGCAACCATGCATTGCTTTGGATAAGAAACTGAAATATGAATGGGAGAGTAAAAAGTAACAATAACAATACATGTGTAGCCTTACAGAGCAATTGTTGGGTCATCAACGCCCATTTGAAAGCCGCTAAATGTCAGAAGAAAAAGGCAAATAAACTATAAAACAATAAAAAATAAATGAAAACCAATTGAAAGTTGCTTCAAATTGTCCATTCTATAACATAATAAAAGTTACCTTAAAGGAGAACCAACCCTTTAATATGTATTTTGATATATATACAGTATATATATATATATATATATATATATATATATATATATATATATATATATAACTTTTAGTTATAGAATGGCCATTTCTAAGAAACTTTTCAGTTCAGTTTATTATTTCGTTTTTTTAATTATTTGCCTTTTTTTCAGCTTTCAAAATGGGGGTCAGTGACCCCCAACTAAAAACAAATGCTCTTTAAATCTACAAATCTATTGCTGTTGCTATATTTTATTACACTTCTTTCTATTTGGGCCCTCTCCTATTCATATTCCAGTCTCTTATTCACATCAAGGCATGGTTGCTAGGGTAATTTGGACCCTAGCAACCAGATTGCTGAAATTGCAAACTGGAGAGCTGCTGATTAAGCTAAATAACTAAAAAAAAAACTTAAATAAAAAAAAGTTATCTCAAAGGTGAACAACCCCTTTATATATGGAATGTGCCTTATCCTAAAAGGGTCATTATATCCTGCAAAATTCCTTAATGCAGGGAATTGGCTCATGGTATTTCTCTTAACGTGCTGAGCACAAATGTAGGGCGGTGTCCCTATTAATTCCATCTTTTGGAAGACAATAGCAGCTTGGGCAAGACTAAAATTGCAAACTGGGTCAGTAGGATCTACAGAGCAGTTAATGGAAAGCAAATACATCAGAATAATGAAAAGTAGAAATAAACAAAATATACGTATAGAGCTTATCAGTGAAATAGTATGGTGTGCAGTAGCACATAATGTCATAGGTTACCAGTTAAATGTCATCCTTTGAATCTATTGAAACAGTGACCTCTGGTGGGTAAATTATGTTAAGAAATTGTAGAATTGCAGAATTTTTATCATTGTATATTTATTTGTAATAAACCTGTATTATTTAATTGGGGCTCAAAGGGTGATTTATTCACTAGTAGGATCATTTTTAAATGTAGCATTACACTATACCTTGGCACAAAAGTATAATTATAATAATATTTATGTAATAGCATATTTATTAATTTATATATAGTGTTTCTAAGTGATACTGTTTTGTTTCTCCTTTGCAGTAAATGAAATAATACGAAACGACCTCTCCAGCAACAACAACAATGTGCATTCATAGCTTTGACAATCATGGACTTCAATAAGCGAAAACTGAACATTACCGATTGCAGTGAATTAAAAATGTTTATTGGACCCGCAGTATCACATGGTACACTCTCCTGCCTTAGATTACTGAAGTCCAACTGGCTGACACAGCTCATTTGTTGGGCAGTCAAGTGATTCTCTTTAAGAAGAATTCTCATCTCAAGTTAAGCAAGAAGGAACGAACTGATTGATAATGTATTTTATGGAAAAATATAACTGAAATACTTGACAAAATCAGATGGCCTGGAAGCACGACTGATCTTTTTGGCACCACTGGATGCCAGAAGTGCCTTAAATGTTCATATTTGTGGCATTAGGATGTTTCAAATGCTTTCTGTTTGCTACCAAATAAAGTATTGTAGGTGCAAAAACATTAGAGAAGAAACCCACCAAGCAACTCCATCCACTGCTTGCTGCACCAGTGGAAGCGACACGGCTGTGGGAAGAGAGGGGCACACATTAGTACATGGAAAGGAATGACCGAGCTCTGTGGATGCTGCAAGTAATATTGTATTGCCTTAATCTCTGCACCTCAGATAAGGGGGGGGGGGTAAACCCATTTATCTCTCTTTATTCTGTACCTTGTAATATAAAATCCCTGACATACAGCAGGTTAGAGTATTAGAATGGAACTAAGTGACAAAGGAGAAAAAAGCACAATAATCCTTGGATATTTTAGGTGAATTTTTAGATGCAGTATCTAGTATTTAAATCAAAGGCAAGGGCCTAAAGCAATACTTAATCTCATATAGATCCTAAAATATAGATTTATTTTAGAATGTCAGCTGTTTGTAGACATGCAGCTTTATATATTGAGTTAATGCACAGGAAAAACAGTGCATCATTTCAGTAGGATCTATGGACTGGGACTGTCTGCTCTTTATGTAAAGATGAAGAAAAAAATAATGAAAGCAGAATGATTAGCTAGCATTAAGGACAAGGCAGCCATCTGTGGGGATGGCTCCCGCCATTTTGGGGGCCCCAAAAATCTATATTTTTTTGGGTTAGTATATCAGAGGAGGCCCCAAAGTCAAAAGTTGGATTTTAATTGGTGATTATAGATGTCATACCCAGAGCACCGTTTAGAAGTACAGATCCCAGAATCATAAACTAGACTCACTCCAATGCTGGGGGTTATGGTTTCACAGGTTTCACATTCCAGTGTATAGATTTATGAATGGAAAATGTTCTGAGTATTTAAAGCAACACTCCTATTTTCCCAAAGGCATCAACCTCCTAGCATGATCATTCATTCTCATTGCCATCCGTGTGTACTCAATGACCAGGCTCCACTCACCTACATGGCATGATTCTATTTGAAAGTGACACCCATTTAATCCTGAATCAGTGATACCATACCTGTCTATTAGGACTGTGTAACTATGGAACACATGGAACTGTTCTATTCTCCTGTCCAGATTAAACTATAGTGTTAAAAAGCCATGGGTCTGTCTGATACAAAGGAATTTCGTATAGGAAAGCAAGCACTTTAGACTAGGAAAGTTGCGTAAAATGAGTAAATAAAAACTGTACATAGACGACTAGATTGTAAATATTTCTTTGTTTCCAGGATTGCTATTCCACAAAGGCCTTATTCTGACTCTGTGCTTCTCGTAGGGAAGTCTTACCAAAAACAATGGCTGAAAATGCAGTTGATATCTGTCCATATTAGTTCATCCAGTTTGGAGTAAATTGCAGGTATTTAGTATGACTCTGCTTGTTGCCTATTGTACAAATTGCAGCTTAATATATCACTAGTGATGAATCTTTACTTTATATAAACGGGGGCCGTCCAACCTGTGTCCTTCCTGGTATTGTTCAAATAAAACTCCCAGAATCCTTGTCGAGGGAGACTGCGAGGGTTACTTCTACAACAGCTGGAACGCCGAGGGCTGCTCGTCCCTGATGTAACCAAACTAGCATGGTCTAAATAACAAGAAAATGTACTTGTTGTGCCTTAGTAATTAATGCCCTCTTCTGGAAAAATGCCTGAATTGCAAACTGATAGTGAGGTAACTGGCTCAAATATGTGTATAATGTCTTACGTTGTGAAAAACACAAGCCATATTTCAGATTTGCACACAACTGTGATAATATATAAGCAACGATATGGCTTCATGTACAAACTAGGCTGTTAGTTATTGGAATAACTTTTTATTTCTCACGTGTAATCAAGGATGTTTACCCATTACATAGTACTATAGAATGTGCATGATATATGTATAATAGTTTACCAAGTAGATAATTCAGTGGTCAAAGACAAAGCTTACTGGCTATCCCTGAACAATATCCAATAAAGCAATATTTTGGAGCCAGTATTCAGCTGTCCAGACTCTGCTTTGCATGTTTCATCTGTTATTTATTGCCCAGTGATATGTTACTTTGTTGGGATTTTCCTTGATATGATGCTTGATACTTCTTATGAGTATGTGCTTCAATACATAGTAAATATGTACGTACATCTTTAAACAACAGCATACACAGCACTGTACACGTCTACACTATATCACAGGGGTGGTTAACTTTTAATATGTTATAGAATGGCCAATTCTAAGTAACTTTTCTTTTGGTTGTCATTATTTATTTTTTGTAGTTTTGACTCTAATTTCAAATGTGGGTCACTGGCTAGTGATGGGCGAATTTGTGCTGTTTTGGTTTGTCGGAAAATTTGCGAAATGGCACCGGCGTCTTGTTTTTGACGCCGGCACCTGTTTTTTTGACGCCGCAAAAAATTTTGCACCCGTTTTTTTGACGCCGGCGAATTTGCGCCTGGCGAATAAATTGGCCCATCACTATCACTGACCCCAACAAATGCTCTGTAAGGTTACACCTTTATTGTTATTGATACTTTTTATTACTTTTCTTTCTATTCTCCTATTCATACTTCAGTCTCACGTTCAAATCAATGCATGGTTGCTAGTTTAATTAGGACCTGAAATTGAAAAATGGAGAGTTGCTAAATAAAAAGCTAAATAACTCAAAAACCACAAATAATAACACATGAAAACCAATTACAAATTGTCTCAGAATATCACTCTCTACATCATAATAAAAATGAACTCAAAGGTGAACAACCCCTTTAATTGTGCAGACAGGAGCACAGATAATGTAGAGCTTACAATCTGTATGAAATATATAGGAAACATTGTGCAAACTGCAGCTTGAAAGGATACCATCATGTAAAGGAACAGGAACTCTTAGAACTATTACGTATCATTTTAGTAAGGTGCACTGTCTGTTCTGCTCCATATACATGATCTAGGGGATGTTATTAAAATAGGAGATGCCATTATAACAGAGCAAAAATTAAGTGAAGTGAAAAGTTTCTGTGTCGCTGCTGTGAACACCTCCCTCACTGCAGATAAAATCATTACAGAGTATAATGGTTCTTTTAGCCACAACCCAATCTCTTGCTTACATTCCAAAGAATTATCCAGGGTAAGACCTGGCCACACACATTCACAAATAAAGCAGCAGGATTCTCTTGCTGTCGGTGTGACACTGAACATCTTTCAGATTGCAGGTACAGTGTTCCAAAAAATGAATGTTGCTTTCCAAGTTTAGCTTGCTTGCACTTATACTTTGCTTTCTAGCATTAAAGGTAAAATCAGAACTAGGAGATGGTCACAGATTAGGTGCTCTAACGTAAGTACTTTATAGTCTCTTGGCTCAGGGCTTTTTTGGCACCTTGTCATGACATGGGACAAGTCCAGTGGTGTCCTACAGGGGTGGAACTGTGGGGATTATGGGCTGCATGGGGGTTGTTAGTGGGACAACTGGATAAGTAAATACCTACTTATTGGCTGCTATAGGTGATTAGACCCGCAGCAAACTTTGCACCTTCTAACACATAACCCCATTAATAACTTGATGTCCCAGCTTGCTTAGACACGTTATAAAATCCATTAAGAACTTGTTTACATTTAAGTTCACTTGTTTCAACTTGAATGCTTCCTGTCAACTTAATTGGTTAAGAAAAGATAGAATTTCATTAATAGAATGACCTTCTTTTCTCAAACAATAATACAATTAAGGTTTCTTGGTGACCGCCATGAACAAAATTAACACATTTTTTTAATTTTTTTTGGGGGGGGGGCAAAGGGGTATAGTCACTTAATTTTAATTTATTTATTTTAATGAAATCGATTAAAAAAAGAAAGAAAGAAAAGACCAGGCCGATAAAATGCTACATACCTGCACTTGTATCTACTGATTTTTTAACTCAGAATGTTAATTGAAAATGTCAGTAAAATCAATAAGAGCTGTAACTTTGCACTAGGGGTTGATTATTGTTTATATCCTCATTGCAATCCCTAAACTAAGTGGGTTGACTTTACAGCCTCTTTAAGCTAAGTATACACCTACAGGTCCCATCTTTAAAGCATTACTGCTAGCATTTTGATGTTTGTGTGTGGAAGGATAGATAAAGAGCCAACACGAACCATCATTTTAGAAGTTGATCACCTTCCCAGCAAATTTCAGTTGCCTCGTATGCATCATGTTGAATAGATATGAATTCTGAAATGACAACTACATCTGCTATGCTTCATGTGCTTCTGGGAGTACTCCAGGTCTAACTCTCAAGGGCTCTTGTATGAATGGAAGGATATAGAGCTAAAATGAAAACCAAATTATGCACACTTGGAAAGTATTTTGCTCCCATACATGCTCCTAGCAACTTGCACACCATTCAGTCTACTTTTATTAATCCTATCTAAAGAAAAGGCTCAACATGTGTGATGGAACCTTGGAGGTCCCTGCCTAGTGGAGCTGGAGCTGGTACTTCCAGTGTCCCCTTAGCCAGAGTTTTGTGCACACACATTAGGGATGCTGTGCTTGGAAAATGATGCCTTTCACACTCAAAGGCAGTAGAAAAAACCTGAAAAGGATTTGTTTGTAAAGGATTTCAATGCATCTTACTCCAGACAATGGTTGTTCAACATTGCTGGGATTTGTAGAATACAGCATAGGCAGGGCCAGTGTCGGACTGGAGGTCCAGGGCCCATCAGGGTTGCTGCCTCAGGGGCCCCCACACCTCCCCCAGTTCCCCAGACAGAACCCTATCTCCCCAGCCCCCCACGCACTTTGTTTTTTCTTCTCATGCTGTGATCAGGTAAGCGAGCTGTGCCCAGGATCTCAGGTGGGGAGAGGACCTGGGTCGGCAGGCTACCCCAGGTTTTTTTCTCATGTCCTTCCAGCCCAGTCTGACCCAGGGCAGGGCCATATAGTAGACAATTGCATAGGCAGCAGAAGATGGTTTCAGCTGGGGGGGCCAGGAAGAGGAGCAATGGAGGCGCGCGTAGCGCGCTGCAATTTTTGGCCACACCCCCTTTTAGCCACTCCCCTTTGACTCCACCCACTTTCCCGTGTGTTTTCACTGAATTTCCAGGGAATTTCAATTTCAAATTTCAGGAAATTTCATGTATAAATACCCCCAGACTGAATGGCACAGTGGAAATTTAATGTGACCTGTGGCATAGACCCTACCCCTCACAAATGACACACATAGGCCTTTAAGGACTAACAGCATGTGTGCCCATCACTGTGGCACTGAAAGAGTAAACAGCAGTAGGGCAGCAAAACATCAAAATGCATGCCTAGCAATCCTATGAGCAGCAATGAGGAAGCAGCAACTTCCCAGCAGTTACATTCATTGCACATCATTCACAGCTCCCACCGAATGATGAGCAATGAATGTAACTTCTGGGAAGTTGCGGCTTCCCCATTGTGCTTATTGGATTGCTTGGCTAAAGGCTAGCCTAGCAGCTCTATTTACACACAACTCCCAACATCAGGCAGCCTGTAATTAATGTTGATGGAAGTAGGGACTTGTAGTCCTCCAAGAGCTGAGGACAAAATGACCGAGTACCAGTGGCAATGGTACCCTCCCCCACCCTTTGATTGTTCTAAGCCCACTATTGAATGCACTCATGAAGCAGCTGGGCACCGAGCGGTGGGGGGCTCACTCATGCTGACAGGTGTCGCAGCTTGCACCTGTGTCACCATGGCATCATCTTCTGCAAATGTGCAGCCGCAGCCAGAGCCAGCTCACTGCGGCCGCTCCATCGATGAGGCACATGGAAGAGGTGAAGGCAGGGTCAGTCTTAACAACTGCGGGGCCCAATTGGAACCATTTTGGTGGGGCCCCCTAAATGGAGTTTTGCCATCTGGCACAGGGTTCCTGCCCCATGATAATTACTCACTACATTTCACTAATTTATTTCTAGAGTTCAACTGCATACAAAATGCAGGAATTTATTTTCACAGTATATGTGCATTTTTAAGATTTATCCTCAAACCTTCCTGTTGTATGGTAAATAGTACAGGGGAATACCTATGCTGTCATAGTTTTATGGGATCTCTCTGTACAGACTATGATCAAATTTAGGGACTGTTCCTGCTGAATTGTGCTTAGTACAGGGAATACCTATGCTGCCATAGTTTTATGGGATCTCTCTGTACAGACTATGAGCAAACTTAGGGACTGTTCCTGCTGAATTGTGCTTAGTACAGGGAATACCTATGCTGCTATATTTTTATGGGATCTCTCTGTACAGACTATGAGCAAACTCAAGGGGCTGTTCCTGCTGAATTGTGCTTAGTACAGGGAATACCTATGCTGCCATAGTTTTATTGGATCTCTCTGTACAGACTATGAGCAAACTTAGGGGCTGTTCCTGCTGAATTGTGCTTAGTACAGAGGAATACCTATGCTACCACAGTTTTATGGGATCTCTCTGTACAGACTATGAGCAAACTTAGGGGCTGTTCCTGCTGAATTGTGCCTTTGACCATGTCCACTATAGGAAAAATATTGAATATATAGATAGCTAAATGTTTCTTTTTAATAATGCAATTTATTTTATAAAAGCCAAAAGACACATTTGCAATTCCATGTATAATACCCCAGAACTTAAAGGATGAATTCCATGAATTTGATGTTTGATGTGGGAGGAAGTCAATTGCAAGATTTTGCTATGGTGGGGGCCCCATGGGCACGGGGACAGATTAGGCCCAATAGGTCTCATAAAGCCTAAGACCGGCACTAGGCAGAAGGAAGGTGCAGCAAGTCCAGCTGTCTGTGATCTCTCCCTCCCCTAACACACGCCCCCTCCCATCTTCCGGCTAAACACACACACACGGGAAACCTCTGCAGCATATAATTAAATCTTTAGCAATACATCACGTGTCTGTCTGTACGGAGTTTATTGGAGACGGAGCAGCAGGCAGAACGTCTTCATCCACGCAGAGCCGCACACCAGATCCTCTCTCTCAGCAATCAGTGTGTAAGCGCAGGATCAGCCTATTTGCTGAACGCGATTGGCCAGTTTTAGTCATCTTTCGGCTTCTTCAGCCCCAAAATAAATGATAATGGCATCGGGTTTTGGCGCAAGTATTTTGAAAAAGGTTGCTCAAGCTGTTATAAGCAGAATTCTTAAAAAAAAAAAAAAATCCAGGAGAATTTTTTTTGGGGAGGCCGTGGCCCCTGTGGCCCCCCTGGTTCTGAAGCCTATGGCATAGGCAGCAGAAGATGGTTTCAGCTGGGGGGGCCAGGAAGAGGAGCAATGGAGGCGCGCGTAGCGCGCTGCAATTTTTGGCCACACCCCCTTTTAGCCACTCCCCTTTGACTCCACCCACTTTCCCGTGTGTTTTCACTGAATTTCCAGGGAATTTCAATTTCAAATTTCAGGAAATTTCATGTATAAATACCCCCAGACTGAATGGCACAGTGGAAATTTAATGTGACCTGTGGCATAGACCCTACCCCTCACAAATGACACACATAGGCCTTTAAGGACTAACAGCATGTGTGCCCATCACTGTGGCACTGAAAGAGTAAACAGCAGTAGGGCAGCAAAACATCAAAATGCATGCCTAGCAATCCTATGAGCAGCAATGAGGAAGCAGCAACTTCCCAGCAGTTACATTCATTGCACATCATTCACAGCTCCCACCGAATGATGAGCAATGAATGTAACTTCTGGGAAGTTGCGGCTTCCCCATTGTGCTTATTGGATTGCTTGGCTAAAGGCTAGCCTAGCAGCTCTATTTACACACAACTCCCAACATCAGGCAGCCTGTAATTAATGTTGATGGAAGTAGGGACTTGTAGTCCTCCAAGAGCTGAGGACAAAATGACCGAGTACCAGTGGCAATGGTACCCTCCCCCACCCTTTGATTGTTCTAAGCCCACTATTGAATGCACTCATGAAGCAGCTGGGCACCGAGCGGTGGGGGGCTCACTCATGCTGACAGGTGTCGCAGCTTGCACCTGTGTCACCATGGCATCATCTTCTGCAAATGTGCAGCCGCAGCCAGAGCCAGCTCACTGCGGCCGCTCCATCGATGAGGCACATGGAAGAGGTGAAGGCAGGGTCAGTCTTAACAACTGCGGGGCCCAATTGGAACCATTTTGGTGGGGCCCCCTAAATGGAGTTTTGCCATCTGGCACAGGGTTCCTGCCCCATGATAATTACTCACTACATTTCACTAATTTATTTCTAGAGTTCAACTGCATACAAAATGCAGGAATTTATTTTCACAGTATATGTGCATTTTTAAGATTTATCCTCAAACCTTCCTGTTGTATGGTAAATAGTACAGGGGAATACCTATGCTGTCATAGTTTTATGGGATCTCTCTGTACAGACTATGATCAAATTTAGGGACTGTTCCTGCTGAATTGTGCTTAGTACAGGGAATACCTATGCTGCCATAGTTTTATGGGATCTCTCTGTACAGACTATGAGCAAACTTAGGGACTGTTCCTGCTGAATTGTGCTTAGTACAGGGAATACCTATGCTGCTATATTTTTATGGGATCTCTCTGTACAGACTATGAGCAAACTCAAGGGGCTGTTCCTGCTGAATTGTGCTTAGTACAGGGAATACCTATGCTGCCATAGTTTTATTGGATCTCTCTGTACAGACTATGAGCAAACTTAGGGGCTGTTCCTGCTGAATTGTGCTTAGTACAGAGGAATACCTATGCTACCACAGTTTTATGGGATCTCTCTGTACAGACTATGAGCAAACTTAGGGGCTGTTCCTGCTGAATTGTGCCTTTGACCATGTCCACTATAGGAAAAATATTGAATATATAGATAGCTAAATGTTTCTTTTTAATAATGCAATTTATTTTATAAAAGCCAAAAGACACATTTGCAATTCCATGTATAATACCCCAGAACTTAAAGGATGAATTCCATGAATTTGATGTTTGATGTGGGAGGAAGTCAATTGCAAGATTTTGCTATGGTGGGGGCCCCATGGGCACGGGGACAGATTAGGCCCAATAGGTCTCATAAAGCCTAAGACCGGCACTAGGCAGAAGGAAGGTGCAGCAAGTCCAGCTGTCTGTGATCTCTCCCTCCCCTAACACACGCCCCCTCCCATCTTCCGGCTAAACACACACACACGGGAAACCTCTGCAGCATATAATTAAATCTTTAGCAATACATCACGTGTCTGTCTGTACGGAGTTTATTGGAGACGGAGCAGCAGGCAGAACGTCTTCATCCACGCAGAGCCGCACACCAGATCCTCTCTCTCAGCAATCAGTGTGTAAGCGCAGGATCAGCCTATTTGCTGAACGCGATTGGCCAGTTTTAGTCATCTTTCGGCTTCTTCAGCCCCAAAATAAATGATAATGGCATCGGGTTTTGGCGCAAGTATTTTGAAAAAGGTTGCTCAAGCTGTTATAAGCAGAATTCTTAAAAAAAAAAAAAAATCCAGGAGAATTTTTTTTGGGGAGGCCGTGGCCCCTGTGGCCCCCCTGGTTCTGAAGCCTATGGACAATTGTGTAAACTGTGTAACATTTTAAATATACCAAAGCAAGGAGAAGGAACCAGCAGGCTTTTGCCCTGACTTTAATGATTTAGAAATGAAATTGCCATAGTTCATTTCTTTGAGTGCGGCCAAAGAGTTAAAACAACATACAGACTTTGTCAGGATCACTCTTCAGTATAGGAGTAGTGAAAAAAATCATTACAGTTTCAGTAACCAAGTCTAGACATGTAATATAATTCAGCACAATGGGTATTCATCAATTTTGAGCAATGCTGGGCATAGATTACATCTGGCCAGGGTAAAAAAAAGGTCTACAGCTTATTGTATAACTTCTATTAAGGACTTTTTTTTTATTGTTTTTTAATTAAACACACCACACAAATACTTATTTCAAGGGAAAGGATCACTTGAAGCACTTGTCAGGCATGCTACCAGGAAAAAAAATACAGTTTTTTTGTTTGTTATACAGTTGATACTCCCCCTTTCATATTTATTTTTCTTGAATTACTTAATTACACAAAAAGATCTACCTTTTTGTCATGCTCATCAAACAAGCAATCTTTGCCTGATTTAGCCATCCTACAGCATCCACAAAGCACGCCAAACTGGTGATCCAAGCATTTAACTCCTGGGCCAATGGTCAGATCACAAAAGAAGACTAAGCAGCCCTGGTGCGAGAGGCCAGCGAGCATCAGTGGGCTTATGTGGCCTTTGTCCTATGGAGTATTTAAACCCGTTCAAGCCTTTTCCGCAAGCATTTGGTTTGCCTCCAACACTGGCAACACTCCCTCCAACACTTTTAGCAACCATAGATACAACTGCTCTTCATAAAATAAAAAGATTGAAATTTTGGCAATTTCTTCCAAGCCTGGTGCCCAAACAGCTCCTTAAATAGACAGGGTTGGGAAGGGCTTGGATCCCATTGGTTTTTGTGGAAGGCCAGGGCCAGATAATAGATAATGAAGTCTGTGTTTTTTTCTGGCACAACAAACCATGTTTTTTTTCCTGGTGAAGGAGACCGCACAATGAAATTCTAGTGTGGATTTGAGCAAATTTCCACCATTGGCCAAATTGCAAATATAACCATGAAACTGTACTGGCTTCTTGTTGCATTGAGAAAGAGACAACTTCCAATCACCCGTATGCCATTGTGATACAAAGATAACTCTGTTACCCTTTAATTAATTTCTCATACTGTTATTTCATAAAATACCATTTGTAATATTTGCAGCAGGTCTAGTAACCCATAAACATACTTTATTTGAATTTAAGGCTTATGTTTCTCTGACCTGAAGCCACTTCTACTCCGTTTCATTGGCTTTAATGGAAATAAATGGATGAAAGATTTAAATTATTAGGGGAGACTGTCGAGGTTGGGGTTGTTTTCTCTGGAAAAAAGGTGCTTGTGAGGGGACATGATTACACTTTACAAGTACATTAGAGGACATTATAGACAAATAGCAGGGGACCTTTTTACCCATAAAGTGGATCACCGTACCAGAGGCCACCCCTTTAGACTAGAAGAAAAGAACTTTCATTTGAAGCAACGTAGGGGGTTCTTCACAGTCAGGACAGTGAGGTTGTGGAATGCACTGCCGGGTGATGTTGTGATGGCTGATCCATCCATACAGCATCCATCCATACACCCATCCCTACTTTTAATTAAATTCTATATACCCATACCTATACTAACTATAGAGCTTAGTATCAGAATAGCCTTTGATATTATGTCTGTCCAAAAAATCATCAAAGCCATTCTTAAAGGCATTAGCTGAATCAGCCATCACAACATCACCCGGCAGTGCATTCCACAACCTCACTGTCCTGACTGTGAAGAACCCCCTACGTTGCTTCAAATGAAAGTTCTTTTCTTCTAGTCTAAAGGGGTGGCCTCTGGTATGGTGATCCACTTTATTGGTAAATAGGTCCCCTGCTATTTGTCTATAATGTCCTCTAATGTACTTGTAAAGTGTAATCATGTCCCCTTGCAAGCGCCCTTTTTCCAGAGAAAACAACCCCAACCTTGACAGTCTACCCTCATAATTTAAGTCTTCCGTCCCTCTAACCAATTTAGTTGCACGTCTCTGCACTCTCTCCAGCTCATTTATATCCCTCTTAAGGACTGGAGTCCAAAACTGAACTGCATACTCCAGATGAGGCCTTACCAGGGACCTATAAAGAGGCATAATTATGGTTTCATCCCTTGAGTTAATGCCCTTTTTTATGCAAGACAGAACTTTATTTGCTTTAGTAGCCACAGAATGACACTGCCCAGAATTAGACAACGTGTTATCTACAAAGACCCCTAGATCCTTCTCCTTTAAGGAAACTCCCAACACACTGCCATTTAGTGTATAACTTGCATTTATACTATTTTTGCCAAAGTGCATAACCTTGCATTTATCAACATTGAACCTCATTTTCCAGTTTGCTGCCCAGTTTTCCAGTTTAGACAAATCACTCTGCAAAGTGGCAGCATCCTGCATGGAACCTATAGTTCTGCACAATTTAGTATCAGCTGCAAAAATAGAAACAGTACTTTCAATGCCCACCTCCAGGTCATTAATAAACAAGTTGAAAAGCAAGGGTACAGAGCCCTGCAGTACTCCACTAACAACACTGGTCCAATTAGAAAATGTTCCATTTACCACGACTCTTTGTAGTCTATCTTTTAGCCAGTTCTCTATCCAGGTACAAATACTATGTTCCAGGCCAACATTCCTTAATTTAACCAGTAACCTTTTGTGTGGCACTGTATCAAATGCTTTAGCAAAATCTAAGTAAATCACATCCACTGCCATCCCAGAATCGAGGTCTCTACTTACATTCTCATAAAAAGAAATTAAGTTAGTCTGGCAAGATCTATTACGCATAAAACCATGCTGGCACAAACTCTTAGTATTATGATTTGCTATGAAGTCCAGTATCTTATCCTTTATTAACCCTTCGAAAAGCTTTCCTACCGCTGACGTCAGACTAACTGGCCTATAGTTTTGAGGCTGAGAACGGGATCCTTTTTTGAATAGAGGCACCACATTAGCAATTCGCCAGTCTCTCGGCACTATGTCAGATCTCAATGAATCCTGAAAAATTAAGTAAAGAGGTTTGGCAATCACAGAGCTAAGCTCGCTAATTACCCTGGGATGAATACCATCTGGCCCTGGACCTTTGTTAATCTTAACATGTTCTAGTCTCTTTTGAATGTCTTCATGTGTGAACCATGCATCATTAGTTGTATTACTAGAATTGGGACTGTTAAGAAGGAAACCTTCACTTACTGGTTCCTCATTTGTGTAGACAGATGAAAAATATGAGTTCAGAATCTGCGCTTTATTTTTGTTTTCATCAACCAGCTGACCCCCCTCTGACAGTAAGGGTCCCACCCTTCCTGCTTAATTTTTTTACTATTAACATATTTAAAAAATAATTTTGGATTTTTTTTTACTGCTTGCTGCAATATCCTTTTCTATAGCAATTTTAGCTTGCCTTATAGCTTCCTTGCATGATTTATTGGCCTCCTTGTACCTTATAAATGTTTCGGCTGTACCAGCTAACTTGAAAGCCTTAAAAGCACGTCTTTTCTTACCCACCTCAACACCAACGCTTCTATTGAACCAAAAAGGTTTTGCTTTGCAACGACGTTCCTTGCTTACAAGTGGAATATACTGACAAGTATATTTATTAAGCAGCATTTTAAAGACTTCCCATTTTTGTTCTGTGTTTAACCCTGTGAAAAGCATTTCCCACTTAATATGTTGCAGAGATGCCCTTATACTGTCAAAGTTTGCACGTCTGAAATTTAGTTTTAGTTACTCCCTTATAGAATTGCTTCTGCAACAGAATCTCAAAGGAGACCATGTTATGATCACTATTCCCTAAATGCTCACCCACACAAATGTTAGAGATGAGTTCAGTATTGTTAGTTATTACAAGGTCCAAAAGAGAGTTATTCCTAGTAGGTTCTTGAACAAGCTGGAATAAAAAGTTGTCATTCAGCATATTTACAAACCTACTAGCTTTTTCTGTCTTAGCAACCCCATTACCCCAGTCAATGTCTGGATAATTGAAGTCACCCATAGCAACAACTTGATCCAGCTGTGAAGCCGCTTGTATCTGCAAGAGTAGCTGGGCTTCATACTCGACACTTATACGAGGTGGTTTATAGCATACACCAATGATAATTCTTTTTGTTACCTTTTGCCCAGTCAAAATCTCTACCCAGAGTGATTCTACACCCTCACCAGTGCCAGCTATTGTTATTTCTTTAGCGCATGGCTTTAATTCAGGCTTTACATACAAACACACTCCTCCACCCTTTTTAATCCCTCTGTCCCTCCTAAAAAGGGTGTAACCATTTAAATTCACAATCAAGTCACATGTTTCATCCCACCAGGTCTCAGTGATACCAATTCTATCATAATTTTTAGAGCATGCAATTAATTCCAGGTCTCCCATTTTACCTGACAAACTCCGTGCATTTGCCAGCATACAGCGGAGGTTACTAGGGATGTAGCGAACGTCGGAAAAAAAGTTCGCGAACATATTCGCGAACTTGCGCAAAAATGCGAGCGGTTCGCGAACGGTTCGCGAACCCCATAGACTTCAATGGGAAGGCGAACTTTAACATCTAAAAAAGACATTTCTGGCCAGAAAAATGATTTTAAAGTTGTTTAAAGGGTGCAACGACCTGGACAGTGGCATGCCAGAGGGGGATCAAGGGCAAAAATGTATCTGAAAAATCTGCCTGTGTGTGCTTGGAAGAGATAGTGTAGGGGGAGAGCTGTTAGATATTTCAGGGACAGATGATAGTAAGTTTGCTGGCTAGTAATCTGCTTGATACTGCTCTGTATTGGAGGGACAGAAGTCTGCAGGGATTTGAGGGACATTTTAGCTTAGGTAGCTTTGCTGGCTAGTAATCTACTGTTCTCTTTAAACAACTGCCATACGTTGACCTTGTAGGCATTGTTTGCCCAGTTTTTTTGGACGCAGCCACTGAAGCACAGTTGCCAGAAAAAATATGCCATATAAATGCTGAAAATAGTAATTTTTCGCCATACGTTGACCTTGTAGACATTGTTTGCCCAGTTTTTTTGGACGCAGCCACTGAAGCACAGTTGCCAGAAAAAATATGCCATATAAATGCTGAAAATAGTAATTTTTCGCCATACGTTGACCTTGTAGACATTGTTTGCCCAGTTTTTTTGGACGCAGCCACTGAAGCACAGTTGCCAGAAAAAATATGCCATATAAATGCTGAAAATAGTCATTTTTTGCCATACGTTGACCTTGTAGGCATTGTTTGCCCAGTTTTTTTGGTCGCAGCCACTGAAGCACAGTTGCCAGAAAAAATATGCCATATAAATGCTGAAAATAGTCATTTTTTGCCATATACGTTGAGTCAACGTATGGCAAAAAATGACTATTTTCAGCATTTATATGGCATATTTTTTCTGGCCTCTGTGCTTCAGTGGCTGCGGCCAAAAAGCAACTGGGCAAACAATGCCTACAAGGTCAACGTCGTTGACCTTGTAGGCATTGTTTGCCCAGTTTTTTTGGCCGCAGCCACTGAAGCACAGAGGCCAGAAAAAATATGCCATATAAATGCTGAAAATAGTCATTTTTTTGGTCGCAGCCACTGAAGCACAGTTGCCAGAAAAATTATGCCATATAAATGCTGAAAATAGTCATTTTTTTGGTTGCAGCCACTGAAGCACAGAGGCCAGAAAAATTATGCCATATAAATGCAGAAAATATGCATTTTTTTGGTCGCAGCCACTGAAGCACAGTTGACAGAAAAATTATGCCATATAAATGCTGAAAATATAAATTTTTTTGGTTGCAGCCACTGAAGCACAGAGGCCAGAAAAATTATGCCATATAAATGCAGAAAATATGCATTTTTTTGGTCGCAGCCACTGAAGCACAGTTGACAGAAAAATTATGCCATATAAATGCTGAAAATATAAATTTTTTTGGTTGCAGCCACTGAAGCACAGAGGCCAGAAAAATTATGCCATATAAATGCAGAAAATATGCATTTTTTTGGTTGCAGCCACTGAAGCACAGAGGCCAGAAAAATTATGCCATATAAATGCAGAAAATATGCATTTTTTTGGACGCAGCCACTGAAGCACAGTTGCCAGAAAAAATATGCCATATAAATGCTGAAAATAGTCATTTTTCGCCATACGTTGACCTTGTAGACATTGTTTGCCCAGTTTTTTTGGTTGCAGCCACTGAAGCACAGAGGCCAGAAAAAATTAAACCAGTAGGGTTTGCACCCTAGTTTGTAACGGTGGCGGAGGGAGGAGGACGCTAAAGGACAGCTGTGTGTGGAGTCATGAGGCTTGAAGAGAAGGACAGCTGCATAGAAGTCAGAACAAGTCTTCCAGCGTGCAGTAACCCTCCGAGATCCACCCCTCATTCATTTTAATAAAGGTCAGGTAATCGACACTTTTGTGACCTAGGCGAGTTCTCTTCTCAGTTACAATCCCTCCTGCTGCACTGAAGGTCCTTTCTGAGAGCACACTTGAGGCTGGGCAAGACAAGAGGTTCATGGCAAATTGTGACAGCTCTGGCCACAGATCAAGCCTGCGCACCCAGTAGTCCAGGGGTTCATCGCTCCTCAGAGTGTCGATATCTGCAGTTAATGCCAGGTAGTCCGCTACCTGCCGGTCGAGGCGTTCTTTGAGGGTGGATCCAGAAGGGTTGTGGCGCTGCCTTGGACAGAAAAACATTTGCATGTCTGACGTTACAGACCGGCCAAAGGGCTTTGTCCTTGCAGGTGTGCTCGTGGCAGGATTACTGGCACCTCTGCCCCTGGAATGTTGATGAGTTCCTGAAGTAACATCACCCTTAAAAGCATTGTACAACATGTTTTGCAGGCTGGTTTGTAAATGCCGCATCTTTTCGGACTTGTGGTATGTTGGTAACATTTCTGACACTTTATGCTTGTACCGAGGGTCTAGTAGCGTTGCGACCCAGTACAGGTCCTTCTCCTTAAGCCTCTTGATACGGGGGTCCTTCAACAGGCATGACAGCATGAAAGACCCCATTCTCACAAGGTTGGATGCAGAGCTATCCATCTCCGCTTCCTCATTATCAAGGACTGCATCATCCACGGTCTCCTCCCCCCAGCCACGTACAAGACCAGGGGTCCCCAAAAGGTCACCACTAGCCCCCTGGGAAGCCTGCTCCTGTTGGTCCTCCTCCTCCTCCTCCACAAAGCCACCTTCCTCCTCTGACTCCACTTCTGGCACCTCTCCCTGCGTTGCAGCAGGTGCCTGGGTTCGTTCTGGTGATTCCGACCAGAAATCGTGCGCTTCCAGCTCCTCGTCACGCTGGTCTACAGCCTCATCTGTCACTCGTCGCACGGCACGCTCCAGGAAGAAAGCGAAGGGTATTAGGTCGCTGATGGTGCCTTCGGTGCGACTGACCATATTTGTCACCTCTTCAAAAGGTTGCATGAGCCTGCAGGCATCGCGCATAAGCACCCAGTAACGGGGGAAAAAAATCCCCAGCTCTGCAGATCCAGTCCTACCACCCAGTTCAAAAAGGTACTCGTTGACGGCCCTTTGTTGTTGCAGCAGACGTTCCAACATAAGGAGCGTTGAATTCCAGCGAGTCTGGCTGTCAGAAATCAAACGCCTGACTGGCATGTTGTAGCGCTGCTGAATGTCAGCAAGGCGTGCCATGGCTGTGTAGGAACGTCTGAAATGGGCCGACACCTTTCTGGACTGGGTGAGAACGTCCTGGAATCCTGGGTACTTGGAGACAAAACGTTGGACTATTAAATTTAACACATGTGCCATGCAGGGCACATGTGTTAAATTGCCCAGTCTCAACGCTGCCAACAGATTGCTTCCATTGTCACACACCACTTTTCCGATCTGCAGTTGGTGTGGGGTCAGCCACCGATTGGCCTGTGACTGCAGAGATGACAGGAGTACAGATCCGGTATGGTTTTTGCTTTCCAGGCACGTCATCCCCAAGACAGCGTGACAACGGCGTACCTGGCACGTCGAATAGCCTAGGGGGAGCTGGGGGTGCACAGGTGTGGAGGAGGAGAAGGAGGACCCAGCAGCAGAGTAAGAAGAAGAAGAGGAAGAAGACGAGGTAGAGAGCGATGGAGGAGTAGAGGTGGTGGCAGAACCGCGTGCAATCCGTGGCGGTGACACCAACTCCACTGTTGTTGTTGTTGAGCTACCCATTCCCTGCTTCCCAGCCATTACCAAGTTCACCCAGTGGGCAGTGTAGGTGACATACCTGCCCTGACCATGCTTGGAGGACCATGCGTCAGTAGTCATATGGACCTTTGGCCCAACACTAAGTGACAGAGATGCGGTAACTTGGCTCTGCACATGTTGGTACAGGTGTGGTATTCCCTTTTTAGAAAAAAAATTGCGGCTGGGTACCTTCCACTGCGGTGTCCCAATTGCTACAAATTTGCGGAAGGCCTCAGAGTCCACCAGCTGGTATGGTAAAAGCTGGCGGGCTAAGAGTGCAGACAAGCCAGCTGTCAGACGCCGGGCAAGGGGGTGACAGTCAGACATTGGCTTCTTACGCTCAAACATGGCCTTCACAGAAACTTGGCTGGTGGCAGATGACTGGGAATGGGAACAGGTGGTCAAGGTGGAAGGCGGAGTGGAGGGTGGTTCAGACGGGTCAAGGAGAGCAGAGGTAGAGCAGTAAGATGCTGGACCAGAAGGAGTGTGGCTTTTAGTTTGCCTGTTGCCTTTGAGGTGTTGCTCCCAAAGTGCTTTGTGCTTGCCGCTCATGTGCCTTCGCATAGAAGTTGTACCTATGTGGCTGTTGGGCTTACCAAGGCTCAGTTTCTGACTGCACTCATTGCAAATTACAATGCTTTTGTCAGAGGCACACACATTAAAAAAATCCCACACTGCTGACTTTTTGGAAGTGTGCGATCTGGCGGTAACAGTAGAAGTTGGCGGCATTGGCGGCAATGGCGGGTGCGTTGGCCGGCTGAACACAGGTGCCGATACATGTTGTTGCCCTACTGATCCCTGCGGGCTGTCCTCCCTGCTTCTTCTAAGTCTTATTCTCCTACTGCCTCTCTGACTCTCCGTCTCTCCATCTGAACTACCCTCCTCTTGCTCTCTTCTACTAGGCACCCACAAAACATCAATCTCCTCATCATCATTCTCCTCAGATGCATCAATTTCTTCTGACACATCACAGAAGGAAGCAGCAGCGGGGACCTCCTCCTCATCACTCATCATTATGTCCATCTCTGTCGTGTTCTCTGCCAGAATTAAATCTGGTGTAACGTCCTCATCTCCTTCATCTTCTTCTGGCAATAATGGTTGCGCATTACTCAGTTCAAGAAACTCATGGGAAAATAACTCCTCTGACTCCAGTGAAGAAGGGGCACCGGTGGTGGAGGAAGTGTTACGTGGGGTGGCCATAGCAGTGGAGGATGAGGAGGATGTTGTGGTAAAGTTAGAAACGGTAGAGGATGGGGTGTGCTGTGTAAGCCAGTCAACTACCTCTTCAGCATTTTGGGAGTTCAGGGTCATTGGCTTTTTAAAACTGGGCAATTTGCTAGGGCCACAGGATTGCATAGCAGCACGGCCCCTAGCACGGCCTCTGCGTGGCGGCCTGCCTTTGCCTGGCATTATTTTTAAAAAAACAACAACAACAAAAACTCAGTTGGTTTTTCTGGAAACGATAATACACACAGCTAGATGGCAGTTTGAAGAAAACAGTGTGCAAATAATGCCTACAAGGTCAACGTATACACAGCGGTGGATACGGATTACGTAAAATATATGAATGCTGCTTGAAAAAAAGTAACTCAAGTGGTTTTTCTAGAGACGATAATATTATCAATATTTAGACAAAATGTGAACAAGCTCACACAGCTAGATGGCGGTTTGAAGAAAACAGTGTGCAAATAATGCCTACAAGGTCAACGTATACACAGCGGTGGATACGGATTACGTAAAATATATGAATGCTGCTTGAAAAAAAGTAACTCAAGTGGTTTTTCTAGAGACGATAATATTATCAATATTTAGACAAAATGTGAACAAGCTCACACAGCTAGATGGCGGTTTGAAGAAAACACTGTGCAAATAATGCCTACAAGGTCAACGTATACACAGCGGTGGATACGGATTACGTAAAATATATGAATGCTGCTTGAAAAAAAGTAACTCAAGTGGTTTTTCTAGAGACGATAATATTATCAATATTTAGACAAAATGTGAACAAGCTCACACAGCTAGATGGCGGTTTGAAGAAAACACTGTGCAAATAATGCCTACAAGGTCAACGTATACACAGCGGTGGATACGGATTACGTAAAATATATGAATGCTGCTTGAAAAAAAGTAACTCAAGTGGTTTTTCTAGAGACGATAATATTATCAATATTTAGACAAAATGTGAACAAGCTCACACAGCTAGATGGCGGTTTGAAGAAAACACTGTGCAAATAATGCCTACAAGGTCAACGTATACACAGCGGTGGATACGGATTACGTAAAATATATGAATGCTGCTTGAAAAAAAGTAACTCAAGTGGTTTTTCTAGAGACGATAATATTATCAATATTTAGACAAAATGTGAACAAGCTCACACAGCTAGATGGCGGTTTGAAGAAAACACTGTGCAAATACTGCCCACAAGATCAACGTATACACTACTATAGCGGTGGATACGGATCTCGTAAAATTTATTATGGCTGCTTGAAAAAAGTCACTCCGGTGTTTTTTCTGGAGACGGTAATATTATGGATATTTAGACAGAATGTGAACAAGGTCACACAGCTAGATGGCAGTTGGTTGAATAACACACTGGGCAAAAAATGCCTACAGGGCAAATAATGCCTAAAAGGTCAACTTATACACTACTACAGCGATGGATACAGATTACGTAAAATATGTTATGGCTGCTTGAAAAAAGTCACTCCGGTGTTTTTTCTGGAGACGGTAATATTATGGATATTTAGACAGAATGTGAACAAGGTCACACAGCTAGATGGCAGTTGGTTGAATAACACACTGGGCAAAAAATGCCTACAGGGCAAATAATGCCTAAAAGGTCAACTTATACACTAATACATCGATGGATACGGATTACGTAAAATATATTATGGCTGCTTGAAAAAAGTCACTCCGGTGTTTTTTCTGGAGACGGTAATATTATGGATATTTAGACAGAATGTGAACAAGGTCACACAGCTAGATGGCAGTTGGTTGAATAACACACTGGGCAAAAAATGCCTACAGGGCAAATAATGCCTAAAAGGTCAACTTATACACTACTACAGCGGTAGTAAAATAAAAAAAAGTAAAATAAAAAAAAAATGAATATTAAAAAAAAAAAAATTAAAGTTGGTGCTGCTGAACTACTAGGAGCAGCAGATTAGCACACCAGTCCCACTCCCCAACACTGCTAGACTAATAGCACTGGGCTCTTATAGTAGTAGTAGTAGTAGTAGTAAAACAACAAAAAAATAAATAAAAGCAGTCCTTACAAGGACTACTGTTATTGCAGCAGTCAGCAGATGAGATCAGAAGCAGGACAGCTGCCCACTGCAGCTACATACAGAGCACTGCAGTAGAAGGTAGATTACTAGCCAGCAAAGCTACCTAAGCTTAAATGTCCCTCAAACCCCTGCAGACTTCTGTCCCTCCAATAACAGAGCAGTATCAAAACGATTACTAGCCAGCAAACTTTCAACTGTCCCTGAAATCACTAACAGGCAGCAGCTCTCTCCCTACACTATCTCTTCAGCACACACAGGCAGAGTGAAAAAACGCTGCAGGGCTTCGGTTTTTATAGGGAAGGGGAGTGGTCCAGGGGAGAGCTTCCTGATTGGCTGCCATGTACCTGCTGGTCTGGGGTGAGAGGGCAAAAAAAAGCGCCAACAATGGCGAACCCAAAATGGCGAACGTCGCGCGACGTTCGCGAACTTCCGGCGAGCGCGAACACCCGATGTTCGCACGAACAAGTTCGCCGGCGAACAGTTCGCGCCATCCCTAGAGGTTACTACTTTTACTTTTGAAATTTGCATTACTTAGTGAAGAATTATACGTTAAGTTAGTATTATTCTGTTTTCCTTGTAACAGAGGGACCTCCTTAGCTGGTAAACTGTATGCCCCCCTCACTCCTCCCCCATAAGCCCTTACTAACCCCACTGCCCCGTCTACGCTAGCTTCCCCATAATTCTTTATCTCACCCACAGTTGGCCACTGTGACTCTTTATAATAATTTGCTGAACTTGTTGAACAGGATAATTACTGTAAATGAATCTTTAAACAGCCAGTGCTCCTATGAGACCAGGTGGCTGATGTGAGTATATAAATTAAAGGACTAAACAAAATCTTATTGTAACCTACAAGAAGTGATAAACTGAGGATGCCCTGCATAAATCTGGTTAGCCATTGTTATAGGTCACTTCTTTGAATGACGTTTTTAATCAGTAATAATCATTAATATTTGAATCAAAGTGCACTAAAACTCCATTGTGAATACTTGGAATTACCTGTCTTGTAGTGAACAATTATTATGTGTTTGCTACAGGGTAAAGAAATACAGTAGCTTCAGCAAAAGCCAAGTTGTTCTGTTGTATTCAATCTGTCCTAACCTGCAGTCTTTCTGTAACCTGTCACTTCTGTATGTGGTTTGTACACTTGGGCATTGGATAATGCTAGAGGATTAAGAGATAAAGAAGGCTGCTCTTTGTGGCTTCCCAGTAAAGTAAAGAAAAGCTGAAACAATACGTTTCCTAATGGGACCATAAAATACTCTTTCAATTATATAGGTCAAAGGGAAACATATAACAGCATACATAACTACAACTACAGATGAATGAACTCTTTAGGCTCTAGAAATATGATTAAAAGCCTTTGGCTGCACAGCTGTTGGTGAAGAACACTTTCCCCACACACGCATTTCCCTTAGCAACCATGCACACATTTTAGCTGCACCCGGGGTTTGAGGGATACAATTAGGTATTCTTGCTGTATAATAAAAAGAGAATAAAACCTTTGCTGCCAGTTATCCTTACAGTGAAGTAAGAGAAACATACAGTATTGCAACTGCTTTACCAACTGCAATTCAGGAGCAAACTGGAATCAGAAAGGGACATCTGCTTCTATTTTAATGTAAAGTGGATTGACAGCCTTGATATAGAAGACCAGTCTCTGGAAAGCAGCCACCCAAATTTAACATAACAACCATGTTTACTCTATTAATGTAACAGATGTTTGGATCTGAGTAGCTCACTATACCTACAGTATACCCAATACATAGTAACATAGTAGTAACCCAGTAAATGAGGTTGAAAAAAGACACACAGCTATCAAGTTCAACCTTTTAAATATATATATATATATATATATATATATATATATATATATATATATCCTGCCTAACTGCTAGTTGGTCCAAAGGCAAAAAACCCATTGCAGCCTCTCCAAGGGGGAAAAAATTCCTTCCTGACTCCAAGATGGCAATCGGACCAGTCCCTGGATCAACTTGTACTATGAGAAGTGATGGGCAAATTTGTCCCGTTTCTCTTTGCCGAAGAAACGGCAAAAAATTTGTGAAAAGCATTGAAGTCAATGGGCGGCAAAATTATTTTGAGGCAGGTCAATTTCGATGCCCGAGATTGTTATTTGCGCACCTATTTTGACCAAATGCATCAATTTTGAATTTGTGAAAGCATTGAAGTCAACGGGTGTCCGAATAATTTTGACATGCGACAATGTTTATGCGCGCGATTATTCTAAAACACATCCAAATTTTTTCTATGCAACGGATTTTTTGCCTGCAAATTTTCGTGCCAGTTTCATGGAAATTCGGCACAAATTCGTGCCTGCTGAATTTATTCGCCCATCACTAACTATGAGCTATCTTCCATAACCCTGTATTCCCTCACTTGCTAAAAAGCCATCCAACCCCTTCTTAAAGCTATCTAATGTATCAGCCTGTACAACTGATTCAGGGAGAGAATTCCACATCTTCACAGCTCTCACTGTAAAAAACCCCTTCTGAATATTTAGGGGGAAAGTCTTTTCTTCTAATTAATTGTCAGCTGGAAGGATCTACTAGTAAATAAAGCATTAGAGAGGTTATTGTACATATTCATATACACCGTTATTTTACACCTACTCAGACCTGGCAAAACCTATTTATGTCAATGGGATAAAAAAACAGCAAAGAAATACTGACATTAAAAAGGTGTAAGAAGGAACAGATTTTGACATGAAAATGCATATTTCTGTTTTTAAATGGGAGCAGATCAACCTGTGGAGAAACAGCCTGGTGTGCCACTGGCCTAGAGTAAAAACGTATTGTTATTATATTCAACACCCAAATGTCAGAAAATGCCACTGCCTTAATATTTTAACACAGTCAAAATGTTTTCAGATTTGATGATTGTGTTGCTGCTCCTGCAAAAAAACATTCTCATACTACAGGGATACTACAGGTGTGGGATCCGTTATCCAGAAATCTGTTCTGTTGTCTCCCGTAGACTCTATTTTAATCAAATTTTTAAAAATGATTTTCTTTTCTCTGTAATAATAAGACAATACCTTGTACTTTATCCATATACTTTTAGAATGAAAAATACTTTGAATTTTGAAGTATTTTTTTGGCTACTTTGACCATCAAATTGTCTACTTCGACCTTCGACTACGACTTCAAATCGAACGATTCGAACTAAAAATCGTTCCACTATTCGACCATTCGATAGTTGACGTACTGTCAACCACCTACTTCGCCACCTAAAACCTACCGAGCACCAATGTTAGCCTATGGGGAAGGTCCCCATAGACTTTCCTACCAATTTGGGATCGAAGGAAAATTGTTTCGATTTTTCCTTCGATCGTTCGATCGCAGGAATTGCGGTAAATCCTTCAACTTCGATATCCGATATTCGTCGAAGGATTTTACTTTGACGGTCGAATATCCGATATTCGTCGAAGGATTTTACTTTGCCGGTCGAATATCGAGGGTTAATTAACCCTCAATATTCGACCAATGGTAAATGTGCCTCTTAAGGTATAGAGATCCAAATTACAGAAAGATCCCTTATCTGGAAAGCCCTGGGGCTTTCCCAAGCATTCTGAATAACAGGTCCCATACCTGTATAAGTTACTAGTCTGCTATTGGACTCTTAGCTACTGACAGCATGGCTGAGCTGTCTGCAGCAAGAAAAAAAATGTGGTTGAGAAAACGCATTTATTTCACAAAACTATAAAAAAAAATAAAAGATTGAATATTTGAGACCAGTATAAACTTGGCTTAACTCAAAGAAGTCATCTGGACAAATTCCTATGCAAAATGATGCACAAATTTGACACCCAACATCTTTATGCAGCTTTTTTTTCAAGCTAACACCTCTTTTTCACTAGAACTTTATAATCGGCAACATAAAATAATTACACTGTGCACCATGTTATTATATCTATATATATACATATATATAGCCAATGTCTGATGTATTTCAGCACTGTTTTTTAACACACCTTTATACTTTTGTCCCGTAGGGGCCCATTCACTAAGTTAGAGTGAAGGAATAGAGGAAAAAAAATGTCGAATTTCGAAGTGTTTTTTTGGCTTCTTCGACCATTGAATGGGCTACTTCGACCTTCGACTACGAATTCGAATCAAACGATTCGAACTAAAAATTGTTCGACTATTCGACCATTCGATAGGCGAAGTACTGTCTCTTTAAGAAAAAACTTCGACACCCTAGTTCGCCACCTAAAAGCTACCAAAGTCAATGTTAGCCTATGGGGAAGTTTTTTCTGATCGAAAGATAATCCTTCGATCGATGGATTAAAATCCTTCGAATCATTGCGCAAAATCCTTCAACTTTGATAATCGAAGTCGAAGGATTTTAATTCGCCAGTCGAATATCGAGGGTTAATTAATCCTCGATATTCAACCCTTAATACATCTGCCCCTTAATGTTTAGTGAATATGTTCCACAGGACAACAGAACTGAATGAAATACTGTTTATTTTTGTTTTCACTTAACAGTTTCCTTTTCAGGTGGAAAGGTAGCAAGTAGCAAGTGCCAGAACCACTAGAATGAGAAGAGTCAGCCAGTTGATTCCAATGAGAGGTGCAGTCACATTCGAATGTAGATAATTGACTAAAGATGAAGTGCTAACAGGACAGATCCAGACATATATTTCTGCCATATGGATTCTTTTATATCACTGCCCACTTTGTAATGTGTTAACACCGTAGTTCAATCATCATGTTGTTTAATGTAGAAAAATCACGGATATCCTGTTAAGGAACTATTCAGTATTTCCACAGCGTGACAGAGCAAGGGCTCAGTGGACATTACTTCACAAGGTTTATGACATTTCAAACAACTGTATGATAGCCCTTACAGTCTTGTAGAATGGCTCACTCAGTGGTCCAATTTGGGCCAAGTCAGGTTTAATGACAGCTAAGCCTGGATTTACTAGGCAGAGCACATTTTATGCAATATATTTATATATATATATATATAACTACTACAGAAATTACCCCAGCGCTCCAACATACAACCCCCTGAGAAAAACTATTTTGCACAACTGAACTGTAACTCTAAATAAAAAGACACCGTCAGGGCAGTGTCCAAGCGTCAGTCCTAACTAAGTGAAAAAAAGAGAAAGTGTTATCTTTGGGGGGAAAAAGGCCATTTCTTTTTTCTCTTTTCTCTTTGTTTAGCATGATCTCTTCCAAAGACACCATTAAGGTGCCTTTAGCTTCTACAGTATAGTTACTTTGAAAGTAGTGAAAAAGACCAGCTCAAGAAAAAGCTTAGGGGCCAATTCATTAACTTCGAGTGAAGGATTCGAAGTAAAAAAACTTTTTCGAAGTGTTTTTTGGGCTACTTCGACCATCGAATGGGCTACTTCGACCTTTGACTATGACTACGACTTCGAATCTAAGGATTCGAACTAAAAATCGTTAGACTATTCGACCACTCGATAGTCGAAGTACTGTCTCTTTAAGAAAAAACTTCGATCTCCTAGTTCGCCACCTAAAAGCTACCGAACCCAATGTTAGCCTATGGGGAAGTTTTTTTGGTCGAAGGATAATCCTTCGATCGTTGGATTAAAATCCTTCGATCGTTTGATTAGAAGGATTTAATCGTTCCATCGAACTTTTTTGCGCAAAATCCTTCGACTTCGATTTTCGAAGTCGAAGGATTTTCATTCCCAGTTGAATATCGAGGGTTAATTAACCCTCGATATTCGACCCTTGATGCATCGGCCCCTTAAAGTCTGTTGTGATTTTTACGGTACAGTTTTTATTACTAAATTACACTGTGCATTACTGTGCATTACATTATGCATTGTACGTAATTCATTATACCAATTAAAATTTTATTCTTGAACCAATAAATTTATAAATATTTTGTTGTATTATTGGTGTGTAGGCAGCCATACCAGGTCGTTTTGCCTGATCCTATGCTTTAAGACAGAGCCAACACTTCAAAATGGACTTTTGTTAGCTATGGGGCTATTGTTTCTCCTACTCAAAGTAACAGAAGGACTGGCGACTTGGGTAGTCCACTCACTAGGTCGGGCATGGGAGCATTTTTAGCAATGCAGGTGTCAGGGACAGGGACGCTACACCAATGCGGCGAGCTGAGAAACTCGCTTTAGATGGCAGCACCCCCCTGGTCTGGCCTATCTGAAGACTGTCTGGCCTGTCTGCCCCCGAAACGTTACATCTTTGATTTAATAAACGTGCAGGGGATTTCCCCGCTACACCTGCCTTTTGTGTCTGGCAAATCCTTGAGTCTTCGGCACCACCCTAGGGCAACAAAAATGCTGCTTCTGGTAACTTTAAGAGCCGAATTTCCATTTTTTAACCTGGAAATTCAGCTCTTCTATCGATATGGACTCCCCAACCCCATCCGGCACGAAAAGGTGAGTGCTGTGGGGAGGGGGCAGCAAAATGGCCAGGATCGCCCCTGGTCAGGGAGCAATTATCTGGCTACTTTCCCATTGTTCTGCTGATAGGCTGCTTGGGAGGAAAGGAAGGGGGTTATATCACTCCAATTTTCAGTGCAACAGTAACTAAAGAGAGAGAGAAAGGAAATAAAATGTGATTCATTGTAAAGCAATAATTCCAGCAGCACTTCGATATGTGAATCAAAGATTATTTATTCATGCCATTAGCCATGCCATGCCATTAGCAGAGCGACGTTTCGGGCTATTCCAGCCCTGATAAAGGGCTGGAATAGCCCGAAACGTCGCTCTGCTAATGGCATGAATAAATAATCTTTGATTCACATATCGGAGTGCTGCTGGAATTATTGCTTTACAGTGGAGTTTTTCCTTGCGCAGAGAGGAATACAGCTGTGCACCCGACGCTGCAAAAGGTGATCTAGTGTAAGTGTGGCACCTTATTGATTTGATTTGACTAAATTGTGATTCATAATATCAACCTGTTTGAGGAGCTTTCCTCACTCCTAGATCTTTAGGCCTATGAGAGTTTGATGTTCCCAGAATGGTTGTATATATGTAAATATATGTCTTACAGTAGGCGATTAGGTTGATAGCCTTCAGCTTAAGGAGGAAAGAGTTTCCTGCTTTCTACAAATACGGGTTTGAACTGATGTCACAAACCAGTGATCCCTTGCTGTACCTCTCATGCAATATCCAGTCCAGTCAAATGTGACTCTCTGGAGATCCCATGTTTAAAACTGTAGTGGCCAATGTCCAGGTGCCAGAAATTATAGATGTGAAATAGCATACATTTCCTTTCCTGAGGCTGGTGAATAACATTTATTTTGGCAACAGGCAATTCTAAGGCTTTGCGGATAATGCAGCCAAAAACAACTGCCAGTAAAACTATTAGTTGGGCTGTGAGTGCTATGTCATCTGGCTGATAGAGTGACTCCTCTTTCACAAACCATTTCATGATATAAAAAAAGGCCACGTTCTAATAGCTCATAATTTTGGGCCTTTGATTGTGTTTATTGATGATTCAGGGACTGTGTTAGGGTGGCCCAACATTTCTCCATATATTGTAACCATATTCTCCATCTATCATAATGGTTTTCTCCATCTATTGTAACTCGAGGAACGGGTTCACCATGATTTACCACCTGCTGAAACAGCATATAGTATTGTAGGGGTCATTGTGTCATTCCACAGTCAACTATTCCTCATTATTATTGCATAGTTGTAAAGAAGGCAGTCGTTATATTGGTGCTATATGTGTTTAGGAGTATATTAGAGATGCTAACCTAAACTATCTTAGGGTGCAATGGAAATGTAACAGAATGTAAGGTATGGGTGAGAAATATGCCTTTATGTGATTTACAATTCAAATGTCAAAATGACAAAGCCCCCCGAATGGTCAACCATTGTTTCCTGACCATCTTGTTCATCTGTTTCTGAATGCAGAAATGTCAGGGTCATTTTAAAGTGTGCAGAAAACGATTAAAAAACAGTGATTTTAGCTATGCTTTGGTCTAAGTAAGATCTTTCCCAATCCTGTGCATTGTTCTGAATTGAGTGAGTGCAGTGCTCTTATTGCTGCAGGGGCCAGCGTCATTCCCACGCCACCCAGACTTTCCAGAATTTTAATTAAGTTGCAACAAAGTGCAAGCTCAGTTGTGTGCATTTTCATGCATTGTCCGCAATTGCAACAGACGCATCATCCCCTTGCAGCCACAATTACTATGGAATAATGGGAAAAAACTAATTTTGGGTTAAAAAAAAAACATTCTCTAAAGTGCATTTTGCATACTGCATTTGCAGGTTGTTAAAGGAGAACTAAAACTTAACCAAAGAAGTACAGTAGGCTAGAAATGTTGTACATAATGTTTTGGGTTTCTGTACCAAGGCAACTATAGCCCTTTAGCAGTAAAGATCTGTGTATCTAAAGATGCCCCAGTAGCTCCCCATCTTCTTTTCTGCTGATTCATTGCACATGCTCTGTGCTGCTTCCTAATAAGGAATTGCTTTGATGAGAAAACATGAAAACTGTTGAGAAATCAAACTCTCCATAGTGTCATAATGGCTTATAAGGCTCGTTGTGGAAATACAGTACATCACCAAAAGATTGTCTCTTATGTAAAAAAGAAACATTTCGGTAATAGCGAATAAACCAGTCTATATATTCCGTTTGTGCAAGGGAGAAAAATAAACAGAGGCCTAAAGCCAGAATTTCTCTTTACTTGATCTTGGTACTGAATGCTGTAACCTAACACTATATCAACTTACATCAGTCTTAACTTACGAATTAGAAAAACACAGACAGCTCACAGTAATGGCAATTACAGATGTGCATATTGTATAAAGCAGTAGATTTATATTTTCTAATCAACTATTACAATACTATATATACGTTTTTTCTATTTTAACAAGGTATGCAATATTTCTTAGATCAGCCTACCAGACACAATAAATATTTTAGTTAACTCTCACAAAGTAATAACATAATCAATGTCTTTTCCATCTCAACCCCCAAAAATCAGAGCCACCATCATTATTCACATTTAATAGCCATTATGAATTCTTTGTACATTGACTCCAGTACTGTAAGGGAAGTTTGTTATTATAACCCTTTCTTCATCTACTGAGCAGGTTGCAACTAAAGGTCCCCATACAAGAGCAAATATAAGCTGCCAACAGATTAAGTCTGCAGTTTATTGGGCAATGTCGAACGGGCAGGGTTAAAAAGCCCGACAGATAGAGGACCACATTGTTGATGCAGTCCTCAATCTGACCGTTCCGTATGCTCAATGTTGTGATCCGATATCTACATTTATCGCCACCTTAAGACTTCCTAGAAAAGATGTATGTTACATTATTTCTCTAAATATATTGCAGATTTAATGGACACTACTAATACTAAATAAATAAATAAAAATAAATATAAATATATATATATATAATTTATTTATATATTATATTGCTTACATATAAAACAATGCTCCACTTTGAAGCTTAGGTAAATTGCACAAGTCTAGGGAGCCCATGATTCAAAAGACTTTCAAAGAAAGTTGATTTATAAGTCTAATAATTTTTACAAAGGGTTCCGAATCATTTCCAAAAGCCTGTCCCTCCAGATGCATTGGGGAACAAGAATTCAGACTGGTGAGCAGTGCTGAGTACTATCTACCTGTAGATAAAAATGGCATGCAGCTGCTCATAGCAAATACTAATTGACACCGTTATCAGGTTAAATAATTGTGTCAATTTGTTAAAATCTAGCAAACGTTGAGAAGACCCTAGGTGTCTTGCCATAAGACTCAGAGAAGAAGTGATTAAAAAAGTCAAGACAAGAACCAAGATGGAGCTTGATAGCGGACACAAGGCAATTGAGCATTTTGGTTGGAAGGGAATAGAGATAGAATCAAAAGCAGAGGATCCATGAAATATAGTTGCACAAGACAAGAGAGGTGTCCTTTGACCATGGCAATCTGGGAATAATTTGCAACTATACATTAGGTTGTCTGAGCACAGTGTGCAGGCTGAAAAGCAGATTGTATATGGTCAAGCAGATTATTATTAATGTCAGAGACAGGGGAAATGTTTTAGGTTGCTGGTAGAAAAATGGGGCAATGAAGGAGGGAGGGTTACATGTGGCCTCTTGAAGAAAATATGCTTGACAGAGGCCTGTTTGAATAGAAAGGGGACATTTCCATAAGTTAGGGAAGGATGGAATATATGTGTGTAAGCTGGGCAGTAACAGTGTTTATGAAGACAAATAGTTTAGATTGTGAGCTCATTTGAGCAGGTCACTCTTGCTCTGCTATAGGTTATCAATTGTATGTTTGTATGTAATCTGTATGTTTAGTGTATATACTATTGTACAGCACTGTGGCATATGTTAATGCCATATGTTAATCAATGTGCTGTTATTATTATTATTATTAGTATTAATAAGAATAAGAATAATCATAATACTAAAAAGATGACATAGGATCAAAGAAGTAATATATTATAGTGAAGAGTCAGATTTTGCATGGAATTTTATTTATAAAAGCTCTGCAGATCATGTGCAGGAGCTCGAGATTTGCATTGAAGAGTTTAGCCAGGGGCAGGGGTGATGAGCACGAGCATGCTGAGGTCAAAAGGGGGCATGGGAATTATTAGTATAGACAAAGTTAAAATGGAAGCACACCCTTTCCTTTCCAAATTAACTAGGTCCGAGGCTCATTAATGGAAGATCTCCACCCTCACCAGTAGTTCCACCTAACAATCCTCAGCACACAGGGCAAGTGCTAGCAGGTTAAAACCTTTGCACATTGTATATGTCAGATTCAAAGTTACACTTCATGAATTAAATTTTGTAATGGTTTCACCCTGCTTGCACTTCCCCTGTGTGGCAAGGATTGTTTTGTGAATCAATAGTAGAGGACATACTGCGGGTATACTATCGGTTTTGATGATAAGAATCAGAGGAAAACTTGAGGCAGACTGGAACTGAGAATGTTAGTTAAAAAAAAGTTTAAAGCACGCATTATCCCCCTTTTGGCTGTAAGTATAGTGTATTTGTCTGTTACTTTACCACTGGAGTAATATAGAGGGAGCTGTGTTGCACCTGCAGCAGTTTCTCTCCAGTGCTGTAATGCTATATCTCTCACTCTCACTCTCTCTTGCACAGCATGGTTGAACCCTGATGTTTTGTGTGTTAAGTTATATGTTCATTGCTGAATAAACATGCAGAAAGTTGCTGTTAATGTGCCGCCTGTTTCTGGAGCCTTAGAACACTGAAAGGCTGAACAGTGAACACAACAGCAAGTTCGGACCCTGTCCTTATCATCTGCCCTGTGGCAGTTTGTAAGGCAAGAATGGCTCCACCCAATAATACTGGGCTCTATACTTTGTGCCGGATAAAAAATCTAGCATGAGATAGAGAGTACAGCCATTCCCCAGGAAAGAAGACCCTTCTGGTATCAGGAACTAAAGCAGTCAATTTCCAAGGGTCCAAGTCCATAATGAAGTTCAAATCACCAGGGTTATTCACCTCCTTAGGAGTTACCCATAACCACCAATACCACCCATGACTTCACCACTTCAACACCTGGCAGGCAGACAAGCAACTCGCTAAAAAAAGGTGTGACTAGTTAGGATGATAAAGGGGCTATACCTATAATCTAATGCAATAATCTAATGGCCCCCCTAACCTGATTTAACTTTCCAAGATCTGTTTTCTTGACCTCTCTGATGATCTTCAGGAATCTGATGAATATTCTATCCCTGATATTTCCGATGAATTGGTTCATTTCTGTTTTTTAGAAATGGCAGCTACTAGGAAGGCCGTTTTATTGTATTGGATTAAGGATACTGCTCCCGTTTTAAATGATGTTCTTAAATATCTCCATAGCCTTTGCTTACAAGATGCTTTTAGATATAAAATAGGAGACCATTCTTCAAGGAAGCTATTCAAAATAAAGCGGCCGATTTATTTAGAAACATCAAAAAACAAAAAAAAGGCAATTTACTTATAAGTTTACGGGAGAAAATCCTTGAGGTCTAGAAATTCCTTTGTTACCTATTTTGAGATTGGCTGTACCATTCACATGTTATACTGGAGATTATGTTTGCTTTGTTTTTAAATGTGTTGAGCAAAAAGATTACGTAGATCCCTGGTCACTTGGTAGTTAATACCTGTGAATGTTAAATTAATTTCTTGTATGATTCACATAGAATCTTGGCAAATATGGTTTGTTTGAAACTTTGCTGCTGGATTATTAAAAATTCAATAAAGAGAATTAGAAACTAAGGGGCTGATTCACTAAGGGTCGAATATCGAGTGTTAATTAACCCTCGATATTTGACTGGGAATTGAAATCCTTCGACTTCAAATATCAAAGTCGAAGGATTTGGCACAGATAGTATGATCAAACGATCGAAGGATTATTCCTTCGATCGAACTATTAAATTTATATCCAACGATCGAAGGATATTCAAGCCTATGGGGACCTTCCCGTAGGCTAACATTGACTTCGGTAGCTTTTAGATGGCGAACTAGGGGGTCGAAGTTTTTTTTAAAGAGACAGTACTTTCGACTATCGAATGGTCGAATAGTCGAACGTTTTTTACTTTGAATCCTTCGATTCGAAGTCGTAGTTGAAGGTCGAAGTAGCCCATTCGATGGTCGAAGTAGCCCAAAAAAACCTTCGAAATTCAAAGTTTTTTACATTCGACTCCTTCACTCGAAGTTAGTGAATCGGCCCCTAAGTCTAAGATCTGTTGTATCCTGACCCTCAAAGCACCACCCAACAATATTAGAAAGGTTGGGTGGGGAACTGTTTCTGTGTTCCAATAACTAGCTACTGGCAGAAAACTTTCCACCTAATCTTTCCTTACCTATGCCCTTCCCTTGTTCCATTTCCCTCCCACATCAAACCAACTGTCTAATCCTGTAGCGATGTCATACAGACTATCCTTCTAGCTCCTCCTCCTTATGAAATTAAAATAATGTACTCATAAGACTACTTTGAGCAATCTTACATTAAGTTGTGTTGGAGTTTTCATGTTCACTTTAAAATGTCCAGGGGATAACGCTCTCTTGTATTTTTTGGAAGATAGAGGGTAAAAATCATAGTTGTGTGCTGTGTGCTGTGTTGGCTTAGATTTCTAAAGTTCAAATAACGATCTTCTGCTAATTTGTGTGCTTGCTAGGGTAATAAAGCTCAAAGTAGCTAGACATGATGTCTTTGCCTTGGCTTACTGGCATCAATCCTGGACCTCTTCAAAGTTAATAAAGCCTATCCCTGAGTGTAACACTTAGGTTCCTTTAATGGGGATGGTCACCTCTGATACTAACCCATTATAATTAGGCAGTGTTACACTTTCCTTTGGCTCACCGGCATCACAATGGCGTTTTATAAAAGGAACTAACTCTACCTATAACGTTTTCCACTCTGGTGATAGTTATTAACCCACTAATAATGTAATTTCCTTTGTTCCTAATACATGTGAAGCATTTCATAAATAGACAATTTTAACATTATTGATGCCTCTTACATTGAGGGGTTCTTTGTACATGTGTCTATAATTAACATTTGGTTTTAGTTGTCCTCCACTCTACGCAATTGTTATTGTTGGTAAAGGGCAAACAAATCACATCCAATAATAGTAGCGTGTGTGTATATTTCTTCCCCAAACAAAACACATGGCTAAGGCACACATTCACATTCAAAGAATAAGTGAAACAATCTGAATGCAATTTATATGTATTAGCATTGCATTTTTGCCCAGATGAAAAACATTTATTCAAGCCTAGAAAAACTGTCAATAAAATTGTAATTTTACAAATATTGAAATGTAACCTTTTTTCTTCTAGATAGAGGTATACTATATGGTTAAAGTATGTGCACACCTGCCTATGCAACATTTTATTCCAAAACCTAATATAGTAGATCCTCCATTTAACATTTTTTAGGGAACCCCAAAAAATTGTGTAAAATCAGGGAAATGCATTATATATATTGGTGGGACCAGGGACCACAACAACTGTGTAAAATTCAGGAAAATGTAAAATCAGGGGATGTTAAATTGTGGATTTAATGTATAAAGTTTGCCCTTTTCTAAAACAGCCTTTACCCTCCTGTTTCAGCAAACCATTTCAGTATGAACCTTACTTTTTAAATGGGGAGGATTATGAAACAGGAAAGGGCCTTCTTCAAACTGTTACCATAAAGTAGAAGGCAAGGAATATTTAAGTTTGGAGTTTCAGCAATCCTATTGGTAGGGTCCAATGCACCATAGCCACCCGCCAGTGAATGAGAGCCTGGCAATTGATAGGGCCTGCATAGAAAGGTAAATAGTAATGTAACCATAATAGGACATTCTTTAACACACTAAGGGGCCCATTTACTAAAAATCTAATTTTGTTTAAAAGTGTAAAAACCACAAAAACCACGAATACAAAATTTTTCCAGGTAAAAGTTGTCCAGGTCCTAAAACAGTCAATGGGAGCTGTGCTGATCCTATTGGACTGTTTTGAATGAATTCGGGACTTTTAGAAGCTTTAGAATTTTTTTTCCGCCAAGAATTATCCAAAAAGCTAGAAATTTTAGAGGTTTTAGAGGTATTCATGTTTATTTAGCGCATTGTTCATCGTTGTTTTCCGTTCATACTTGTTTTATGCTTACTTCTTTTAATTAATGTCATGACATTTGTGGTTTTAGAGAAAGTGAGTTTAGTTTCAAAAAACCCTAAAACCACTTTCTTTCTTTTTTTTCACTACCCTTTTACATAGCCAAAACAATAGTCAAGGGTAGATGGGCAACCTAGTTGCACTGCATCAATGCAATAATCAAGAATTATTTCTTAAAAAGTTCATCACAGCATTGCATACATAATAAAAAACTTTATTGCCTCAATATTAAATCCACATTGCAGATTGGTATTCACATGCATGGCTCCAGATGGTAGGAACCACCCTATTAAGAAAGCAAGTACTTAAGGGTTTAAATGTAATTTTATATCATAATACTCATAACCAAGTAGTTTTATATACAACACGGGGATTATTTACTAAGCCTCAATTTTTTGTGGTCGAGGTTATTTGGGCAAAAACTGGAGTTTATAGAGGAAAAAAATGATTTTTTGAGATTTATTATACTCCGCGGCTGCAAAAAGTCAGAATTAGAAAAATTGCCATCTCAAATCTATGGAGGTCAATGGTAGATGTCCCTTTTACAATATGAAGATATTATGATCTGCACTGGGTTTCATCTGATAATCTGAAAAACTCCGAAAAAAAACAAAAAAACAAATCTGAAAAATTTGTACGGTTCAGGTTTATCGATATTTTTCCTGATCCGAATTTTTTGAAATTATTTTATTGATAAATAAGATAAAATCGTGGATGGGTGTTTGGTCGAGCTTGGTTTAATAAAAATATGAAATAAATTCCCCCAAATGTTAGATTGTTTGCAGCATGCCTATGTAACTAGAATTTCACAGATTAAGTTGATGGAAATCCCCCAGACAGCTCCTAGGTAATGATAACATTATTTTTATTACATGTAATGCTGCAACACAATTAACAATATTTATGTTTCCCCCCCTCCCCATGCTGTGCGGTTAGGTATGCCCCCTGACCACTGCACCATGATATAGATCTGTTATTTTTGTCATCACTGAGTTGGAACCTGGTCACAAGGTTTGATGTGTTGTTTTGTATTTGCAAAAATAGCAATGCAGACGCAAACTGAAAAGTCAAGATGTGAAAAAAAGGAAGTCACAGTGGAAATATTAAAATAAAAAAACCTTTTGGGTCATGAGTAAGAAGGGCATGCCAAAGAAGAATGCATTAAAGAATGGTATGTTTTCTGCAGAAGCTGTAGTTCAGCAACATGAGGGTTGTATTTATAAGACCCCCCATTTGAAAGCTGGGAAGGGTCAAGGGTCAAAAGAAGAAGGCAAATAATTCAAGAACTATAAAACAGAAAAAATTAAGGCCAATTGAAAAGTTGTTTAGAATTGGCCATTTAATAACATAGTAAAAGTTAATTGAAAGGTGAAACACCCCTTTGATATATTGTATATATATATATATATATATATATATATATATATATATATATATATATATATATAAATATATATGTGTGTGTGTGTGTGTGTGTATCTTTATATATAATTAAAGTTTTATCAGCTCAGTTTTGAATGTGAATGTGCATGAAGCTGATTGAGAGACTGTACAACGGAAAGTTTTTGTAAAAAAATTTTAAACCGCATTGTTAGGAAATGTAACTTTCATCAAAAACTTTATGGGAGAGAGAAGCACAGACTGAAGGATTTCCCTTAACCCGTTGTGATGCTAGTTCTTCTGTCAGGGTAAGAAAATACTTCTTTCATCTTTCAAATAGAATGGGATATTTTAAATGTAATTTTCTAGCTACCTGGAACGTCTGGCCCTGGTTCTACGAAACTCCCTGTCCCAGTTTCTTTTACTAACTCACACCCATTCAGACACTCTGGCAAAACTAAACCTTTGTCAAATTTTCCTTGTACAGGGGGAAAAAGTGTTAAAAAAGCAGTTTTCTAACTTCCATCCCATTCTTATTCAGCCAAGTTTTTCTTAACCCAGTGTCTGCTGTTAGTAGCAATTTCAGAAAAGCACAAAAACGTGTCTTTGGATGGAAAACCCCACTTTCAGCCAATGAGAACATAGCTTTGGATCTTGCATCTTTGAATAGTTTCAACATCTGGAAATAACTGAGTCCAAGATTAAAGGACTTACTTTAAGGAATTGGGAATCAACATTTTTAGCTTCTGAGGTATGGCTCATAGCTAGAATATTATTTCTATGAATTTGTTATTCAAGCTAAAATCTCATCACTTAATCCACCCAACGTCAAGTTTAGTCTTCTTATTAACAGGAAAAATACATTATGTTAAGATATAATTAATCCTTATTGAAGGCAACATCCTATTGGGGTTCATCAATGTTTAAATTATCTTTAAGTACACTTAAGGTATGGTTATCCAAATTACAAAAAGATCCCCTATCCTGAAAACCCAGGTCCCAAGCATTCTGGATAACAGGGGCCCATTAAATGGGGAAAGGTGGGAAGTGTTTAAAGGTTTGTAGAAGTGGCAGAAGGAAGCCATACTTGTTCAGTTGGCAATCAACAGAGGTCAGTGCTGCATGCAATTTCAGACAAACACAAATAGGGTGAGTCCTACACTGAGGACAGGTCCTGCTTCAAGCCATGTTTTCCATAATTAGTAGAATTTGTTTGGATGAGTGACATGTTCACAAATTAAACTATTGCTGGAGATCAAGATATCAGGACTGAGAGAGTTGAATAAAAGATTTTCAATAAGATGACGAATGTAAGGATATTCCAAGATCTTATGAGTTGTGGTGGAACATTCGCATCTATATCAGTGTAGGGAATCCTCACAATCATAGTAAATCATTTGTGGGTGTTAAGTAATATTGTGTATAAACGTGTAAAATTCATAACATGAAAGGAGTAGAAATCTTATTAACTTAGCCTTCGGTCACTTACAGTGTCAGACTGGAGACCCATGGACCCACCAGAGGTCCTGACCTCCAGGGCCCCATCAGTGACCATTCATCCTTCCCCCATAGCTGACGACCCTTCACCCACCCCACATGCCCATATCTGTATGGAGTGAAAGGGCCCACCAGGATTTCTTCCAGTGTCCTGGTGGGCCAGTCCAATGCTGGTCACTCAAGGGCCTCTCCAGGTACTCATTGCCAGTAAGCACAACCTAGTGCAGTTGGGATGGATCTGAATTAGGTAATTAGCAGGGAAGGCTGGGATAAAGAAAACCACAAATAAACAAAGTGAAAGTTGCTACTGCACAATATTTGCAAGTTAAAGCTGTTTTGTCCCCATCTTGAAAGGATTTAAGGCAGTTATTCTAAAACCTACGGTCTAGTCCCTCTAAGGGAGCCTAAGGCAGTGGCAGGGGCTCAGGTTGAAGGTCAGTTAAGGAAAAAGTAGGATAGAATTCCTAATTGTTCTCCTATACATAGTTACAGGCCCACTTTTAAAGTTATTAAAGTAAGATATGGGGCTGAACAATTGCTGAACAATCGTATGAGTTTTGCACACATAGATATCATATGACTAAGTGCATGTGTGAATGAAAAGTGTAAGGCTGTCACCATGTTTGTATTTTAGAGTGTATCACCAGGTTTATGCACCTGAAAAAGGATGAATTATAGCACAAACCCTGGTTAGCAAGTGATTCATTTGTGTGAAACAATGGGAATATTGCCTGAAACCAGCTTCATGCACCTGACACCAACCCTAAACATTGTGCACTTTCTGGAACAATAAATTAGCACCTTTGAGCAAAAGATTCTGTGCATTTGTGGTCCAAGTTATTTTATGAAATCCAAGAGACTATGGTGAAGCTAAAATGGAGCTACTTTCTTCTACAAATGGCAGCAGTACATGGGCAATTAAGCACATTTTGCAGCACTTTGCTAGAGTGGGTAAACAAACACTCAGTATGATGGTTATCAAATTGCTTTATATGATAATATATATGGATTTCATGTTCATAAAAAATTCTCACCCAACAGAACAATTAATGGTTACGTTGCACCTCATGGCGTCAGTAAACTCCAGATACCTGACTCCTTCACTCTGAGAACTGGAGCTTATTGACAGAACGAGGCCCACTCTAGTTTTGGTGGTGTTATCCAGTCACTATTTCCCACATAATGATTAGTAGATACCAGTTCTGATGATAGTTGTTGGTTAGATACACCACATACTTCTCTTTATGTTGCAACCTTTTTCTCTTTCCCTAAGCTAATAACAGAAATCTGACAATATAAGATAAGCAAGCTGATAATATAGGATAAGATAAGAGCTTTTATTAGTGCACTGTTAGTGCTCCTGTAGTTCCTGATGATTGCCATAAAAGCTATCGGAGGGCAATATGAAGCATTTTGCCCCTTGCATATTGATTTACTAATTGTACAGGTCTAGATCATCCTTGTACAAATACCTATTGCTATATAGCCAAGTGCAGATATGGGATCAGTTATCTGGAAACTCATTATCCAGAAAGCTCAGAATTACAGACAGTCCATCTGTTATAGACTCCATTTTAATAAAATAATTATAAAATTTAAACATATTTAATTTTTCACTGTAATATTAAAACAGCACCTTGTACTTGATCTAAACTCATGTAATGCAATTAAAGAGATACTGTCATGGGAAAAACATGTGACTTGTGCTCTGATAAACTTCAATCACTCTTTACTGCTGTACTGCAAGTTGGAGTGATATCCCCCCCCCCCAGCACCCTAACAACAGAACAATGGGAAGGTAACCAGATAGCAGCTCCCTAACACAAGATAACAGCTGCCTGGTAGATCTAAGAACAACACTCAATAGTAAAATCCCATGTCCCACTGAGACACATTCAGTTACATTGAGAAGGAAAAACAGCAGCCTGCCAGAAAGCATTTCTCTCCTAAAGTGCAGGCACAAGTCACATGACCAGGGGCAGCTGGGAAATTGACAAAATGTCTAGCCCCATGTCAGATTTCAAAATTGAATATAAAAAAATCTGTTTGCTCTTTTGAGAAATGGATTTCAGTGCAGAATTCTGCTGGAGTAGCACTATTAACTAATGCGTTTTGAAAAAAACATGTTTTCTGATGACAGGATCCCTTTAATTAAATTAGTGGAAAAAAATCCTATTCTGTTTATTTAAAGGGGTTGTTTGAGTTAACTTTTCCTATGATAGAGAGGGATATCTAAGATAATTTGCAATTGGTCTTCAATTTTTATTACTTGCATTGCATTTTTTTTTAAAATAAGAATGGAATATGAACAGGAGAGGCCTGAACAGAAAGATGAGTAATAAAAAGGAGCAATGTATAGCCTTACAGAGCATTTGCTTTTTAGATGGGGTCAGTGACCCTCTTTTGAAACCTGGAAAGAGTCAGAAGAAAAAGGAAAATCATTTAAAAAATAATAAAAATTAAACAATTAAGACCAATTGAAAAGTTGTTTAAAATTAGGCATTCTATAAAATACAAAAAGTTAACTTAAAGGTGAACCACCCCTTTAATGTTTGAATTCCTTTTTTTAGTAGATTTAAGGTATAAAGATCAAAATTACAGAAAGACCCCTTAACCGGAAACCCCAGGTTATGGTTTGCTTTTCCCACCATTTTACTGCATTCTTTGCTTACATACAAGTTTTAATGAAGTACAGGTATAGGATCCCTTATCCGGAAACCCGATATCCAGAAAGCTCCGTATTACGGAATGGCTGTCTGCCATAGACTCCATTTTATCCAAATTAAAAATGATTTCCTTTTTCTCTGTAATAATAAAACAGTAGCTTGTACTTGATCTCATCTAAGATATAATTAATCCTTATTGGAAGCAAAACCAGCCTATTGGGTTTATTTAATGCTTATATGAATTTCTAGTAGACTTAAGGCATGAAGACCCAAATTATGGAAAGATCCATTATCCGGAAAACCCCAGGTCCCGAGCATTCTGGATAACAAGTCCCATACCTGTATTATGCCTGAATTCCTTGTGTCTATTGTCATGAACCACAGTCTGAATTTTGCATTGGGATTTCAAAAATATGTTCCTACAACCAGTGGTAGATGCAGGTCTTTGGAACTTTGTCATTAACAGACACAGGAATTGAGAATGTTTACAGTAGGAATGCTTGCAATTGAAAAAACAGGATTTTATTTTGACTTTTCAATTAGGAAAACAAATGATGGAATTAGAAAAGTAAAAACTGGAATAAAGAATGATGTCACCGGTTGCTCCACCCTGACATGTATAACATTTGTAAGACATAAACGAAGTGTTAGCCTTTTTTGGCCACTTTCCATAGGCTTTCCCTGGAAGGGCAATTCAGACTCAGTAGTAGATATATTACAAGAAATTGGCTGGTACTGTTTATTTTTCCACTTCATCTATATCAATTGCTGGCTGTACCGGGAATCAGATAAAGAACATACTGGGGTAACCTGCACTTGCGCTAATTAGCATGGGCTCTCCTGACATTTTACTTTTTAATTATTTATGACAAGAGGCCAGAAATGATTTATTGTACTTTCCATTTTTCTTTCTTACTTTTTTAAAAAAAGAAAAAAATAACCAACACATCTGGAGAGAATACCACATGGTTAATTCAAGTCCTACTGGACCCCACCTTTACACCCTTCACTGCCCCTGAAGACAGGAATGCATTAGAGAGTTCATGCTACTGCACAGAGGTTAAAGAATGGCATTCATCCATTTCTTACGCTAGAGTCAGGGGGTTTGGCATATTTTTTAATAATGAATGAGTCATGAATGAGTAAGACCAGGCCTTTATTACAGTATTTGCTGAACATTCTATATAAGCCACATATCATGAAATAATTAGGCAATTATGATAATCAATTTGCTAACCACTAAACAACCTGAAAAAATTAAATCAATAAAGAGAGGCCGTGGCCTCCAAGGGAATAAATAAGCAGTTATATTGCACAGGAGACCACAAGATAGAGCTTCATTTTCCATCTGCCCTTTGACACATTGAAATCATATAGAAATTGAATTAGAGGGCTTAATGATATACTACATCATATTGCTTAATCAATATCAGAAAAGGGCCAATTTTTTTTATTCTTTATTAAGTGATTAAATAATATTTTCCATACTGAGTTAATGTTTAGCCAACTGTCTGCTGGAGGAACAATATGCAACTGACTTGCTGCTTTTTCTTATAGGGTGTTACCCACACCCATTTGTTCAGTTCTCTGCAGCACTACGGCACACAAGCTTTACAATTATTTAATATTAAATACATCATTGTAAAGCTTGTGTGCTCTGGTGAATGCTGCAGAGAATGTGGTACAAAAGTTGTTTTGGGAAAGAATATTGCATTATAGGGAGGTAAAATGTCTTCAGTTATTTTATAAGAATGAAGAGACTAAGAACTCTATCCACACACAGACAAATGCATATGTACTCATACAGTTACACATACACACAAACAAGATGAATGCTTGCCTTACTATGATAATAATCTCAAAAGAAATATGAAGTCAGAGGTGTTAATGAGAATATATATCTTTGCACCTGCTCTCATATTTGCAACTAACAGTTTTCTTTTTGCCTCTATTCATCTTCCTCTGCTTATTATCTTAATGTCTAACAGGAAGATGATTAAGAGCAAAGTACCCCTGGGCTTTAAGATCATTGAATGTTTGTCCCATCATGCCTCGTCTGAATCAGAATGATGCAACAGTTGTAATAGTTTCAAATATTTATGGGAAAAACAGAGCTTCTCAGATGTGTCTGTGCCAGGAAAGTGTTGCAAGTTTAAGCCCTGAAGATCATCATCATGCGTACTCCTTTTATCCCCTGTAATAGGCATCATGTGCGGATGAGGCGCATTTAAGATGTTCTACTTATTGTAAAACAAATTTGTCATATTTTTCCTCTTTATGAAAAGCGGAATGGTGTAAGAATATTTCTCTCTCCTTTAGTTGTCACCAGTAATAGTAAATACCCAGAAATATTCTTTTCCCAAGAGAGAAAAAGTAAAATGTTATTTTGAGCTATTGATTCCTAAAACAGCTAGAGCACATTTGCAGTATCCCTACAGTAATTCTGCTTTATATGCCCTGTATTTATACCTATAGCTAAAGGGAAGATTTTCCAAATGTTAAGTCCTGTCAGGTTAAATAAGCCAGTTCTGATCCTGGCATTGGCATTCAGAATAACAATCGTGCTTGGGCCAAGGCCTTAACAGACGAAATGTAGGCAAACTGTCTCAACACCCAAGAACACAGTTACCCCCAAAGAAAAATGCCAGGCAGCCAAGACAGCAGAAACAGATAGCAAAGACTTTCCAAGCAACTAATACCCGGCAAAGAAAAGACCCCCCCCCAACTGTCCACTTACCCACATTTATCCTCTCTTTCTCCTCCTTTCTTACCATGATCTTCTTTTTCTTAAGTTCCCTTGTTAGAACCCCCAATGTTGCTTCCAACTTTGGATGATTGTAATCTGAAAAATCAGTAAAGAAATAAATTAAAAGATGAAGAAACGTAGGCATGGTTTTTTTTACTATACTTCATGCTCACAGCATTCAGGATCCATGTTTGACATGTGTGCTATTCTCTGCATGGCAATGAATGTGTTAATTGCTTTCTTGTTTCTCAATGAGTCTGTGCCCATGGGAATGGAGATAAATGCTGAAGGCAATTTTACTGCATTCACTGTTGATCTCTGTTACCATTCTCAGTACAGGGTATAGCATTGGTTTGAAAGTGCAACTCTTTGGTATATCTCCCAGGAACTCTGGGGCAAATTCACTAAGCGCCGAAGCGCCTAATGCTAGCGTCAATTCACTAGCGTTGGTCATTTTCGTTACTTCGCAAATTCACTAACGAACGCTGGCATACATTCGCTAGTGTTACTTCGCACCCTTACGCCTGGCGAATTTGCACAACAGACGTAACTACGCAAATTCACTAACGCGCGCATTGTACTGAACGCTACCTTTTACGCTAGACTTCCTTCACCACCTCAGACCAGGCGAAGCGCAATAGAGTAGATAGGGATTGCTTCAAAAAAAGATCAAATTTTTTCTAAGTCCCAAAAAACGCTGGCGTTTTTTCTATATTATGGGTGATAGGCTGAAAAAGATCGAAAAAATTTTTGGGGCTCCCCTCCTTCCCCCCTACATTTCCTAACTCATGGCAACTTAACTATACAGTGGGCACATGTGTAGGGCAAAATAAAAATTTTATTTGATGTTTTGAAGGTTTCCAAGGCATTTGTAGTGCTGCTACATATACCTCCATTGAAATTTGAATTTGGCGCCGTATGCAAATTAACCATCGCTAGTGTAACTTCACCTCGCTTCGTGAATCAACTTCTAGCGCAACTTCGCAACCTTACGCTACCCCTGAGTGCAAGTTCGGATTTTAGTGAATTTGCGGAGCGCTAGCGAAACTACGCCTGACGAAGTGTGGCGAAGTGCGGTGAAGTTACGCCTGGCGCAACTACGAATCTTAGTGAATTTGCCCCTTTGTCTCACATTAGGCACAAAAAAACAAAAAAACATCAACGTTCTTTTCTTTTTCAACTATGCTCTTTTCTATGTACTGTACATGTTTACAGTAAATGTATATCAAAACAGACATACAGGGATTGCCTCATGAGAAAGTCTCCTCTTATACCATAGATGATGTCTCAAATTCCTGAGTGAAGTTCCACAAACAATAGTGCCACTGCACATGTAATTGAGACGGGACTTATACATCTGTCAAAATGTTAGCAACCATGTTGAAATGCATTCATGGCTTTTCCAAGAAATGGCAATCTTTTAGACAAGGTGTAAATCTTGTTTTACAGGAGGAAAAGCTATACAAATAATAACATGATTTTTAATTCCATAACTAGGCAATATAAAGGGTCGCTGGACTTCCAAATTATGCTCCCCTAGGCTGGCCGCCTCCTGCTCCCAGTCCCTAAACCATCACATGCTCACACATGCACATTATCAAAATTCCAGGCACATCCAGTCCCGTTGCTCTAAGTGTCTGTAGAACCAGGAAATTCAAATTCAGCTGGGCAATATGTCCCTAAAAATGTGCCACCCTAAATCCGGGCCTTTGTCGCCTTTCCACAAATCCAGAGCTGTAAAGGCTCATTTATGAATGCAAGTGCAGTACAAAGTCAATTTGTGCATGGATGATTCACGAGACCTCCTGGTTGCTGGCTGCTCTCCTTGCCTGGTGGTTAGGGCAAGCAGCCAGTAACCAGGAGGTCTCAGGATCAACCCCTAGCAGAGCCCAGGGAGAACTAGGGTAGGCAGACGAGGCACGTGCCTAGGGCGCTAGTCACGTACCTCTTCTCTTGGCCTACCCCTGGTCAAGGCCATCATACCCTGGCAGCATGCACCCTTCCTTGCCAGTCCACCAACACACATGCATACTTATTAGAGTAAAAGGAGGTTTGGGGGCAATCTGGCCTGCTTGGTATCCAAGGACTCCCAACTAATTAGGCCCTGCACTGGTTGCATCTACACAAACAACTGGCATACTCCTCGTGAATCATCCATGCACAAATTGACTATGAAAGTCTTGTGCCTCTTAAATTATTAATTCACATGCAAATTGTAACACAAGCCAGTGACAACACTAGAAATAAGTGTACTTTTCATCTTGTACTTGCATTCATAAATTAACCTAATAATGTTCTTTTAATACATATTGGGAAGCAAAGATTCTGACATATGTCATTCTTACTAATTTATGGGAATCAGCTTATTGAGGAGCCTAATATGAAACCTTTTAAATCCAAAGTATTGACTATATTTAACAGGTTTTTAGAGGAGGCACAAGTTAAAACATTTATCTCTATAGATTTCTATAGATTTGCATTTCTTTTTTGAGAAAATACAATGTTCTATAATGGTGGAAATACAAACAGTAACTAGAATATACTGGTTTAACGTAAGGCATATGTTTTGGTTGATTTTTATGTCAGCGTTTTAATGTCATTACTAGACAATGGCTTCAAATTTAGACTTTCTTGAAGAGTTTACACCTGGTTTTCTTTAAAAAGAAACACTTTCTTGACAGTCCAGCATAGCGTGTTTGCAACCACAACAATAGAAATGCACTAGAAAGTATGCAGGCATATTTAATCCTATAGCCAAATGCATTTTCATTGTTTCTGCATTTATTGTATAAATTACTAGACATCCAATTAATGCCTGTGTTATAAAACATTTTGGCAAAATAAAATGTGAAGTGCAAATCATTGCAAAAAATCTTGGTTTTAGTGGCATTTTTTTTTCCATTAGGAGAAAACAGACAACAGCATATCTACTAAGCATATATATATATATTTTTTTTTTAATATTTTTATTTGTGTAGTTCCTTACAGAAATATACCATCACATTACATTCTGTTAATATCAATATGCATACTCCCGATACATTCACAAAACGGTACGTACCGGCCATGATACAGAACTACATTTTATGTATAAATGCGAACCACTGTTTTCGTTTCAACAATAGTGTCAACAATTTAACATCATACCACAAATCGAAATACAAAACAAACAGAAAAAAAAACAAAAAAAAAAAAACGGTCAAGTACAGATAGAGTGCCTGACTGCCCCGCTATCGCAACCCGTCAAATGGCGCCCGAAACTGTACCATTAAACCTATACCGAATCCAGGGTTGCCAAATTTTGTTAATCGTCTGTAACCTGTCCGTGGCCAACCCCGAGAGCCTTTCGTTCACATATATCCAATCGACCTTATTTTTAAACATAGTGTAATTGACAGTGGGCACTTCCAGCATTTCGCTATCGTTTGTCTGGCCGCCAAGAATATGAGATTCAACAATTTACATTGAATTTTCGGGATATTTGGAGGAGGTAGTCCCATTAAGGCTTCGTAAGGGTTCTGCCTTAGATTAATTTGAAAAACCGAAAATATTAGTTGATAGACCCTCCTCCAGAATCTAATAACCCTCGGGCACATCCACCAAATATGCCCCATCGTGCCTGGCATCCTACACCCTCGGAAGCAATGGTTGTTAGAAGTGCGGTATATCTTCGCTATTTTAGCTGGCGTTAAGTACCACCTAGTCAAGACTTTATACCCTGCTTCCAAAAGGACCGTGTTAATGGAACTATATTTCAAATTAGACCAGACCCTGAACCATTCCTCCTCTGACAAAGAAGTCCCTAGTTCTTTTTCCCAGAGTTTAATATATCCCAAATTAGTAACCTCCTTGGGCGAAAGCATCCATCTATATAGAATTGACACTGATTTTGGAGGTATGGTTTCCCTTGAACACCATCGTTCAAAGAAGGTTTGGGCAGCTGCGCCCGGTTTTTGCAATAGCCAACGTTCTTTAACCCAATGCAACAATTGAGAAGCTCGAAATAGTTCTGAGTCTGGAAGGTCTTGTGATTCTCGTAAGTAAGATATTGAACAGGGGCCCCGTACGGTACATAGGTTAGCTAATCTGATCAGTTTTCTAGAAGTCCACCAAGTGAAAGATTGGGAAGCGATCCCTGTAGTAAATATAGGGTTATATAGAATCGGGGCTACCGGGAGGTACGGAGATACTAAGCATATTTTTATTGTATTGTGCTCTTTCCCAGTAGAAAGCATCTGATAGTATGTAGGTACTGTGTATTTCAGGCAGTGAGTTGATAACAGGAGCTGTAGAGGTGCAGTAAGTTCTTCAGGATCCAATCATTGTGACATACTGTATATAGTGTATGGCTCCATAATTTTAGTAGTCTTTCCTCAAACTAGGGCCCATCCTACTTATATTTTTATATTGCCCTGTGTCTCATTTTTTATTTCTGGTCTGTTTTTATACTAGACACAGTTTCATTCTCAAAGCTCTAGATATTATTAGACATTGTTGTCCTAAAAAGAGACAAAGGACAGACACAAAATATTGCCTTGTAAATTATGGCTATTATATGAGATTTTATTGACATTTTCAAGAACGCACAATAATGTTTATTCTTTTTGTTTAGAGGAATTATGTAACTGGCTACAAAAAGATATTTAGTTTGAGAGAAAATGAAAACCTGCCTTCTGCTATTTTCATTAGTCTTCATAATCTGACCACGACAGGTTTAATTGCAGACTGAATATAAAAAAAAATGTAAAATGTTTAAATGAACTGTGGCTCCCAAATGCCATTATAAAAGATTAATGAGAAGCGCTCGCTTAGAACTTGAGTTAGAGTAACCCATCCCAGCAGTCTCTGTGGTCAGACAGAATTGCAATAGCATTTGCTGGCCTGCATTGTCTTCAATCATTATGTGCTGCATAAGCTGCCACAGTTTTGATTACCCTGTCTTAAATGATTTTAACTCTTTACACATCATAGATGACAACATGCCTGATTTACAGGCAATATCAGTTACGATCACTAATGAGGATAGGCAATGCCATGACATCAATGATGGACATGAAACATGTTATTTATTTACTCTGGAATACATGGTCTGATTGTTAGAATAAATGGGGTGTTAAAAATAAAAAACAAAACATAAAACATAGAAAATGACTTTACATTCAGCTTACTAGCCTTGCTTTTAATGCAGAACATTAGGGCAGAACATGAAATATGCATCCTGAAGATTTACAGTGGTTCCTATTCAGCTCTGCATAATATATTTTCCATAGCTATCCCACGTTAATGTAATGATCTGGTCAATAACATACTGACACTGGTTTCAGTATAGAGAACCAATTTCAGGAGGCTCACTGTCTACCATTTTATTATAAAGGCAGGCCCACATATTCTAGAATTGCCCCCAGTACTCTTGGAATACTTTGGATATCTGTAATTAGAATAAATGCCTGTTATTCAGATATCGTTCCCCATCATTAGAAGCAATGGTGAAGCTGGATGAAAGATGATTCTTTTTTCAAAAGGTATCCTGCTGACAGGCTGATAGTATGAAAGTGCATCAGATCCTGTTGTAAATAATAACTGATTGGATACCAAAAAAATCACAGCTCTCTATTAACTATATAATTTATTTAGGGATCTGTACTTTCATATGCTCCTGATTACAAAATAAAAGAAAAATTTCCATCTTGTGAACTGTGGTGGTGCTCTCTGCTTCCACTCTTTGATAAATATGACTATAACGTTAGTTGACAAGGAACCCAAGGAGACCGCTGGTAAGTACCTTTCGGTGAGCAAGGTCACCCCTGATGATACTGGTGTTTACCCACACCCTTTTGGGGCCCGGACTTTCTGCTGCAGAATCAATCAGGGAACCTGAACACGTTAAGGATATGAAATAATACAGACAAGGATAAGGCGTAGAGCGAAGTCAGGCCAGGCAAGGTTCAAGACAGGCAGCAAGGATCAGAGTCGGTAGGCAGGCAGGAGTCAAAACCCAGAATAACACTGCATATGAAGCTTGATCAGGAACTGAGTAAACATAAGCCAGCTTGGGCAAGGAGGGGAACATGAATCAGCTATTTAAAGGCAAAAGGACCAATGGGAGAAGAGAAACAAAGATAGACTATAGAAAGAAACCAATGGTAGAGAGATTTGAACAATCAGCCTCAATTTGGACGCAGGCGCGCAGGCGTGGAGAGTGTAATCACTGGGTGCCTCTGTGCCGGGAAGGGATTGTGCCACAGCCCAAGTCTGCCGGTCAGCGAGGCTAGAGGTAAGTGATGATAGGTGACTAGTGGGGCGGGTTACAATGAACTTTAATCTATTACACCATAAAGGTGGGCTCCTGACTAATCTACTAATTGTTCATAGTGGGTTATACATCTACTCTGAGCTGCCTCCTTGGGAGAGGGGAGACCCCTTCTCAAATTTAAAAAAGATTAGTTCTTCCCCTTGGAAAAGCGACCGTGTCATAGCTATGCAATTTTTTCAAAGGAACAGTTCAGTCTAAAAATAAAAACTGGGTTAATAGATAGGCTGTGCAAAATAAAAAAATGTTTCTAATATAGTTAGTTGGCCAAAAATGTTATCTATTAAGACTGGAGTGACTGGATGTCTCACATAATAGCCAGAACACTACTTCCTGCTTTGCAGTTCTCTTGGTTTCCACTAATTGGCTTTTAGCAGAGAGCCCAGAACAGTTAACAGGTGCAAATAAGATACTTTGTAACAATTTTGAGACACAAAAACACAGTTTAGATAAGGAGAAATATTTTCAAACTTTCATAACCTGCCAAATTTTGTAAAACAAACATGGTAATTAGGGGGTGTGGCCACAGAAAGGGATGTGGTCAAAGAAATTGCTGGGCTATGTGCGCAAAAAAAACTTTTGTCCCTCTTTTTACTTCCAAAATGTTGGGAGGTATGGAGGAGGTTCTACTGCACTGGGGCTTACATTATAAATTACACTATACTAAATACCGATATTTTCATTAAATGTATTATTATTTAATATGGTTTGAGTTGAAGAGACTGAAGAGGAAGCACTTGGTTTAGGACAATACAATATTTGAGCTGGTATCTTCTCCCATCGGTACTGAGCCCCAGGGCATAGCAAAACCAGTTACAACATGCGTCCACATATTTTGTATTTTAAGACAGTGGATTTTATTTTTAAATAGTGAGCCCAGTACTAAGCACAGAGGTGCACACTAATTTGTGTTCAGGGGCCGGCAAACAACATGTTATAACAGAAGAATGAAAACGCTACATATTGTAAAGTGTGTGTGACTGTTAGCTGTCCAAGCAGAATAATTATATAGCCAAGGTTATTGTTAGCACCTCTGCCGACGGTGCTCTATAATATTATCCCAGGGAGTTGTAGTTGAACAAGAACAGGTGAAACTGCAGTTTAACTGCTCAAACTTCTGTGTTTTATTCTCAGCACTACATGTTTCGAGCCCTGTGAGGCTCTTGTGGAAAACCAATCAACCAATTAGCATTTTAAAGTGAAATTACAGGATGTGACGTAGAAAGGTAAGTACACATCTCCCATGGAAAACGAAAGTTCCTTTGCAGGAAAATGCTCAAATGCATCTGCACCACCCACAGGTATGGGAAAGTTGATATACCTGGAGAGTTACCAGCGTTCCTGTAGTGGGAAGTTTGGGTGCTGCATTATGGAATCTATATTTTCTGTTTACCATTAAAGAATGAGAATGCAGAAAAAGCAATATTGCATTTGTCTAGTGAAAGTATGGGATGCCTTATCTGGAAACCCAATATCCAGAAAGCTCCAAATTATCTCCCATAGAGTCAATTTCAAATAAATGATTCTCATTTTTAAAAATTGAAGAATGCACTTGTGATGCTTTGAAAAATTAATATACAATTTGCCAAGCTGTAGAGGCTGTGTTCTTCTAAAACAGATATGCTCCACAGATATTTCTTCAGCAGAGAACTGTCATGTCATAGGACCAAGTGAAACTGAAGTGGAGTCCTCATGATTCACTATGTTGCTTGCTGCCCCTATGTACTGTAGTTCAGAAGTTACCATTCTGTCAGTTCTCTGGGGACTGGACTCATGCTCACTCCACCTGAGAAGGAAAATCTCTGCTGCAATGAACTGTTTCATGTGACAGACTACTTACAGATACAGCTAGAAAGGATCTGTCATGTGTCTAAGGCTATAGGTAGATTAATAGTCACAAGATCTTCCCACATAAGCAGAACTGAGATTAAGATGTGACAAGGCATGATAGATCCCCTTTAATTAAAAAAAAAAACGGATAATATACAGTTTATACTTTTTTTACTTGTATACAGATAATAATATCCAATCCTAGAAAATAAGATTAAAAATGCACATTGCCTTTAAAGGAAGCTCTGTAGTATACAATGGCATTCTTCGGAATGTATCTGTTATCTACTGTGTATCCTGTGTCTGAATGGCTGCTCCCATGGCTACACAGCATATAAATAAAGCCACAGTATATTAGGTTGCAACTTGCTTGGCTTTTGAACTACCTTGAGGCACTTGCACAATGCTGTGATTACCGGAATTGGAAGCCTGGCCGTAGTGTGAAATAACTGTGATATGTAAAAAAACATGCATAAAAATAATGTAAGAATATAACTCATGGCACCAGTGCTGCTAGACAGGAGTGCTAACAACTGAGCCACTCATTTCAGTATGCTCTGTACTTGCAGTACACAAAATTGAGTTTTTGGCCATGCTCACTACTACTCTGCGTGTATAGCTATAACAACCAAGCATTTCAGCTTCAGCATTTCATAAATCCATCTCATTTTAATCATTTTTTAATCCTTATTTTATTTTTATTTAGAATTAAATTGCTTGCTGAATACAGTGTAGCTTTTTAAATTCAAACTTATGAAAGTCATTCACTCATTCACTGTAATACCTATGATATCATACTGTTCATCTGGCACTATTAATTTACAATCCTTGTATCATTTGTTGACACTGTAGTTGCCTTGTGTATATACAGCTGCCTTTCTACTATACTTGTATGTATTTTCATTGGGGTTTTGTAAGATGACGTATATCCATCCTATTGCAACTCTGCCACTTTAAATCTAGAGTGATATATCGTATGAATGGTACACAGCTATTATTCTGTATATATATATATATATATATATATATATATATATATATATATATATATATATATATATATATATATATACACACACACAGAATGCATTGCTTTCTAAATAAACATGCAGCATACTTCTGAGCTGATTGCTAGTTAAATCTGAGGCATAAGGAATGAACAAATAAGGTGACATTTTATGCTGCATGTCAAATTAGCAGTGATGGTTGGTTCAGCTAACTGTCAGTAATATGAAACAAGTTTGATGACAGTTTTCCCCCTTATGCTTAGAGTAGGGTGCTATTTTTGGCATATTTACATATGAGATTAAAATAATTTGAAATATATTAAATAATAGAAGTTATATTTCAAATTAACTTTCTTTTGTAAAATGAAGCCTTTAAAATTGGTAAAAATTGCTATAAGATTTGGTAGAGGAGCCATTATGTCATGATAATATGGGCAATATGTGTTTCTCCAGGTCTCTGACTTCAATTGATTCATAGATTCCATTTTATTCAAATAATCCAAATTTTTTAAAATGATTTCCTTTTTCTCTGTAATAATAAAACATTAACTTGTACATGATTCCAACTAAGATATAATTAATCCTTATTGGAAGCAAAACCAGCCTATTGGGTTTATTTTATGTTTAAATGAATTTCTAGTAGACTTAAGGCATGAAGACCCAAATTACGGAAAGATCCGTTATCCGGAAAACCCCAGGTCCCGAGCATTCTGGATAACAGGTCCTATACCTGTACCAATATTTAGCAGATAATATTGAGCAAAGGTGCACAAGAAAGTCTAGTCAAATTTAACTTTTTATAGTTTGATTACATATTTTATATTGCCCTTTCATGTTTACAAACGTTTGCCCCAAAAGTCAGTATAATGAAAGCAAGTAATATTCTCAGGTTGATAACACAATATGAAAGCTTCCCATGATCTACTTGCTGTGGAAACTGTATTCTTATAAGTTTTACTTGGTTGTCTGTAGCTGTCTGTTTCCATAGAAGGTCCATTTGCATTGACTGTTATTTAATGGCTTTAAACTATACGGTACAATAAAGCCACAAGACAAAGTCACATGACTTGGGGCAGCTGTGAAATTGACAATGACCCAAATTCACTAAGCGCCGAAGCGCCTAACGCTAGCGTCAATTCGCTAGCGTTGGGCATTTTCGTACTTCGCAAATTCACTAATGAACGCTGGCGTAAATTCGCTAGTGTTACATTGCACCCTTACGCCTGGCGATTTTTCGATACGGACGTAACTACGCAAATTCACTAACGCGTGCAGTGTACTGAACGCTACCTTTTACGCTAGACTTCCTTCGCCACCTCAGACCAGGCGAAGCGCAATAGAGTAGATAGGGATTGCTTAAAAAAAGGTCAAATTTTTTCTAAGTCCCAAAAAACGCTGGCGTTTTTTCTATATTATGGGTGATAGGCTGAAAAAGATCGAAAATTTTTTTGAGGCTCCCCTCCTTCCCCCCTACATTTCCTGACTCATGGCAACTTAACTATACAGTGGGCACATGTGTAGGGCAAAAAAAAAATTGTATTTGATGTTTTGAAGGTTTCCCAGGCATTTGTAGTGATTCTACGTATTCCTCCATTGAAATTTGAATTTGGCGCCGTATGCAAATTAACCATCGCTAGCGTAACTTCGCTTCGCTTAGCGAATCAACGCTAGCGCAACTTCGCAACCTTAAGCTACCCCTGTGCGCAACTTCGGATTTTAGTGAATTTGCGGAGTGCTGGCGAAACTACGCCTGGCGAAGTGTGATGAAGTGCGGCGAAGTGCGGCGAAGTTGCGCCTGGTGCAACTACGATTCTTAGTGAATTTGCCCCAAAAGGTCTAGCCCCATCTCAGATTTCAAAATTGACTATAAAAAAATCTGTTTGCTCTTTTGAGACATGGATTTCAGTGCAGAATTCTGCTGGAGCAGCACTATTAACTGATTCATTTTGAAAGATTTTATTTTTCCATGACAGTATCTCTTTAAGTTAGAGCTCAAAGAGAGCCCCCCCCCCAAGCCTATACAGTAAGTGTATATTACCTACTGAATGCAAGGTGTGCTGATAAGCCTAAATATAAAATTAAAGCCACCTTTAAGTTAACTTTAAGTATGTTCAATCGGCCTTCGTTTTTTATTTGCTATAGGTTTTTCATAATTTGCCTTCTAACTGACCCCATCTAAAAAAAATTCTCTGTAAGGCTACAAATGTATTGTTATTGATACTTTTTATTACGCATATTTTTATTCAGACCCTCTTCTATTAATTTCCCAGTCTCTCATTGAAATCAATGCATGGTTGCTAGGGTAATTTTGACCCTAGCAACACAATTGCTGAGCTGTTGCATAAAAAGCTAAGTAGCTAAAAAAACACAAATAATAAAAAAAATGGAAAACAAATGTAAATTATCTCAGCATATCACTCTCTACATAATACTACAGGTTAATTTAAAGGTGAACAACCCTTTTAATAGTATTCAATCTCTATTACAAAAAGGCAGCCAAAATCACAACATCTAAATGCCCATTGCTAAAACCAGGCGTTTTAAAGCCTCCCATGAATGCTTATATTAATGGGTTTAGCAATGGATGTTTAAGCGGTGTTGCCGTCAATAGAGCCCAAGTGCTATTATTAAAAAGATTAGAACTCCCAGACTGAGTGAGTGAAATGCTGTGACTCTATTTATTTCTGTGGGCTTTTTTAGAAACATATTTATCAATGGGTGAAAGTGAGAGTTTAAAACCTCCTCTAAAATTTCCATAGCAATGAATACAGAGCAGCGGAATTTCAGCCTAGCATTCTTTATTTTCACCCTTTGATAAATATGCCCCTTGTTTCAGAATTCAAAATACAGGTATAGGATCCATTATCCAGGAACCCATTTTCCAGAACTGAATTACAGGAAGGCCACCTCCCACAGAGCCCATTTTAATCAAATAATTATTTAAAAAATGATTTCCTTTTTATCTGTAATAATAAAACAGCAGCTTGTATTTGATGATAACTAAGCTGTATAAATCCATGTTGGTGGCAAAACAATCCTAATGGATTTATTTAATGTTTAAATTATGTTTAGCAGACTTGAGGTATAGAGATACAAATTACTGAAAGATCCCTTACCGAAAACCCCAAGCCCTGAGTATTCTGTATAATGATGCCTGGAGTGAAATATTTTTTTATTGTGAAAGCAGCAATGTGAGAGTGTGAGCAAGGAAGCCAGACAAGGTGAAAGTGTTGTAACGGTTACTGTGTCTGCTCTGCTTTCCCTTCTCCTTCAGAAATAGTGATTGGTGCCCAGCTTGTGTGTTTTTTTCACTCTTGCATCAAGCGGTTGTATAATAGAATCAGTGTTCATCAGTGTTTTGCTGAAAAAGCAAAAGAAAATGCATGTGGGAGATGATGTAGCCTCTGCAACCCCAGACATTTTGATGGTTTCACTTGCAAAATAAACAGTGAGACAGTTTGAAAAGGTTCATTTGTGAAACAGCTGTGAAAAAGGTGTTTTGAAAAGCAAGAAACTGGATGTAATTGTGAGCAATTTGCTTTTCTGGACTCAAGGAACACTGTGGGGGGAGCTCATTTATTATTTTTTGATGTTAAATAACATAGATGTTCATGTTCATTTTTTTTTTTTTTTGCATTTATATTTTTCATCCAGGTTTTAGATGGCAAGCTATATATACAACCAATACAAAACAATATGGTTGTGATAAAGAACATGGGCACGTATAAGCCCTATGGTTTGTACATTTCAATGCAATGTTAAATATCCGTTGGCCATGATGGTTTCAGGAGCTTCACGATTTGCCAAAATACTGAAACCCTCATAAAAGTTTTGGCTGAATAACAAGCTAAAATTGATGCCTAATTTCCATATTCAGATTAGAGCAACATTTTAAAAATCTGTAAATAAAATATTCGATCATTATGGCAAACACATTATGTTTTAATTGGGAGCACCAATACTAAGTCATCCACAACAGTTTTAAACTTCAATTGCATATTAAAATTTGAGATTCAGAAACTTTGCCACTCAGTTTTCAAGCTTTAAAGTCACTTGCATTTAAACTTTAAACCTTTAAACCCAAAATATTCCACTGAATCTGAATTCTGCAAAGAGCGCTAGAAACTTGCCAATTTGCAATCGAAATCTTGGATTAGACCGCACTGATAATTTGGCCTCTGTTGACAGAGCTTGCCATTGATTGCCCCCTGTTTTGGACCACAATAATCACCTTTGAGATTAGTATACTGTATAATTAGGGCTTATTCAGATATCAATATCAGATATTGATTGGGCTGCCTGGGCCCAATGTAACAATGTTTACTGATCTAGTTCTGCACATGTCTAAGGGCCAGACTTTCAGATCTATCTAGTCTAGAATATCACACAGTTGGGGGGTTATTTAAGTCCAAATTTATCTCAATATTTTCTGCTACAAACACAGATCAAATCCACTCAGGTTTTTTATGCTTATTTATTATTACATTTTCCCGAAAATTAGCTTTGCAGGAAAAAATCAGATTTTCACAATTTTTTCAGAATATTTTCATCAGATTTTCTAAATTTTTTCAGAATTTTCACCCCAAAACTCGGAAAACTTCTGGGTATTGCCCGAAACCCAGCTCACATGAAAAAATCAGTGGGACTTCTCCCATTGACTTATATGCATCCTAGACAGGTCTGAGATGCTGGATTTTCAAATTCTGACTTTTCCATCCTTGGGGTTTAATATATTCCAAAAAAGATGTGATTTTTAATAGTCAGATTTTATTTTAAAAAATCACAAACTTTTCGTGATTTTTGCATTCGGAGTTTAGTAAATAACCCCCATGTTGTATGTTAAAGGGCAACCCTTTTCAAATTTTTGAATGGAAAAATCATGAAAAATTTGCCAGCCACCAGATCATGCTCTGTTACATCTGCTTAGAGATGTTCTTCTATTAAATAAGACACGTTTTCATTAAGTTGGAGGTACAGAATGAGTAAAGGTTTTGTAGCTGGATAGCCACATGTTGCAGATCCATCTCTTGGAACCATATGGAAAAAAAAGTCAGTACTGAGATATACTATTTTTCTACAAATTAGATGATTGCTGGTTTTTGGCTGATGCTCAAAATGTAATCACCATAACAAACTAGTGATGGGAGAGTAACGTCTGCTTGCAAGTGGTGATTTTTTTTTTCCGCATCGTTGGTAATGCAGGCATCGGCAGCAGACTGTAACGTTTGTACCGCCATCCACAATGTAATTAGTTTGGCCCAGACTTATTTTTACACTTCTTATTTCTATTTCTTATTTCTATTTCCCTTACCAACCTGTTCAGAATTAATTTTCATGCAGGGAAATCACAGAGGTCAGAGGGCAAGAATTCAGTTGTTCATGTATATGTTTACTTGCCCTTTTTTAATTGCTCATTGTAGGCCTCTGCACTGCTCATAGAATGTATTTATTGTAATGTACTGTATCCATCACCTCATTGTTATGGCCTGTAATGACAGCAGTTTGCACCCACTTTTATCATGCCTTCTTGGGTGAAAACCTATAAAAACGGTGTGTGGAGCAAATGTCCTAAGTGAGGATTATTCTGCATTGAAAGTGGTTAGTTAAAGGAGACCTGTCACCCTAAGAAATAATTTTAAATATTATTTTATACCTATTTTTATATCCTATACAAAAAGCGAATAGTAACGCCTATTGCCAATTCATGCCACCATCATTCTGATATAATCTCCTGTCAGGCATTCAGGAGTTTTTTCCATTCATTGAATAACAGGTGGCACAGAGGGGTGAAGTGTTTCCACCAACCCTGTATGGGTCACAAAATAAATGTTTCCTTATTAAAACAACAGGCAAAAAGTATGTTCTTTACAGACCCTACAGATAGCATCAATGTTAAAAAAAGAGGGTATACTGTTCCTTTAGCCATATTTAGTTTTAAAATAAAAATCAAGTTTAAGATGTTGTAAATTTAATGATCTGAGTTCATTTTTTTCTGCATTCATGTCCTACTGTATTTGTTATGTAGGGTCCTGTTTAATCCCTTGCTATATACTGACGAATGCCAAGGAGTTGTATTTGAGCTACATGTAGGAACTGAAAGTTAAGAGAGCCATATAGGGCCATGTACAAATTTACTTTGAAAACATATATTCACAGGGCTGTTTAGGTACTGAATGCCAGCCTGAGATGGCTTAAATTTAGATTAATATCAGAATTTTTGCTCTTGAAGTACCAGGTGCTGCTGTATGTCTCACCATGTAACTTGTGGACTGCAGTACCCCTGTATATTCATTCACAGTACCCCTGTATATTCATTCAAACACAGAGTGCTCGGCATATAGATGCAATTCATTATTTCAAATAAGAAAAAAAATCTGAACACTTGAAAGACAAGAAGGACGAGTATACAATGGCATAACTGTAGAGTAAGCAGACCCTGCGGCTGCAGGGGGACCCAGGGAACAGGGGGACTCAGCCCACAGGTCTGTAGTCCTCTATAGTTTTAAAGGATCCCTCCCTCCCTAGCCACTCACCTATCTTTGAGAGACGACTCAGGGGAGGGAGGACACAGGGAGATATCAGAATTGGCCTGTGGGGGCAGAAAAGAGCCTGAGGGGAACAGGAAGTAGGTGGGCGGGTTACGGATTGCAAGGCACAGACCAGTTATTCCATAACTTTTTATAATATAATATACTAAGTATTCTGGAAAAAAACAATTATGCTATGCATGTAGGCTTTTTCCATGTATTAGTTTTCATTATTTTGCTCTGGAACATCTGTTTACTGCAGTCCTATACACGCGAGAGCAATGTGATTTTAAATACAGTGGCCTATGTATATATAGTAAATTTACTTTTACTTCCATGACATTTGTAACAATTTTCTAGAATATGTTATCCTATAGAGCTCTATTTTTTTCTGCTCCATCTCATTTACTTACTTACCATGAGCCAGAGCTGTGTGTGTAACTGTTGACACCTAGTGATACACCAGGGTGCGACATCTAAGCAACATGGTATCCTTCATAAAATAAGGCTCAGAAAAGCTTTCAGCTGTCTCCGAAAACAGGTTCAATTCTCAAACCGCAATTAGCTAGACATTTCGGATGATGTTATTGACAAAGTATTTTAATTCAGTCTGCCAGCACGCAGCACAATGACAATATATCACTGAGAGTTAAGCGTATGAGGTATTTTATTTGGACTTATTGGTAGACTTTTCGCAGCCGTACTATTTACTCTTTTTGATTTGTAGCAGAATAGGAAGCTCAGTAGCAAAGCAGCCGTAATAACATACAGATGTTGTATTGACATGCAGGTCATGAAATCCAGCATTCAGAGAGCCCCTTCCCTATTTAGCAAATATCCCTAGTGTGTGCATAATGTATACTTGCTAGGTTTAGATCTGTTATGTTAAGATCTCAAACAAAACTATCGTTTAATTGGTGTGATGTGCCAGACTGCATGTTGGCAGTGCACCTATTGAATAAAGAAACATTTCATAGGTTTTCTGTACTACAACCGCAAAGCCTGCCCTGTAACAAAAGGGTTAACGGCAAATGAAAAGCAGAGGAATCAGAGTTTTATTGCACTTTCATTACCACTGTGAGTACCTCCTTTAAAGTGACGACAGCACCCTGAACTGGACTTTACATCACTGATGTTTACCTTGCTTTGCCTCAAATTTCTCCAGCCTTCATTTTACGGTCTATAAATACACTAGGGGCTTCCAGGATAATAGAGCTCAGTGTTCTCCGGCAGAGCTGTGGCTTTTGGATTTTACAATCTTTGAATTACTTCATGATGATCCAGAGCACACATCATCACAGTTAGACCAGTTCCCTCACGGGAGATGTCTTGTGCAAGGAAAGCCAAGGATTTGCTAAAGTAGCCAGACTGAAATTTATAACGGTGACCTGGGCCTTGTCAGACCTTCATGACACTGTGTAAAGTGAACTGTTGCTTGCTTAGTCACCAAATTTGGCACAATTATTTGGATTAGGAAATACATAAATGGTCAGACAGTAGGAGTTTGTCTAGACATTGTGCTTTGGATTCTACGCTGCACGAATCTAGACTTTTAATTCAAAAAGTAAAAAAAGTATGGTAATGGTAAAAAAATGTTGGATTGCATATTATATTCTATTGAATGTCCAGCATATTTAATCACAGGACAGCCACTGTAAAGAATTTTTTAGTTCAGTTATTTTCAGATTGCTCATCAGAAATAGACTTTTTTTTTACATGCTTTCCATCTTTTATTTTTTACTGTTTTTTTCCAAAATTGAAGTCTAAAGTTTAATGTTCCTGTCTCTGGTGTTTCAGTCTGGCAGCTCAGTAATTCAGGTGCAGATTCTGAATTGTTATAATTTGTTACATTAGTTGATACATCTCTCAGCAGCATCTGTGGAATATTAGCAACGATTGTATCAATTCTAACAGCTGCCTTTACTGAAACTCAGGGATTCTGCTCAGCAGGACCAAAGATAAAAAATATAAATGTATCATTTTAGGATAGTTTACAGGGTTGATGACCCCCCTTTCCCAGAGCTGCTCCAGAAAGACATAAGAAGGTGAAAAATGAAACTTTACACTTCAATATTAGAAAAACGATCACAAATAGAAATGGATTGTCTTTATTTTTGGTCAACTATCTGGAAACAACCAATATGAAAAAAAGTGTTGAAAGGTGAACAAACACTCTATTTATAAAGAAGGTGCTCAGTTCCTGTTGGAGCCTTATGGTGCGATTAAGTATACTGAGCCGGGGATATAATGCCACTGGTTTGTTTATAGTGTTACATGTCATCATATAGTCGTGACGCACATGTACAAGCTGTAATCCATCCCTAATGTTGCTAGATTACATACGTTTACATATACCTTGATGATGAATTGCTATGTGCTATAAACACTGCTATTCGTTCCCTCTAAGTGGTCCTAGGACAATTTGCCCCTTAAGATTGACCATTTAGAAAGTGAGCATTTACTGTTTTTAATGATACTGAATAATACTAATCATAATAATAAAAATCCATAGGACTCAAAATGCTTAAATGGTACTTGTTGGGAAAAAATATTATACCCAACAAAAGGTATGGGCCCACACTCCGGTTGGAGGTAACAGTAGTTTGTTTTTTTTTAATTGTCCCCCCCCAGCAATAGGACACTGGCACCAGGAGGGAGCTTCCAGTGCAAGTGGCAATGCCGAACATAGTGCATGTGCACAATGTGCTTCTGATGTCAGTGCATAATGAGCAAATCGTGGCATTCACTCATAATTCTAATGCCCCAACATGGCTGCTCATACTAGGAGCAGGCCCAGATTTGTGGAGAAGTCACCAAGGCCTGGGCCTCGGGCAGCAGTATTTTAGGGGGAGGCATGATGCCTAACCACACCCACATTGGTTCAGAAACACTGGGGATGTGCAGGAGATACAATATTTCTTTAAATTTCCTGTGCACCAATCACCCATTGCTCCATTCCTGATGAAAATTTGAGCGAATAAAAGGTAGGGGATGGGGGTGACAAACAGTGAGTCTAGGGCTGCCCGTTATGTAAATACAGCTCTGACTAGGAACTCCCTCCCGCTGTGCGTAGCCTAGCACTGGTGGAGGCAATTTTTTTGAAAAAAAAACGACTGTTATTCCCCAAACGGAGTGTGGACTCAGCCCATAGCTTTGGTTGGGGATAATATTTTTGGCCAACAGGTGCCTTTTAACACATTACTGATTGATTTTTGAAAACACCCAGAGAAGATTTTAGTGAGATTTTTGGTAACAGAATTTTTCCTAACTTGATAATAGAGGGAAAACGCATGGATATGAGGAATCTAAATTTCTTCCAGCTCAACAGAGGCTTGATTGTTTGGGGATTTAAAAACAAGAAGGGGGATTCTGAAGAAAGTCCTCCATTTAATTGGAAGTAGGAAAAGAAATATTGGTGATATGTGGTACTGGCAGTGTTGATGGGTGGGTAGCCTGCCTGCAGCATTCTGTACCACTTATCCTAAAGTCAGTCTCTGTCAATAGCCAATGCACAAATGAAAGCATGCCACTGTCCTTCTGACAACACAGAAAAGGTAAATTGCAAGCTTTGTGCATGAGCAAGTAACATATTCCGGGGTTAACTTTACAAATCTACAATGTATCACCGGGTAACTGCTGTATACAACTTTGTTCCAGTATGTCACTCCAAAATATGGCTGAACTGATGATGATCTCATGATCTCCTTTTAAATCGCTATTCATTCAGTGACTCATCTTCAATAACATTGGAGAATACAATATTAGCAACTGGACGAAGATTCAACCACTCATGAGACTTTATTGAAAACAAATATAATAAAATAGAAATTAAAACAAAATAAGGATTCTGCCAAGGCAAGCCAATCTAGGGATCATTGTGTGTTATGGGGTTCAGCATTTCCAGATCCACATTCTTTAAAAGTAACTTTGGCATATGTAAGTGCGGGTTAAGTTATTTTATATGTCACATCAAGTTAAGTCATATCAAATATTGCCTTTTGAAGGCAAAACCCTTTATTCAGAATTCAGGCACAGGTGTGTTTTAATGAATTAGTTGAGACCTTGCTGGTCTCATCAGAGTTTCTGAGCAAAGAGTAAGTGAATATGGTTCCACCACTCAGTTCAACATAAAGCACAGTGTTGCTGGGGGCCCAATGAATGAAAACGCTCCTATAGCTCCTGAGTACAAAGAGTAAGTCAAAACAGTTCTTCCACCCAGTCACACATAATGCACATTGCTACTAGGAGTTTAATAGTTTTAAATGTTTTTAAATGCACTTTAGTACACTGTAGACAGTGAAGGACACATTAAAGGGATACTGTCATGGGAAAACATGTTTTTTTCAAAAACCGTCAGTTAATAGTGCTGCTCCAGCAGAATTCTGAACTGAAATCCATTTTCAAAAGAGCAAACAGATTTTTTATATATTTGATTTTGAAAATCTGACGTGGGGCTAGACATATTGTCAGTTTCCCAGGTGCCCCCAGTCATGTGACTTGTGCTCTGATAAACTTCAGTTGCTCTTTACTGCTGCACGGCAAGTTGGAGTGATATTGACCCCCCCCCAGCAGTCTAACGACAGAACAATGGGAAGGTAACCAGATAACAGCTCCCTGGCACAAGATAACAGCTCCCTGGTAGATCTAAGGACAGCACTCAATAGGAAAATTCAGGTCCCACTGTGACTCAAGTTACATTGAGTAGGAGAAACAATAGCCTGTCAGAAAGCAGTTCCATAGTGCAGCACTGGCTCTTTCTGAAAGCACATGATCAGGCAAAATGACCTGAGATGGCTGCCTACACAACAATATTACAACTATAAAAATATACTGTATACTTGCTGGTTCGGGAATGAAATTTTACATAGCAGAGTGAATTATTTGAAGTGTAAATAGTGTAATTTAGAAATAAAATATACACCATAAATATCATGACAGAATCACTTTAAATGAGAGGCCTTGACGTGGCATGTGAGCTTACAAATTTTTGGCCAAAATGTGCGACCAAAACCTCAAATGTTTGTATTTTTTGTATTATATCAAACATTTTATTTTTCTATTTTAGATTTGAATCAGGCCCCATTGGCAGGGCTTTATCAATACTGTGTGTGGTCAGTGATGCATTTTTTCAGTAACCCAAAAACAACAGTTTCAAAAAGCAGCCCCCTATTAGGACTTCCACCGGGCTGTAATTTTACTGTCCCCGCTTGTAAAAATCATGTCTGATGCCAATGCTATTAACAGGGAAGACAGATAAAAAATATAGTTGCATTGCAAATGACTGGAAAACTGTACTTATTTTATTAATGTGTTTTAAGGCAGTCTGAAATATACTGATGCTTGCGAGTGTCGGTTGGTTTTAGTGCAAACCTCTGGGGGGTAGGGTGGTTCAGGTGCTCAAAGGCCTCAAAGCCCTCCAAGGTGTCCCATGTGCCATAACCTATAAAAGGTTGCCAATGTTATTTATGCTTTTGATGTATTATGACAAATATGAGTGTTAATTCTGGACATATAAATGTTTTCTCTGCATTGTGCGCCATCTCATTGAATTATTCAGTTTATTTTTTATCTAAAGTCATCCCTTCCCCTGTATGAAATCTTACATACATGTTTTTTATTGATTTTATGTTCTATTTTTTTTCTGCCATCCTGTACTCCAGCATTTACAACTCAGTCTATTGCAATGGTCAGTAACCCCTGGTACACAGAAAAAAACAGTATTTCTGTTCACAACACCAGAGGCCACCCCATCAGACTAGAAGAAAAGAACTTTCATTTGAAGCAACGTAGGGGGTTCTTCACAGTGAGGACAGTGAGGTTGTGGAATGCACTGCCGGGTGATGTTGTGATGTTAATGCTAAGAGTGGCTTGGATGATTTATTGGACAGACATAATATCAAAGGCTATTGTGATGCTAAACTCTATAGTTAGTATGGATATGGGTATATAGAATTTATGTGAAAGTAGGGAGGGATGTGTGTGTGGATGCTGGGTTTTCATTTGGAGGGGTTGAACTTGATGGACTTTGTCTTTTTTTGCAACCCGAATTAACTATGTAACTCTGTTTAGGCTTTTATTTTTTTTTTCAATTAGTATTTCTATTCAGATTATTTACTATTTATCAGTCTGCTGTTTCAAATTACTTACTTGTGGAACCCTAACAACCAGATTTAAATTCCAAATTGAAGAGCTTTAAAGGAGAAGGAAAAACTCTTCTTCCACTTGGGGTTGCTAAATGTTAGGCACCCCCAAGTGATTGGTTTTACTTAGGTGAAACCCCAGGCTGGTGCTCCTATCAGCAGAAAACTGCACCGGTTCGGGGTACTTCCAGTGAGCACCACAAAGCGATCCTCTTTGGCTTCTTCTTTCTTCAAATTTCCCGGGGCAGACGCATGCGCAATAGAACTAAATAGCCGACTTTTTAGTTAAAGTTCGGCTTTTTGATCTACTGCACATGCGCAGCCACAAGAAGAATGAAGAAGCCGGAAGAGGATCACTTCGTGGTGCTTGCGGGAAGAACCCCGGGCCGGTGCTCCTATCAGCAAAAAACTGCACCGGCTTTCAGGTAAGTATATACAATCACTTGGGGTGCCTAACATTTGGCACTCCCAAGTGGAAGAAGACTTTCCTTCTCCTTTAAAGCAAAACCCAAAATAGTGATATCCCAAATTGCACCTTAATTTTGAGGATGACTGTGCCCATCAGAAGACTAAAGAGCTTTTGATTTGTGAGTCAGTGCTTATTTAAATAAGAATGTCCCTGATGTTCAAATCCTGCTTTCATTTTATTTATTGAAACCTTTTGATGAGTTATGGCACACCAACGTTATCATGTTCCACAAATCTAAAAGCGGCCATACATGGGCAGATTAAAGCTGCTGATATCAGTCCTTCAGACTGGTTCTGCAGCCTATCTGCCCATGTATAGGGCTTCTGACGGAACTCCCCGATCCATATCTGGCCAAAAATCGGGTAGGTTTGAGTTCTACTGCTATTGAGGGCCGCATCAGTTAGTAGATGCAGTCCTAGAACCTGTCGGCGCCCATTGTCATAGTTTAATCCAATCGTTTGTCCCTAGGGCTGAACAATCAGATTAACCCAATATCTCCTTGCCATTGGTGGGCATATCGGGGAAAGATCCGTTTGTTTGATGACCTCACCAAATGAGCTGATCCTAAAGTGTATGGCCACCTTTAGAGGGAGGAAAAGACCCAAAATCCAAAGGTCTGAAAAAGCTTTACCCTTCTACTGCCAACTTTCTAGTGAGTTCAGCTGTACTTCAGGAAGTGTTGTTTGTTTGTTTTTTTTGAGTGGGTGGTAACCACTAGATACAATCAGTTGATCTTTCCAGTGTTATTATTGATCAAAATAACTCAGAATCAGTTTTAACGCTTCACAGATCATTTTCCTGATAGCCTTGCAAAAATTTCAGCCCATAGAAAAGAATTTGTTCACTTTCTGACTTTCTGGCTTTGGGATTATGCTACGATAAATTATCAATATGAATAAAACCTTGATACCTTCCTTTGATTTTCAGAATATTTTCTTTTTCAAAAGGTCCAGTCAGGACAACTGAAAACAGGACAGTCCTGTTTTAATTTGTGATGTATAGAGTAAGCCTTGAGATTCAGTTATATTAGTTATATTACTATCCAATAGTTTAAAGCAGAATTCTGCACTTGAATTTACATGCAAGTTTTATGTTTTAACCACACTGGGAAGTGCCTTGGTACCTCAGTGGTTTAAAAACCACATGTATTAAAGTTTAATGGAATGTACAAGTAATCTGGGGTTGTCAGTAAGAGCTAAAATGGAAAAACAATTATTAATTACAATGGTAGGAACTGCCAATATATTTTGCACAAGGTATTTTGAAAACAGCTGCCACTTCAGTTCTAATATTGCACTATATTTAATTTATTTCTGACATGAATAGCAGATACACATACTCTTCTTTCTTATTGCCTGCAATGAGCTTTTAGCCAATTCAGCAATCTTGTTCAATATAACAGAGGCAATTAAAAGGCAAATGTATGCTTCACAATTAAAGGATTCATCCTTTTTGTTGAACTTTGAATTAGTTTACCCAAGTCTGAAAACAAATACAGCCTTCACTGTATCACACGGCCATGTTATTTGTAATGGTTCAACATATTCATTCGACATTTGTATGGTGCAAGATGACTGATTATTTATCTTTGTATTGTACTTTGGTACAAATTGTTTCTAAAATAGCAGCCCTGACATTATTTTTTTGTTGATTAGGGGTAACAAATGTGCTGATTTCATTCTGGGATAACAAGGTTCTGTTAAGATAACAAGCATATATCCTGTTCAGTGTCTCTCTATCCCCCGATTAAGTACTCTTTCTGTTTGCTAATGTCGTTTGTCCATGTTTGCCATATGCTGCATGTTTTTCATATTCACATATTAAAGGGGTTGTTCACCTTTAAATTATTCTTTTGAAGTTATTTAGCTTTTTATGCATTAGTTCTCCATTTAGCAACTTCAGCAATTTGCTTGCTATGGTCCAAATTACCCTAGCAACCATGATCTGTTTTTTTGAAAAGACTGGAATTTGAAGATGAAAGGGCCTGAGTAGAAGGATGATGACAAAAAGTAGAAATAAAAATACACTTGAAGCCTAACAAAGCATTTGTTTTAAAGTTGGGTTCAGTGATCCCCATTTGAAAGCTGGAAAGAATCATAAGAAATAATTCAAAAACTTTAAAACTTTAAAAAAAAATGAAGACCAATTGAAAAGTTACTTAAAATTATCCATTCTATAACATACTAAGAGTTAACTTAAAGGAAAACCAAATCTTTGCTAATAAACACCCCTATCCCCCTACCCTACATAGACCCCCTCCCTGCTCTCCCCCAGCCTAGGTGGTACCTTTGGTAAATGCCCCTTTACTTACCCCTCGGTGCAGATTCAGTGCATCAGAGTTCATGGGCACCATCTTCTTCTCTTCTGTAATTTTCAGGAAGAGAGCGGCGTAATGGAGCATGCATAGTTGGAGCAATCTTCTGTTTCACAATAACTGCGAATGCTCCGAAAGTTAAGAAAATTGCCGAAGCGCAGGAAGAAGACCCAAAGATTACCGAAGAGAAGATGGCGCCGGTGAACTCCGGTGCCCTAAATCTGCACCAAGGGGTAAGTAAAGTGTTAGGTACCACCAGAGGTACCACATAGGCTGGGGTGGAGCAGGGAGGGGGGTCTATGTAGGGTAGGGGGGTTGGTGTTTTTATTAGCAAGGGTTTGGTTGTCATTTAAAGGTGAATAATCCTTTTAAATAATGCTTTTTTTTACCAATGTACCCACATTATTTTGACTTTTTGTAAATCTGTTAATTGCCTTTAAAAAACCTAACATCATAGTAATGAAACATAATGCTACACTGTCATAATCAACTGAATATGACAGTGTAGCTTTACTTGTAATTGTAATTTAGTTATTTCAAACTTAACATACTTTGCCATATGGGGTTTTAGTGATTTTGTCCACCCCCTGAATACCATATTCATTATCAAGATCTTGCCAATGTCTTAAGTTGTATTTTTAATGGAAATTAGAATATTTTACAGAGAAACATTGTCCTTGGCAGATTCTTAATGTCTTTGGAACTATAGCTTGTTGTTAAACTGATACATTATGCTGACTGTCTCCAGGGCCGATGCCAAATGAAACTTACGCTGGAAAATATTAACGTTGAGCCATTGGAATGATAATGGGTTAAAAATCATGAAAAAAAGGAAAGCATTAGGGACATAAAATATTCCTGGAGACAAACACTGAATCACAGTCAGTAGCAGTAATTCTAGCACTTGCCTCCTAGTTCACATTACTATATACTCCAACTGAAGATCTCTAAAATAAACAAACAGGTAGCTGAAATTCATCACTCTTTATTGCACATTTAATGCACATATAGATAGGCCGAATGAAAATTCATGAAATGATCATATGATGGATTGCATCCACTTATTGTTTACTACCTCTTATATTGCTTAATATCTAAAACCTATTGTCAGTTTTATTTTGACCTCAAATTTGATACCTTTGGCATTACAAACTCAGTTCTCTTTCTGAATTATATTACTAAATCAGGGATCCCCAACCAGTAGCTCTCAAGCAACATGTTGCTCTCCAACCCTTTGGCTGTTGCCTCAGGGGCCACAAAGCAAGTGCTTTATTTTGAAATTCTTGGCTTGAAAGCAAGATTTGGTTGCATAAAACCAGAATTACTGCCAAACAGACCATCCCTTAGACTGCCAGTAGTGATGGGCGAATTTGTTCACGCGCAATTTGCAAAATGCTGGAGTTTTTGATGGCAACGTCCATTTTTGGACGGCGTTGCACATTTGCCGGCGCAAATGCGTCAGCGTCCAAAAAAAAACAAATGGCGGCGTCCATTTTTTTTGGACACCGGCGAATTTTTTGCAAGTTTAATCGACCGGCAGCGAAACGCAGGAATTTGCCGTGAATTCATGCCTGGCGAATAAATTCACCCATCACTAACTGCCAGTGCACATAGGGGCTACCAAAACAGCCAATCACAGCCCTTATTTGGCACACCATTGACCTTTTTTCATGCTTGTGTTGCTCCCCAGCTCTTTTTACAATAGGCTCATGGGTAAAATAAGGTTGGGGACCCCTGGTCTAGATATATATTCTATGCTGTATGTTGGCTGGGAGAATTACAGTTAACATAGTACAGAGTTCTATGCATAATTGCGTCATTATATGCACACTGCATGTTCTATTATCTGGGTGTTGCTCTTGTGCAAAGTGTATGTCACAATATTGTAAAATATATATTTAGTACAAAGTAATGGTATTGCCATTGTATTGACATGATATCAAATCACAAATGTTGTATTTATATAAAATCAAATGGAAAGTTTCTCCGGAAAATGAACAAAAAAGTTATATTTTTTAACAAAACAAACCCAGGTGTTTCAGTTATTGGATAGTAGAAACTGGTGAAATGAAGTAGCAAGCTTCCAAATTGTGGCTCAGTTTCTCAGTTCACAAATATGTATGCAAAAATAGTTTTTTTCCAGCATTCTGAGAAATAATTTTCCAAAAACTGGTAAGGTACAGAGATTCTTAGCATGTCTCAAATTCCAGTAGTGCTTTATCATGCATTATTTGACACAACACACTAGTGAGTGACAGGGGAAAAATAGTTTGTATGAGGAGGAAGAAACATCTGATCAAATAATGGGAAAAAGGAAAACTATTATAGGGTTTACTCTGTTCTGTTTTCAATTTGTCTATATATGTATGGTATGTATATATTATATGTAGTGATTGGTAGCACCAGGCTGTAGCTTAAATATAAAATGTCCCATAATTCCAGAGCAACTGTGCTTGCCGCATGCTGGACCTAACCCAAAGAAACCAAAATTTGCGTTCTTTATTCTACTACACAAAATATCTTACTGATCATTGGTTGCTATGGGTCTCTTCATTAAAATCTGTTAACCCATAAGCATTTAAGCTGGAATTAAATGTGAGTTCACTCGCAGTTTGTTTCTATAAAACATTTGTTTTGCTGATAAATGAATCTGATAGTCCCTCTATTTACGTTACAGAACAATAATTTTGGAAATTGCAAAGTACTTAAGAACCATGTCACTTTCAGTTAACATGATGACACTTCCAATTCTAACTATTGAGGTGAAACTAGAGGCAATACATTTTTTTCAAAATCATGAAATGGCAAAAGTTCTTTTCAATTTTAAATTCTGTAAATTTTTAATTCTGGAATTTCCTTTTTTTTCAAAATGCATGAGTTAATAGCGCTACTCCAGCAGAATTCTGCACTGAAATCCATTTCTCAAAAGAGCAAACAGATTTTTTTATATTCAATTTTGAAATATGACATGGGGCTAGACATTTTGTCAATTTCCCAGCTGCCCCAGTCATGTGACTTGTGCCTGCACTTTAGGAGAGAAATGCTTTCTGGCAGGCTGCTGTTTTTCCTTCTCAATGTAACTGAATGTGTCTCAGTGGGACATGGGTTTTTACTATTGAGTGTTGTTCTTAGATCTAACAGGCAGCTGTTATCTTGTGTTAGGGAGCTGCTATCTGATTACCTTCCCATTGTTCTTTTGTTTGGCTGCTGGGGGGAAAAAGGGAGGGGTGATATCACTCCAACTTGCAGTACAGCAGTAAAGAGTGATTGAAGTTTATCAGAGCACAAGTCACATGACTTGGGGCAGCTGGGAAATTGACAATATGTCTAGCCCCATGTCAGATTTCAAAATTGAATATAAAAAAATCAGTTTTCTCTTTTGAGAAATGGATTGGGGCAGCTGGGAAATTTACAATATGTCTAGCCCCATGTCAGATTTCAAAATTGAATATAAAAAGATCAGTTTTCTCTTTTGAGAAATGGATTTCAGTGCAGAATTCTGCAAGATCAGCACTATTAACTAATTCATTTTGAAGAAAAAATATTTTCCAAGACAGTATGCCTTTAAATGAGATTCTCTTTGCCATGTACATTTGAAGTTATCTTAGAATTCAAAAAGGACCTACATCTATACCATTTTAACAAGCACGTATTATTATAACTAATGAAATACACAGAAAAACATTAAAAAAGAGGTGATGGTTAGTCTAAAAAAAGTCTAAAAAAACTCATTAATCATTAATCTAGTGTATTTTGTTTTAAGACGTTATCCCAGATTTTATGTACTTCATCTATAACATCCTTAATTTTGTGAAGGTTAAGCTGTTTCCAGAATCTAGAGTAAACTAATTGCTAATAAATTGTGCATAATGATAGTTTTTTTTTGCCTACAGTTGATATCATATGGTAATATTTAGATGAAATACCAACACACTTGTTTTTCAAAGTGCATCACGTTTTTATCTCTAGAAGTTTGAAACCTCCTTCAGCCAATGAGAATTCATTTTCAATTTGTCGACAGTCACAATCAATACCTATTTATGAAATATAACCTACAGTGTATGCGATACAGTTCATATTTTGCTTTTACTGTATGTTTTCATTTATTTCTAATTCATTTTTGATTTATAGGGAGAAAAAGCAAAGACTGTTTTCTATGTAATTCTAATTCATTTGTAAGAGAAAGGTAATGTTGTTTATGTTTCTATGTTATAGGGCCAGAATCAAATCAATGAGAAAACTCATCATAAACTCTTGGTTTATCACATGAAAAAATATTTACGAGATTCAATTTGAGGAGAAAAAACTTTTCTACGAATTCAGTTCCAGTTTTTTTCCCCATAGACTTCAATAGTTCAAGAGTTTTCATATGATAAACAATTAGGTAAGTTTTTCCTCATTGAATCGCATTTGGCTCTATGGAAAAAAAACTGGAATTTAATTTTCTCATCAAAGTGAATCTGAAGTGGAGTATGAGGCCTAGAAGCATATTTTATAACTGATTGGGTTTTTGGTTGGAGGATAACCCATTTGCTGTTTTTTCTAACACAAGTGTACTTTTTAAAAAAATATTTCATGATTATTACAATTTTTATGTTTTTCATAAACTTTTTTTAATTCTTTAACATATGCTCCTCTGTTTTTGACTGAACTACATTATATATATTTCAGTCTTCTCTTTAAAAAACAAGCAAAACAATTGACTTGCTATCAAAGCTTCACCCCACCTACTGCAGGATAGCTAGGAGGAGACATCGCTCAATTAGCAATCATTTTTAGTGTTTTTTTCTTTCTTCCTGATCCTTATTTTTGGAATCAGATGCTTTGTGCAGATTGCTTTGGGGTTTTTTTGGGTAATGCCTGCTAAGTGTTGCATCTTCCTCTTATGGGGAATCTCTTATTTACATGGAATAGAAAAAGAAGCCAATAGCCATTAGCGTGTTTAATCCTATTCTACATTAAGGGGCAGATTTATCAAGGGTCGAAGTGAATTCAAGTAAAAAATTTGAATTTGAACTAATTTTTTGGATACTTCGACCATCGAATAGGATACTACGACTTCAAATTTACTTCGAATTCGATTCGAAGTAAAATAGTTCGAACATTCGACCATTCGATAATCTAAGTACTGTCTCTTTAAAAAACTTCAACTTCAATACTTTGCCAAATTAAACCTGCTGAAGTGCTGTGTTAGCCTATGGGGATCTTCTACAGCATTTTTCTAAGTTTGTTGAAGTCGAGGTAAAATCGTTCGATCGTACGATAAAATCGTTTGTTTCGAATTATTTAATCATTCGATCAAACGATTTTACTTCGACAGCAGAATACACAAATTCGATGAAAAAGTTTGAATTCGATATTTGAATTCAAAGTATTTTAATTCGATGGTCGAATTTCGAAGTATTTTTTACATTGGTGGGCTCTCCTTTTGCCTAGACAATGTATTAGAGCTAACTGCCTTAAAAAAAGACTGTGACACAAAGCTGCATATATAGAGATAGATTGCTGAGAGGGAATTAGGGAAAAGTAACTACATTATTTAACAGTACAATGTTTAGAAAGCTTATAATGAGACAAAGATTGTATTTAATTTTTACAGTAGTTCCATTTTAAATAAATGCAAATCTGCATTTTTGTATTGTTTATAAAAAATAATTTTTAAAGGAGAACCAAACCCTTAATTATAAAACTCCCTAACCCCCTACCCTACATAGACCCCTGTCCCTGCTCCCCCACAGCCTAGTAGTTACCTTCGGTAAATGCCCCTAACTCTTTACTTATCTTTCTTTGCAGATTCAGCTGAGCTCTGGCTCTTTGGGTCTTCTTCCAGTGCTTCTGCAATTTCTGTCAATTTTGGCACATGCGCAGTTGTCAAAAACCCAAGGACTGCTCCAACTCCGCATGCGCGGATATGGTGCTTACTTTCTGAAGAAGACTAAAGAGAAGAAGATGGTGTCCGTGAGCTCTGCTGTGCTGAATCTGCAAAGAAAGATAAGTAAAGAGTTAGGGGCATTTACTGAAGGTAACAGCTATACTGGGGGGAGCAGGGAGGGGAGTCTATGTAGGGTAGGGGGGTAGGTTTTTTTCATAATTAAGGATTAGGTTCTCCTTTGAGTTTTACTAACACCATATATGCATATCCACAAGTAACCTAAATCAGAGCATTTTTGTGCATCATTAGTCAATTATACTCAGTATTGCAAAGTGCCATACTACTAGACAAATGTAGTAGTAAGTAACTTGTGTCATTACATTATATATATAGAGTTGCACTAAGAATACATGACCTATCACACAATGGGGTTAAATGTTTCAATATGTGAAAACTCAACAACCCTGTGAGTTGATATCTGCTGATATAATTGCACCTTACCCAACATAATCACAGGCCCAGGGCCCCAAAATGCAGCAGGAAGCCATTTATTTTAGCTGGAATTACTTTTTCTACAGTTAAACTACACTCCGGCCCAGGCAGGTCACGCTGACCGCTTGAATGGGAGGAAATCATTTTTGGTGGATAATTCTGTCCATAACAGTGATTTTCAATGTAGCACTTTGCACAAAAATAAACACCCTCAACCTTAATTTGGATACCTGCAAACCTTTTAGACACAAAATGTACAGTCAATTATTAGAACACAGATTTTGGTGTGTTTTTATAAAAGCCGGTGATGTCTGAAATGTAGGCAAATGACGTTTATAAATAAATGCGCTCCTGCCAAATGTACGGTTGAAAAGGTCTTTAATCAAGGAGACAGCATTCGAAAAATCAGTTCAGAAGGTGCTCTGTCTTTAACCCATATGTGCCCAAATGTTTTTACACAACAAGTCAAGGCCAACTTTAAAGGTGACAGGTTCACGAGCAGAACAGGCTTAAGAGGGTCACATTACTTATCTACCGGAGGATTGTCCCATCTCTAGACCTTGAACATTCAGCTATCAGATTATACCAACTACCATCTACCAGGGTGCTGGAACTTCTACCACTACAGAAGGCTGCAGGTTGGTCAGCTGATTAAGTGTTTATGTAAACTACTGTTGTGCTATTTCTTCTATCAATAATACCTTCTCCACTCTTTCTATCCTTAACTATGCCTTAAAATGTGTCTGTTGCCCTTTATTAGACCCCCTAAAGACATGTTAATGCAATTGTAGACCAATTGACATTGCATTATAATATTTTAACTCACACTCTTAACGGACAGTGAAATTTACTCAGTGTGGCAATATGTTAGGCACCCCAGAGATTTGTAATCAATTGCTTTGATTTCCTTGTGCTGATGTTCATTTTAGGAGAAGATTGCACCACCATTTTCAGTACAAGAAACTTTCTACAATAATGGGTGCATGAGGCTTTTCATTAAATATATGGTATGAAAATACAGGATGTGATATGTATACAGAGGTGTAGAGTAGGGGTGCCCAAGAGATAGATCGGGATCTACCAGTAGACTTTTAGCTGGTGATCAGTAAATCTGAAGACACTGTCAACAAACAGCTTGTCTCTTATTTCATGCTTTTCATTCAGATAATTATTATGTTAAGGTTATATAAAAATAGTATTTTGTCAAATATAGCAATATACATGTTCTCATAAATCAATATTTAAGTAATACTTTCCATGGAATAGAATGCTAACAATTCTTTTATAGATGATTGCAGATCATAATAAGAAATCATAACTTAAAGTAGACCTCACATTAGTAAATTATGGGCACGTCTGGTGTACAGTATGAAAGTTCTTGTAGCATATTTAACAGTGTACAGGGCTAATAAGAGAAGCAGTGATTTTTGGGGTGGGGGGGTGTAACAACTGCCTACTATTTCCCAGTAAAGTTCAGCACAGTACAATTCAACATAGTTTGGACAGATCAGCAATCTGGTTTTACAGATTTGTTTAAAGGGAACAATATGTATCTTAGCATATCTTATTTTATTTAATGTTACCTTTCCTTTATTTTTTCTCACAGCATCCAGCATTAATATACTGTATGTACTTGCAAAGAAAGCATTATTTTGAAAGCAAGCAATGACAGCATCCCGACATCGAAGACTCTTAGTACAATTGCTGTAGAATAAATGTCTAGAAATTGTTAATTCCAAAACATGACAACTCTCAAATATGTGCAAAATAAATGTGCGGAATTATGTAACAAAAAATGGCCTCTAAACTGGCATGATACTCACGAATAAAATGAATATATCATTACATTTAAATACGAAAAAAATCAGATATAGAAAAAGGGGTATTATTAATACAGGGTAAATTATAAAATAGAATTGTCTTTGAAATCAAGGACAGTTGCCTGTGTTATACAGGCAACTATAACACAATTTCTGCTCCCAGTATCCCAAGTGCTGATATATTCAAAAAAATACAATTTAGAAAAATGAGCAGTAACAGTTATGGATATACATAACATGAGAAACAATTTAATATGTGACAAATATTCTTAACACTGAATAATTGAATTATTCTGTAATAAACATCGTATACAGTAAACTACTTTATCACAATTAAAGAAAATAACCTTTAAAAGCTACGATCACTCAAAAGCCAAAAGTGAAGACAGATGCTAATCTGAATACAAATATTTACCTGTTCGTTAATCCCAGTTGTCTGTAGACATATGGCAAAACAAACACATATGGCCATAATATTATCCATGTACAACGGAGGGGGACAAGAGTTTAATTTTGACAAGCTCTATAAATTAGTTACATGCACATTTTATTCATCATTTTTAAATTCTGCATCTTTGCAAGGCACACAGTAAGCACAACCAAAGCCATATATTAGCCTCAAATAATAACTGCCTCAAACAAAAAGAAAGGAGGCACTGCTCTCACATTTTCACATTAACCACGTTCATCCAAAAGAAGATACTGTGATCTGCAAACAAGGGGCATCTTTATAGAATAAGCAGACCCTGCAACTAATGGGGGTTTACAAAATATAAAGGCACATGTTTAGTTTCTAGTTCTACCACTGAAATCTAATATAACTTTGTTTCAATATCAGGGATACAGGTAGATACTAAGAAAAAATAGTATGTAACAGAGGTCCCTTATCCCCCCAATCAAAACTGAGTATCCCACAATGCTGCTCTCTGTATCTTGCTCTGGATTTCTAATCCAGGGGGGTGTAGAGAGTGCAGCAATGAGGATGGATTTTGTGACCCCCTTAATTCTCCTGCACTTTTGAGGCATGGGTACCTCCACAACCCATTGGTTGATATTAATTGTAAAGAAAGAAAGAGTTATTTTGCCCATGATAATGGATGATAATACTAATATGTAAACTAACACTACCAATAAATTAATTGAAGCCTGTTTTCTAGTGTGAATGTTACTGATGTCAAGTGTGATGACCTTCTTCAGGGGCTCTTGTTCAGTTCTACTGTTTAATGTCTTGAAGCAACAACCATGTAAGCTAGTGATAGACAGAGAACCTCAGTATGTTACTCACAGAAAAATGTTATTTAAGAGTATTTCACAGGAAGAACTATTCTTTCAAGAAGTTAAACCAGCAGAATCCATGCTTTTATCACAGTCTCATTTTAAAATACATCCTATAAAGTCCTGACAATAATATTAATCAGATGATACTTGCATGGTTCAATAGAAAGAATATGTATGTGGGCCAACAAGACTGCATCATCTGTTACATTCAACACAAATTAGTCAGCTCGGAGCCTTGAGTTACTTTTTGTAGATTAAACCAACAGCTGTTTGTTACAAGTGAGGTCACAATGTGGTAGAACAATGAGCCATAGCCAGGTTTTAAAATGAAGGCTAACTTACCGCAAATGTCTCTGCCAGTGATTCATCTATGACACACACAAACTTTCATTTCAGGCGCCATTATGATTTCATATACCCCCAAGAGGCACCGCAAGTTGATTGGAAGCCTCTTAATAACTGCAGGTCATGTGTGTTACTGGTTTACTGAAATCTGTTGGAGCCATGATGTCAGCCATGACACAATCCTTCATTCAAGGATGTTGAAGTAAAAATGGACTCATTTGGATGTAGGGGTCTGAGGTCAGAATTTACTCATAAATGCACTTTATTGCGGCTACAGTACATCATCTAATAGAACACCTTGCAACCTAAAGTTTATTGTGGATAAAATTCTTACCACAAATCGTCACACTATTGATATTAATGATCTGTCTGGTCTGTCATGTTTTATCATGCACTTTCAATTTTCCCTTCTAGTACATGCCCACTGTAGTAGATGTGGTTTTAAATCTCAGTCTTTCTCACACATACATGAAGAAGGCAAAGTAGTCATTACTTTGTACAGCCTTAGAGTAAATTAAAAATATCGGAAATTACAAAGGGTGGAAACTTATTTAAAGTTTATACAAATATGGGCGAGGGGGTCATTTCGATTTTTTTACACGAATCTGTAAAAATTCATTGTTTTCTAATTATTTAAAAAAAACTGTATGGGGGTTATTTACTAAACTCTGAATGCAAAAATCACAAAAAATTTGTGAATTTTTAAAATAAAATCAGACTTTTAGGGGGTTATTTACTAAACTCTGATTGCAAAAATCACGAAAACTTATAAAAAATCATGAATTTTTCAGAATTTATTAAACCCTGAGGATGGAAAACTCAGACCTGCAGAGGTTGCATACAAGTCAATGGTAGAAGTCCCAATGATTTTTTGATGTGCTCTGGGCTTCGTGCAGAAGTATTCAGAGTTTTCAGGTGAAAATTGGATGAAAAAATCGGAAAAAAATCGTGAAAATCTGATTTTTTCTCACAAAGCAAATTTTTGGGAAAATTTAATAATAAATAAGTGTAAAAAAACAGAGCGGATTTTTTCGGAGTTTGTAGCAGAAAATATTGAAATAATCCCCTTAAACAATCACGAATTTTTCAGAATTTATTAAACCCCGAGGCTGGAAAACTCAGAATCAGAAAATCCGACATCTCAGACCTGTCGAGGTTGCATATAAGTCAATGGGAGAAGTCCCAATGATTTTTTGTTTTTTGCTGGGTTTCGTGCAATACCCTGAAGTTTTTGGGGAAATCTCTGAGTTTTCAGGTGAAAAATCTTAAACAAATTGTGAAAATGTAATGAAAAATCTAAAAAAAATCTTGAAAATCTGATTTTTTTTCCCGCAAAGCAAATTTTTGGGAAAATGTAATAATAAATCAGCACAAAAACCCGAGCAGATTTGATCGGAGTTTGTAACGGAAAATATTGAGATAAATTCGGACTTTGATAAATAACCCCCTAAAACTTCGAGATTTATGAAGTGTAAAAACTACAAAAACCTCTAAAACAAAACTTTGCCAGGTAAAATTTGTCGAAGTCCTACAGAAGTCAATGGGAGCTGCGCTGATCTTTTTGGGCCACTCTAAATCAGTTCAGACTTTTAGAGGTTTTTTGATCTTTCTTCTGCTAGGAATTGTCAGAAAAATGCAAATGTTTAGAGGTTTTCACATTTTTTAATGCAGAGATCAGTGTAATTTTACGTTTGTACTTTTATTGATTCTGATTTTATAATAAATCTTACGACATTCTAAGTTTTAGAGTTTCTAAAACCACAAAATGAGACTGCTGATAAATATTCCCCTCAGTGATGGTTAAATAATTATTGGGTATAAAAGATGATTTGCTGGAAATGTGTTCTTCAGAATTCAAATGAAAAGAAAAGGAAAATAACTGCATATGTTCATTATAATTTCATTGAAATATATATTTATATCACTCTTCAAACGTACACGTAATCGTGTTATACGATAATTAAAAGAGCACTGAAAAGAATTAAGTAGGAAAAGAATTGTAAAATATGTCAAGCTCAGGTTCTAAATTGGAAAGTTTGGGGCAGTGTGCTTATTTGCATTCTTAACCATGTTGTTAAAACTTATTGTGAAAATTTTGTTCCATTTTCACCTCTGTCCCACATAACATGTCCATTATAATGAATAGTTCCACAACTGTAACAAAACAAAAGTAAGGGAAGTCAATGAGACAGCGACAGGGAATTTCCAATATTGTGAATGACTAAGTCTGAATGTACAGCAATATTTTAAACAGGAATTCACCAGCTCAAAATATATTCACAATATTTCTGGAAACAAAAATTCCCTAACAAATTCTACCAATTTTAAATCATAGTACTTGGCAAAAAATAATTTTTACAGTACAGCAAGGCAAGGAACATATTGCTCAAACATCATACAATGTATAAGATAAAAAAACAATTACATTTTTTAAAACTACATCTTAGAAATACAATACAAAGCAAGGCAAACACATTTAGACTTGTATACTTTTGTACTGTATTCATAAAATTCTGTTTAAACAAATCCAGTTGATTGTGTATAAAATTTTATACAATTTCTTATCAAGAGGTTGTGCTTTAATATTAAAAATTAAGATATTTAAAGAAAAACCTTATACAGGTTTGGGACCTGTTATCTAGAATGCTCAGGACCTGGAGTTTTGTGGTAAAGGTAATTTGGATCTCCATAACTTGTCTACTACAAAAATAATTGAAACATTAAATAAACGCAGTAGTATTGTATTGTGTTCCCACCAATAAGGATCAAGTACAAACCACTGTTTTGTTTTTACAGAGAAAAAGGAAATACGGTTTAAAAGTTTGGATTATTTCATTTAAATGGAATTTATGGGAGATGGACATCCCATAATTCAGAGCTTTTTGGATAATAGGTGTCTGGATAATGGATCATATACCTAGAAGGATAGAAATATGGAAATGCTAAAATGTACACATACAGTATGAAGGGTCAGGACCCACAAAACAGTGGGGTAAAAAAGTGTTTTGCTAAGACAACATTGTGATACTGCTGGAGCGAGACGGCAGTTGAGGGGCATACATACATATTATTTATTATATGTCTAGTGGTAGCTATCTGTGTTGTTTACAGACTGTACATGGTGTGCTTTGCTGGACACAGAGCAGGCAGAGCACATTGTCCGTCAGCATGGATGTCAGCAGAGCAGAGATTTCCCATAACAAAGAACCATCTCAAGCAAATAAGGTGGTGTTGAATTCAGCAAGTCTGAGTATTGGTATTGGGTCATATACAGTATATAATACATTTAGGTGTGTATTGGGATCAAGGTAATTATATACAAAGTATTGTGGACCACTGTGGTCAAAATTAGATGGCAGGGGATACTAGTAGTGTAGATGAGGGGTATGTTGACTACCAGGTTACCTGGGTCCTGTAGTAGGCACATAAAAAGAAGACAACAGAAATCAAGTCGTTTGCTTTTGTGCAATGTTTTCAAAAGAGCCTTATAGCTCCTGTAATCTCCTGACACTATCCTATACATTATACTATTATAAAATACAGGTGGATAGGACATGGTAATAATTAATAAAAAAAATAGTATAGTGGAAAGCAGTGGTCCCCAACAAATAGAACTGGTTCTGTTAGGGGCCAATGGGTGGTGGGACCCAAACTTAATGCCCTTTTGTTTTTTTAAAAAATTTCCTGGAAGTTAAGGGGCCAATTTACTAAATTTGAGTGAAGGATTCGAAGTAAAAAAACTTCGAATTTCGAAGTTTTTTTTGGGCTACTTCGACCATCGAATGGGCTACTTCGACCTTCGACTACGACTTCGAATCGAAGGATTCGAACTAAAAATCGTTCGACTATTCGACCATTCGATAGTCGAAGTACTTCGACCCCCTAGTTCGGCAGATAAAAGCTACCGAACTCAATGTTAGCCTATGGGGAAGGTCCCCATAGGCTTACCTAAGTTTTTTTGATCGAAGGATATTCCTTCAATCGTTGGATTAAAATCCTTCGAATCATTCGATTCGAAGAATTTAATCGTTCGATCGAAGGAATAATCCTTCGATCGTTCGATCGAATTTTCTGCGCTAAATCCTTCGACTTCGATATTCGAAGTCGAAGGATTTCAATTCCCAGTCGAATATCGAGGGTTAATTAACCCTCGATATTCGACCCTAAGTAAATCTGCCCCTGAATGTTAAATATGGCAAGATCTGGAGTGAACACCTGGAGCAGATGTATCATGGCACATTGCACCATTGCACATTCTGGTTATTTATTGTATATCTACCGATGATACATATGCAGAAGAGCTGCTATTCTACAGCATATTGAAGTTAGAAGAACCAAGCTGTTTTGCTTGGGATAATACAGGATTACATCCCCAAAGCCTATTCTCTGAGATAATAATCATGCCCGTCCCACTTTAAACAAAGAGCAGATGCAGATATTTTCATTTTCCTTCCAGGAGATCTCATTTTGAGCGTGGGACTCCAGACCTTTAATTACAATTTTTTCCTACTGAGCAGGAGGCTGTGTGATACTCAAAAAAGTGAGTAAGAATAATAAATTGCACTGCCAGATAAGGCACTGGCAGAACATTTTTCATTCATATGTACATATTCTTGGTATTAGAATGCATGGTAATTATCTGTATCCCTATCAAATGACATTGGGCAGATAAATGATGCTTAGATTAATTCTAATACTAATACATTCTGAGATGGAGAATCCATAGGGAGCATGCATATTTGTTGATTGCTTAGCAACTCCACCTCTAGGTATAGGGATGGAGCCAGCAGGGACAGTCAGCACAGGCTTATGATACAAATCTGGCGCTTGGACAAAAAACAAAAAATATTTTTATTTTATCATTGCTTATTTATAAAGCTTTACATAGTAATATACTGTGAAACATGTGCCTGTAAGTATTTATGTATCTGATTCATACAACTCAAGTGCCAAATTGACAAGGAGCATTCCATAATGCAATTAAAGGAGCTTCCATAATGCAATTAAATAACTAAAAAGGTTTTGCATCATAAACTTCCTCTTTTCTTACCACCAGTAATATACAGTTATGATATGCCTCAGAAATTATGCTTGGTCTTTGCTTAAAATATATTAAACAATGCTTTGTTCTGATAATTAATTAACATATTCTGTATTTTGTCTTTGATTACTCAAAGTTATTTTTTTTTAGTAGACAAGCTCATAAATAAGTCTCACTCTCACTCAAAGACAGGGCAACTAACACACTTGTGTGTCTAAAGTAAATCTCAGCAAATAGTATGCAATGCAAAAAGACATTTTATCATTGAAAAGTGTGTACTGGATTATTTGTAAACTTTTTGTAAACACTATGCCCACATGTACATCCTCCACCAAGTCAGACTTCAGAGTATGAAAAAAGTGTCTAAACAGAGGAGCCAAATAAAACAATAATAATAATAATAATAATAATAATAATAATAATAATAATAAATCTCCCTTGTTGTCTGTACTTTAGAGACACGTATGAAATAAGATTGCATCTCATTACTGTTTTGGAGCCAGAGTTGCAGGTCTTGTGCGTTTGCAAACACAAAACCTTTTCAGTGTTTCACTGCTTTCGAATATATTTATTTTATAATATTTATTCAGTTACAATCATGCTATTTACATGTGCCAGCAACTGACGACAGCAGGAAGATCACATTTCATCAGCCATGCACAGCAGGAGTTACAAGGATGGGGATAGCAGGTGTATTGTTTTGTCCTTAGAGGCCAGGCTTCAGTCCTGAATTTCCTGTTCACCTTCTACAATTTCCTACACAGAACCATTCAAGACCCCTTGGCTATCTTTTTTGGAAGAAAGCCTAATAGCACATTACTTGGAAACTGTCATCTGATTCATTGCTAAGGAGGCTTGCCCACTTGCAAATAAATACAGCATGTTTTAATCATAGATATGACTTACACAGCAAAAAAAAGCTACTGCTATAACAAAATAAAGTATTCTTGTTTATTACGTACTGATATTGTGAATTTGGAACAAGCTATCAGTCTAGTTTGCTTTTGTTTTAATGGTTTGGGCTTGTTGACAGGTGTTGCCCCAGTCACTCAATGCTTTCTTTTATTTATTCTTTTTGGTTAATATTTGGGTGTGCAAAGTCCCAGGAATGTAAGTCATAAAGCATGACGCTACTCTTCGTTTTTACAGGAAGGAATAAGGTCACATGACTATAAGGATATTGGTTCATCAATGGAAGCAGCTAAAATGGAAAGTAAATCACTTTTACGAAGGCTTCTTTCAACATCCCATTATTTCAAGTCAATAAATGAATATTTACTCTTAACCGTATTCATCCTTTAAGTAGAGGTTATATTGTTTACAAACATTCAGAGTGTATTAAATGGCATATTGTTAAATTGCTTAAAGATACACAGTAAAGATAAAGGCGAAAAAGCCAGTGCACAAAAGATGATATGTAAAAGAGGTGGTTTAGGGAAAAAAGGAGCCATGCAGAATCTGCATTAAAATGACTTCACATGGTAACAAAGTGACAACACATTCTCTTCATGACAAAGTAAAATAAGGGCAGCAAGAAATAATGTGGGTCTTGCCCAATCACCAAGCCTCTATGTCAGTTAGTTATCACATGCAGCCTTTACAATTTTAGAATATGTTTGTGTTATCGATTATTGGAACAGATGGGTTTGTGTGTTGACCATCCATATGGAACCTTTCACCTTTAGGTCAAGACTAAAAACCAGATCATCTGAACTGCAGACGGTAATCAATAGTTTAGTGTCAGATATCCGGCAACCGATAAATGAACTGAGCTAAATTTCCTATTTTCTCAACTTGACATCAGAATGTAAAGGGGCAGATGTGCATGTTGCACCTTTATTGCTCAACAGATATTTCTATAATCTTTTTCTAAAAATAAGGCAAAGGGCATATGGGAAATCTGTGCAACCCTTACAGATAGTTACAAAGACTCAAAGGTTTTGTCTTAAATTCATGATTTGCATTTTATTGCACCTTAAGATTTTAATTTTGTTTTAAGAATATTTCTTTTAATTGGTTCTCTTTTAGCATGAAGTATTCCTTTATTTACCACTATGCATAGTATATCTGTAAAAAATCTATATAATCTGTTTGGACCTCACATTTTTGTTTTTTTACTTTTTAATTATTATTATTGTTGTTATTATTAGTACTAGTAGTAGTAGTATTGTTGTTATATTATATTATACATGTTATGTTTATACAATGAACATACAGAATTACATATATGGTGACCAATCACTGATACAAGAGGACTATGCCCAAAAGAGCTTACAGCCTTGAGACTAAAACTCAAGTTTTTTACTTTAAAAAAGAGGAATAAACACCCATCTACGAATTCAACTCAATTATCAATAATACTTATTGAAAAAGTCAGATCGAAAAAAACAATGTGCCAAAATCGAGCATCCATTCGTAACATACAATTGACAATCTGAAAACTCGGCTTTATTGGATTGTCGCTGTGAAAACTCAACTTTATCAGATTATCGGACAAAAACCCCAATTTTATCAGATTATCCACAGCAGATCACAATGTCATGAAACCACTTCAGGGACATCTGCCATTGAGTTCTACATGATCTTGACAGATTTGAGATGGAGTATTTTCGGATTCAGACTTTTAGAAGCTTTGGGGTATAATAAATTTCTAAAAATTTGAGGGTTTTTTCCTCCAAAAATTTGAGTTTTCCCCTTTAAAATTTCGATCAGATAAATTTGAGGTTAAATAAATGGGCCCCTGTATTTGGAAATAGCAAGGTGAGAGATGTAGCATAGGGTGTTGCAAAAAAAGCAGAAATATTGGGAGAAAGTCGTACAGACCATGGGAGAGAATTCCAGAGAATTGCAGAGAAAGGGGCAGCCCTTGCAAAGTCTTGAATGAGATGTGTATGCATAACTTTTGTAGTACTGTTAAGTGTATTTGTTCCTCATTAAACAGGACGAGTGAAGGACCATCCATAGTCTATTTGCAGCATTTATCATTGTCATTAAAGGGGCTATACACATCTATATACACCTCTGCTAATCAAGAGCAGTGAGCACAACAAATAGGACTTATGTTGAAAATATATTTGACTTGAAAATGTATTTAGCATATTGTTTTAATTAAATACATACATACATTTTCTCTAATTTTGAGCCTTTCTAAAATACTAATGGAAACTTGTTTTTTTCTGAAATGATCAACTTTATAAATGGAGATAAGGAGTTCTGTAAAAACAAACCCCTCCCTTCCCCATGCTGCAGCCTTTGTTTGGCTTTGAGATAGGGAACTGTACATTATATCTCTGTAGACTGGTATTTTTATTTACCAGCTTAGAATTAAAATACCGTATACCCTTAAAAACAAGGAGGAGCATTCTGGATAGGCAGGAATGCTACTTTAATTAAACTTTTAATTGGAAAAAATAGGGAGCAAATCATATACATATATGGAGGAAAGGATATTTTTAAGTAATAGACATGATAGGTTTAAGCATCTAATATATATAGATTTAAACAGTATATTATATCATATTATGTATATATATATATATATATATATATATACAGTCCAGAAGTTCTTAACGCACACCGTAATGCATGATTCTGAGTTGATACCTGGGTGCTATCTTAGTGGGCAAAATTATCCAAATATCGAAAGAAAAAAGATGCACACCAGGATTTGTATACAAAAGATTAAAAATCCATATTTATTAAATTACATTAAAAATTCGGCCGAATTTTTAATGTAATTTAATAAATATGGATTTTTAATCTTTTGTATACAAATCCTGGTGTGCATCTTTTTTCTTTCGATATTATATATATATATATATATATATATATATATATATATATATATATATATATATATACACACACATATACTCTGGAGGCATAATTGCAAACTAATGGACTATTGTACATTGTCAAACTACAATTCCCAGCATATACAAACAGCAGAAGACTGGAAAAAGTCATTCATAGTTTTAGTAATGAAATAGCTGGAGGGCCAAACCACAAGTTGAACTTCTCTGCTAGGAACATAAACATAAATAATATGTCTGCATGAGGCCATACAAACCAACAACATAAATTTAAACTGAAACTTGCCTTGGCAATAACCATGAATTATGTCAAAGCTTAAACACACAGAAGACTAGTAGAGAAAAATAAATATTCATAATAGAAAATTGGAGTCCCGCAAGGCTAGTGACATCAATACTAACTACACACTGACATGAACAAGAATACTACACTGATAGAAAGATAACTGACAAGTATTTAACAAAAATTCACATAATATCTTTCAAAATATAAAATAAAAATGTCAGTAAATAAGAAAGTGAAATAATTTCACACAATAAAATAATTATAGGGCATTAAAGTTGCCACAAAAATATTTTTTTTAGTTTGCAGTGTAGTTTCTAAGTCTAAGGGTTCATGGGTAATTTCTTCCCTGGTGTAAAAAAGTAAAAAAAAAAAAAAGACGGGCCAAAGTCAATCCTCTGCCTTCCATATTTAAATATAAAAAATTGTTTGCTCTTTTGAGAAACGGATTTTAGTGCAGAATTCTGCAGCACTATTAACTGATGCGTTTTGAAGAAAAAAATTCCATGACAGTATCCCAGGTGTCAGTGGGCCCTCCTGCTTCTTAACACACCTATTTCATGGTCATTACCTATTTCTATGAGAACAAAGAGGCTAAATATATGGAATAAGAGATTATAGTATGTAAAGATAAGAGACTAGGAGAATAGAGGTTGATTGAGGAGATTGAGAATAATACTACTGATGTGGCCCCTGGTCTAAGGTTTTTGGATGGGCCCCTGTTGTCCCAGTCCGACACTGCACCCCCTTCATCACTATGCAACAGTATGAAAAGCAGAAAATAACTAACATGTGCTATTTCTAGAACAACTCCCACAGTACCCTACCAGTCAAGGGCAACTTCCGGAGCTGAATATCCTAATATGATTCTTTTTGTATTCATAACTTTTTTCATAAGCTTACTTGGTAAAATCCATCAATAACATGTGTGTGTGTTTATAATTATATTGTATTGAAATGTTATATTTTAATATTCTTAAAGGACAAGCAAAGTCTAAAATAGAATAAGGCTAGAAATGCTGTATTTTGTATACTAAATATAAACATGAACTTACTGCACCACAAAGCCTAATCAAACAAATGATTTATGCTTTCAAAGTTGGCCACAGGGGGCTGTCATCTTGTTGGCCACAGGGGGCTGTCATCTTGTAACTTTGTTAAACATCTTGGCCAGACCCTGACCCTGCACATGCTCAGTGTGGTCTGGGCTGCTTAGGGATCGTCATAAGCAAAGCTGCTTGAATTCTGCATGGCTGGTAAGTAAGGCGGGGGCTCCCCCTGCTGTTCATAAGTATTATTGTTTCACTGCTCAGCAGTTAGGGACCGTCTGACAATTGCTATCCACAGCAGTAGAGGGAGAATTTCACTGCATACAGTCAGGTTTCTTATAAAAACGGTACACATTTTTTAATTAAAGTATATTGGTGATAGGTTTCTTTTTCATTAAAGAAAGTAAAAATGGGATTTTATTTTTTTGCCTTTCCTTGTCCTTTAAGACCATAGTCTTTAAGTAAAACAACTTGAACGTAATTAAAACAAACAGAAAGCACAACAATGCAGCAATGTAATTTTATTCTGTATAGCATGTTCTAACTTATGAAAAATTCCTTGAATTCTACTGCCAAATTGAGCCAGGGGCAGGAAAATGTGTTTTTCCCTAACTGATAAAAAGTGACACAGGCAATTGTATATGTCCTTTGTTCTATTGAAGCTTTCACATAAATCTTTGCCTGCCTTTACATCCCCTTTTACAGAAAGTAATTTTTAAAATAATCCTCAGCATTCAATGCAAATTATTTATTGCAGCTGAAATTAAATATACGAGGTCATGTATCTGGAGCCTAAAGTAAAATTATACCATTTAATTATATATATATATATATATATATACATATAGTCCTCAAAAAAGGAGCACTCATTATAAGTAGAAAAATATTTAATAAGGGCACAAAACTAACGTTTCGGCTGGGACACCAGCCTTCCTCAAAGTGAAAATAACACTGCACAAAAACTATTGATATGCAGGAAATTACAAGTGGGTGTCTGTCAGGTGGGGGTTGTGTGACATGTCGCCAATTCATTGGCTAATGAGTGTCTATACACCATTCAAATGAACCAATCATCATCATCCAAGAGTGTATAGGCACTTAGCCAATGAGCTAGTAAGATAGTAAGTTGCAGGTAAAACTTAGTCCCTTTGTAAAATGCAAAATGAAGCAATAGATTTCTTAATGAATCAGATGAAAATTGAGCATAGGACTGGCCAGATATGGGATGACTTTGACGTAGTTGGCCAACTGAAATATATTGCAATATATGGACAAACAATCCCTGTTTTGTTTAAAGGGTAAGGCATTTTTCAGTAGCAGTATGCACAAAATGTCTCTGTCTTAAATATATTGATAATGGGTTGAGTGCATGAGGACTCTTGTATTTGTCTGTGTGTGTGTGTATATATATATATATATATATATATATATATATATATATATATATATATATATATATATATATATATATATATATATATATATACAGGTATGGGACCTGTTATCCAGAATGCTTGGGACCTGGTGTTTTCTGGATAAGGGATCTTTTCGTAATTTGGATCTTCATACCTTAAGTCAACTAAAAATCGAAATATTAATTAAACTTAATAGGATTGTTCTGCATTAGTGATGAGCAAATTTATTCGCCACACATGGTTTCGCCCATCACAATTGTCGCACATCAAAATTATTTTGATGCCCATTGACTTTAATGTATTTGGACATAAGAGTCCCTGTTATGCAAACAGATTTTTCACCGAAGCGAAACGGGAAAGATTCGCTTATCACTATTCTGCATTCAGTTAGGATTTATTATATCTTAGCTGGGATCAAGTTCAAGGCACTGTTTCATTACTAAAGAGAAAAAGGTACTCATTTTTAAAAATTTGAATTATTTGATTTTAATGGAGTCTATGGGAGAAAGCCATTCCATAATTTGGAGCTCTCTGAATAATAGATAATGGATCATAATCCTGTATAGTATTAGATACATATATAACACATTTATATACATACACATCTCTCTCTCTCTTAGTCCGTTTGCTCCAGCGGGGAGCATAGGGCCTCAACGACACTCCTCCAACGAACTCGGTTTGCAGCGGTCTTCTTATATACATACACATACACACATATATATTTTATATATATATATATTATATATTTATATATATATATGCCTTTGTCTGCATTAAATGAAAACGACTAGCAATTATGTACAGTTACAGGCTGCAACCAGGTTACTTGAATAAAGTGCAAGAAGTAACTCAGAGGACAATTGGGAAAGTTACAAAGTCAGTCAACCATAGCAGGAGAACATCTTTTCACTTTGAAATCAGTGCCAATTATGCTGGCTGCTGACTGTTTTTTATAGGTTACTAGACCTACACATATTGTGCTTTTTATAACATAGCCCTTGAGATCATTACAAATCTTAATGTCTACTTTCATGGTATCTGCTCTTAATTCAATAATTCTCCCTGAATCATGTCGTTCAATAAAATGTCAGAAGTTCTGGGAGAAGTTATAATAATAGTGCACTTGAATGTAGTACTAGCATGTCCCCTAGTGGTATATTCAAATACTTTGAAAAACACTCCTCCAGCTTTCAGAGTTGGCAACATATTGTTTGGCGCCATTGTAGATTCATATACAATCTTTTGCACACACATATTCTATGTATATTATGTGATATCACATTCAATGGTGTACAGGCATTTTCTACTCAAAGTCAGAAATAAGTGGTACAATAACAATCTGATAAAACAATTGACTTGGGTTTTCACCTCAGCATCTCCCTCCAGTAGCAGGTCTTGCATTTAATCATTACTACTTGTTTATGTCTGCTTTTCTCAAAGTGACCATACACACGACAACATTTAGTGGCAAATGGGGCCAAAAATGTGATCAGACATCTCTTTTGAATAAAATTGTTGGCCTGGGTCCAAGTGATTTGATTGGCCCAATTTGTCCCCCCTCACAAGGGTTGTTCAGGCAAAGCGCCACTCACTAAACAAAAAGATCTTGTATTGCCTGTATGCCATGTCAGTTGATGTTATCTACCACTTATAAGATTTGTTGTATATAATGAGAGATTTTTGTGTGACTTTGCACCCAGGTGCTTGGGTGTATTAATTACCTCTCTGCAACTATACTGTCTGTAACTATACTGTCTAGTGGGCAGCGGGGTCCACCGCCGCTCGTCCGTCGTCGACGCCCGCTGCAAAGCTCCTTCTTGGTCAAGTGCCGGCTCCTCTATGTCGTGCGCCGGCGCGCTTCCGGGTTTATGCGCCGGCATGATGACGTTGTGAAATTCAAATAGTATTTAAAGGGGCTTTTGCAAATTTCACATTGTCCGTTGTTAGGTTCAATTTACCAAGGTGCCTGGGTGCTTTATAACTTGTATCCTGATTGATCTAATGTGTTTTGACCCTTGCCTGCCTGTTTGACTATTCTGACCTCTCCAATCCTGATCCTTTGCCTGTCCACTGACTATTCTACATTCTCCAATTCTGATTCCGGCCTGTCTGACCATTCTATCTGCTTGTGCTGGTCCGGCCTGCCTGTTCCTGGTGGTATTCTTCCTTCCAGTATCCTGGTCAGATGATCGTGCCCCTTTGCTCATCCAGAACCGTTTGCTTTGCTCCTCTCTCAAATAAGACCTGGAGGCATCCAATCAGCCAAGGGCTCCTCCCAAGGTGAAAGGCGGTGGTTAAAGGCAGAAGTGAGAGCTGAGACCAGGGAGCGTAGATTTGTGACTTGATTTGTGTTGTTTGTTGGTAATAGGACAGAGTGTGCACTACTTTGTTTTAGGTGTTTTTATTTCTATTGACAGTTTTGTTCTGCACCTTAATATCATTTTGCAGCATATCATGGTTTTGTGATGCCATTTATGGGGCTTTATTGTTGTGAAACAGCACCCAACACTATACCTGTTACTCAAAAGGAGGTGTTATTGATAACTTATTAAAAGGTAATATTATGCCTTCTTTCTCATGAGTGGATATTTCTTCATTTCTTCATAATAACCCCAAAGTAATTTACAGCTAAATGAGAAGGAATGTCGTTTACCACTTGGGGGTGCCAAATGTTAGGCACCCCCATGTGAATGTATTTTACTTACCTATTCCAGCGGGCACCACAGAGTGCCTCTCTTCTTCGTGGCTGTGTGAAAAGCCGAACTTTTTCATTCTATTGCACATGCGTCTGCCCCGGGAAATTTAAAGAAAGAAGAAGCCGGAAGAGAAGTGATCAGTGGTGCTCACTGGAATAACCCGGGCCTGTGCTCCTACAAGCAGAAAACTAGGGTAAGTAAATACATTCACTTGGGGGTGCCTAACATTTGGCACCCCCAAGTGGTAAACGACTTTCCTTCTCCTTTAAGGAAACTGCCTGTACAATTATCTACAGTATATTTAGTAAATAAAGTACTCCCTCTTGTAAAATTTATGGATATTATAAGTTACAGAGGAGTTCCATGAGCATATAAAAACAAAAAATATATATTATAATAATTGTATTATAAAACAGAAGTTTCAGTGAGTCATGTGACAGAAATCACATCGCTAATCTTATAACCGATGACATCATTACGCACCATTTATAAGGATATCATTTACAGGATATTCATGGATCTTATTTATTATATATTTATGAAGATGAGCCATCACCCAAATTTGGTCCATGGATATACCAACTTAAAAATAACGAAGAGGTGCTTTCTCGGTTTATTACAATTTTTCAAAAATGATTTAATTAATCTAGATTGCATGTTAACATGTTGTATAGATAGATATATGCTCCACGTTTGTGACTTACTTTGAACTGTCCTAAATGTAACAGTAGCTGATTAACTTCCTGATATCATGTGATCTGAGGCTACTCTCTTATTCATGCTATTGTAGTAAGCAGCTGGCTGTTTGCCATTGCTACACTAATGCCACAAGATTTCCCCTTTCATGCAGGACACATGGATAATTCTCTGAGTTGCACACTTTCCTAAAAAGTTCCAAACTAACTGATCAGCCTCTGTGCGGTCACACACAGGCTGAGGTCAGGCCAATTAGTCAGGCTGAAAACAGCCACTGACAACAGCCTGTGTGTCCATAGCCTTAAATGGGTTCTAGGAGGTCCCCCATAGGCTAAAAAAGCAATTCGGCAGGTTTTAGATGGTGAATGGTCGAAGTCGAATTTTTAAAGAGACAGTACATGATAAATTTCGATATTCAAATTTTCTAATTTTTTTCAAATTGAATTTGGACTATTCCCTAGTCGAAGTACACAAAAAATAGCTCTAAATTCAAACTTTTTTCATTCGAATTTTAATTTCGACCCTTGATAAATTTACTGAAGTGTGTAACTTTATTCCAGTGTAACAACCCACAGCAAGTAATTAAGACAAATCACCTCCAATAATAAAAAAGGTTGATTGGTCAGTATGAATAGCACTCCACAGTATTCCTTACATAAAGTAACTTCCAGTCTAAGAACGACATACTTTTCCCATACTTCCTGCCTATGGTAAATGCCATCTGGCACAACATTAACAGGTACATTCTCAGAAAATGTTGGAAATGAGCGTGTCACAGCCCCAGCCAGGGCCAAGCATTGTCCAGTATGTGCTATGGGATGTTAGATGTTAAACCTGCCCCTGTGCAAATGCTATAAGAGCAACAGGGTGTCTGTTATTCTTTTTATAACAATTTATTTATAAAAATACTCACAAAAGAATTAGCTAAACTAAACCTGATAAATTAATCAGTTATTTAATCTTAGTTGAGCGCACAATGATTTACAAACTCACTTGCAACAAAAAGTTGGCGTCACATTTTTGACAAATGTCCATTTATTCCACAGTTTGCTGAGAGTTGGTTGCTACGAAGCAATGCAATTTACCTACGGATATAAACAAGGACAGGAGCGCTTTGATGCATAAGTGAAATTTTGGAAGAGCAGAGTCAACTATGCTGCACGTAATTGGTAAAACCACTATCAGTAAAAGCATCTACTGTCTACTGGAATAAGGAGGGTGCAAATGAATTATGCTCTTACATCATTTTGGGATATTGTTTTTTCCATTTATATGTAATGTGGACTAGAAGGCTTATTGTCCATCAATGTGTTGCATTATGTATCCAAGAGCAGGGAAATAGCATTGAAAATGACCCAAGAGTGTCTAGTCCATTTCAGACCACTCAGGCATGCCCCCTTGACCTACTCTCTTTTCCACCGAGTATATAGCAACTTAAGAAGATGTATCTTAACTTCTGAGTGCAAGAGTGTATCGTTGTACTGAACCAAGGCTGGGAAATTGTAATGGTAAATGTAACAAAGGAATCTTTTTAAGTAAAATCTGAAAATATCCATATCAATTGCTTGTCACAGCATCTGAGTAAAAACATTAAATGTTGAATTACATTGCCCTATGATAGGCTGGGCTTTCTAACAAATCCTTTTATATTAGCATACTAACAAATATACTTAAGTGGAAACTACTCAGATCCTTTTCTTTAACAGAGACACCCAGGGGCAGATTTACTTAGCTCGAGTGAATATTTCGAATCCAAAAATATTTGAATTTCGAAGTAATTTTTTGGGTACTTCCACCATCGAATCGGTCAAATGATTCGAACGATTCGAAGTAAAAATCTTTGACCATTCGACCATTTGATCAAAGTACTGTGTCTTTAAAAAATCCTTTCGACTCAATACTTCGCCAAATAAAAGCTACCGAATTGAATGTTAGCCTATGGGGACATTGTAGATAGGTTTTGGGCACTTTTTATGATCGAATAAAAATCATTCGAACGATTGGTTAAAATCGATCGAATCGTTTGATTCGAACGATTTTATCGTTCGATCAAATGATTTGTATTCGATCGAATCTTTTGCGCTAAAATCCTTTGAATTAGGTATTCGAAGGATTTCACTTCGAGGGTCGAATTCGAGGGTTTTTTAACCCTCGAAATTCGACCCTTGATAAATCTGCCCCCCCAATGTAATGTACCCTGTAAACAAGAATGTATTGCTACCCATGCCGATTATTCCAGTAACATTTATTACTTGAAACAAGTAAAGGTTACCTACAAAGAAAAGAAGTGCACGAGCACATCCCTTAGTGCTCATCCATGCTCCATTTCTTCCCCAGGGATTTGTACATGGCAAAAGAAAATATAGCTTTATGTGCAGAGTGTAGAATTGATGGGTGCAAGCCAGCCTTAGGGTAGGACTACATGGACATTTCAGTGTTGATGCACTGGGAACAAAACGCCAGCGTCAAATCGCATGTGACAGAAATAAGGTAAGTAATGGAAATGTAAGATGAAGTTGCAGATCAACGCTGCAACATTTCCATTACTTACCTTATTTTCGTTGCATGCGTTTTGACGCTGGCGTTTTGTGGCAGCACGTCGGATCACACCGAAAACGTCCATTTAGTCCTACCCTTAAGCTTTTCTATGTCTGGCCTGTGTATGTCGTTGCTCCTTAACTTGCACTTCTGAATCACACACAAGTTATGGCATGGCTACAAGTGCCCATATACTGTTTGATTTTGTCTATACAGATCCTATGCATCTCTTCTCCGGTTAAAGGTATGGTCAGCCTATTGTAGACTGCAGAGTGAGTGAATAGGTCAGTTAAAGGGCTGGTTCACCTTTAAGTTAACTTTTAGGGGCATATTTATTATGCTGTGTAAAACTAAATGCGCAAAAAAAAAAATGGTGTAAAAATCTGTGTAAAATAAATGGTTAATTTATCAAAGTGTGTGTAATCTTTTCACCATGTGAATGTCAGATTTGCTGCCCTTACTTTACACACTCTATAAAAAAAATTTGTGTAAAAAAAGTGTATTATCCGGCTATTTTTTACACAGTATAATAAATATGTCCCTTAGTATGTTATAAAATGGGTAATTCCAAGCCGCTTTTCTTCTTCTGACTCTTTCCTGCTTTTAGATGGGGGACAAAGAGCATCGTTGTAGAGAGAAGCTGCCCTATTTGGACAGGAAAGATTGCTAATATGAGACATGGGTTGAGCTGCTACTTTTGATAATTGTTGTAGATCAAATGCATTAAGGTTTCTGTGCATGAGGGTAGAGAGAGATGGTTGTGATGTGAGTGCAGGTGAAAGTGTTATCTGAAATGAGAGTAGATGATGGTCAGGGAGAGTTAGTAAGGTTGGATGGGGGGCCCGAGTAGGAGAATATAAGATCAAGAGCATGACCCACAATGTGGGTAGGTGAGTCGGTCCTCTGAGAGAGACCAAATGAAGTTGTTAGAGAGAAGAGTTTAGAGGTGGCAGGAGAAGCAGAGTTGTCAATGTGAATGTTGGTCTGGCTGTGGACTTCACTAGAAAGAAATCCAACCCCCATCGCTGTGACGTTCTCCCGGTCTAAGGGTGTGACTAAATGAGAAGCCTCTATAGGAGAGGGCAGCAGGTGAAGCAGTGTTGGTGGGAGAGAGCCATGTTTCTGTGATAGCCATAAGGTGAAGGGATTTGGATATAAAGAGATCATGGATTGCTGTGAGTTTATTGCAGATTGACCATGTATTCCAGAGGGCACATGAGAAAGTTAGAGAGGGTGCTGGCTTTTTGTGAATAAGGTTTGCAGGATTAGAAATGCGGAAGGTTTTAGAGACTGGTGTAGACATTGTTAAAGCCTAAGAGTGGGAATAGGTGAGGGTACAAGTGAGTGGGACCATGGTTTAGGAGATGTCCCCAGCTGCAAGTAACAGTAATAAAGAAAGTCACACAAGGTGTGACCTAGATTTGTATTGTATTGTTTGATGGGTTGAGAGGGGATAAGCGATTTAACAATGCAAGACAGGGTGCTTAGATTGAGAGAGGGTGATGGGAGATTAGAATTCCAGGATAGTTAGATAGATGTTGGAGTGCAGAGGATATATGCAGATGTATAGAGGAGAGAGAGAAAAAGAAGGTGATTAATTTAAATATAGTTTAAATAGTATAGTCATGCTTACCTTTTTTACAGAAGTAATGACGAGCAGTGATATCTCAATGAGATGTCCAATGTTTGCAGGAGCTTCCAATCCAACTACTGATCCAACTGCTGTCCAACTCTGTCTACGTTGTACTTTAACTGTCTGTACTTTAAATTGATGGACTTATTAAGTTATTAAATCTGCCATGCTTCCCCTTAAGTGAATGTCCTGATATACAGCAAGGGGGTCACATGGGTGAGGGCGGGCAGTTGATTAATTAAGACAAGTTTAAAAACAGAAGAATCTCCTAGTCCTGGTTATCTAACAGAACATCAGTAATTAAGCAATTAATGGCACTGAGCCAGATGTGGCAATGAAATGGACAAACCAACCCATCAGTCAAGCAAGTAGGAAAGTTGCTAGATAAATTTAAGCCAATATAACATTTTACACATATCCCACAATTGAATAATTGGCAATGGTAATAAAAAGTTTTGCAGCTGACTTGAATGGTGGGTTGTAGAAAGCAAGGAGTAGCAGAGCTGATTTATCAGGAATTAGACATACCTAGAAAAGATGAGAAGGAGAGACGTAGTTTAGCAGGTATTACTTCTTGCTCATATGCAGTGTAAAATATCCCTCAAAAAGTTATACAATGCAAACATTTGCGCATGTATAGGACAAAATGTTTGCACATGCATAGAAAAACAAATTTCTTTGGTGTTACATAACCCAGATGTCTCTATGAAGTGCAGCAGTGTTGGCAGAAAATGTCTGTTCAGCTCATTTAGAAGGGCGCATGAGCACCAAGGTACTTCTGGAGTTTATGTCAATGATATGAACATTGTATGAGACAATATCCCCAGAATGTCCTGGAGAGGTGACATATTTGAAAGGGCTATCAGCGCATACTGCAGCCTTGAGCTGTCAGTGTAGCTGTTAGCCTAACCCTGGTAACCTTCTTTGGATCATCTACCCTGGTAGGTGTCAGGAGCACCTGCACAATGCAAGGAATTAGAAGCTTTCTTCACAGCTATTGCTGGAATCTAGGAATCTTCTTCCTGTACTGGAATAGATTGTGCACTGAGTTTAAGATCCCCTCAGTGACACTTAGGTGGGCACTGTGACAAAGGAACAGGTTACTCTTCAGTGGATGCTCCACAAGAGTGGCCAGATATCTAATAGGTATCCAGTGTGTGTTTTTTTACAGCTACCAAATTTGAATGGACTGGCAGTGTATACTGGGTTCAGTCGAATAGTTTGGGCACAAGGGCTGCCTTACAAGCTGTGGACATACCAGCAGCATTGTTACCAGTGAAAGCCTTGCTGGACTGAAGGTACAAGTCTCTATGGACCATCCAAATGTTCATACAAACCCACAATCATGCTCTCTGAAGTATTTAGTATATCTGTAAATATACACATTCAGGGGATATTTAGCAAAACTCATTTATTTTCTCATATTTTACCAGAAACTTGACCTAACTCACATCCATGATTTTGGCTAATTTACTAAAAAGTTAGTTTTTTAGCGAAAACAAGCGTGAAACACCCGAAAATCACGAAGACAAAAAACATCTTCAGATGGTTAAAGGGACCTCTGCCATTGACTTTTACATGAATTCAACAAGTTTTAACTGGAATATTTTTGGATTGTTTGCTGCTTTGGGGCACAATAAATCTCTCGAAATTCGAGTTTTTTGATAAATCTGTTTTTAATAATTATAATGAGTTTACAATATTGTTACTTGGATGTACCGAGTAAATTACTTTGGAAAACTGATTAGGGTGTGTGTGATTTTTGTCCTGTGGTACAGTCTGGGAGTTACAGTCATTACCTGATTGTGATATTATGGAGGGTGCACCTGAACCTACATTGCTCTCTTGTGTCACCTTCTGTCGTTTTTTCCGTAGGGAATATTACGGAGCAACGCGCAGACTGAGGTCGTTTCTGCACAACTACATGAAATTTCTTTGAACTGATTACGTTTCAGCTCTGTAGCATGTGCATTTGACCATACAGTTTAAAGTTCAAGCGGCTGCAAATCAGCCCTGCATCGTGCGTATGTGGTTACTCAAGGAACAGGAGTGTATCCATGCAGTATGTTTCTTTTATATGTATAAAAAAGAGAAATAAATGTTCCACGAAATTCTTTAGCAAATACTCCAACAGCTGGTTTGCCACAATATTTTTTTCAGGGGGGGAGGGGCGGGGTGGGAGAAATTTCTGTTAAATGTTACACAAAGCTGCTGGGAACTGCTTAGTCCAAGAATCAGCTTTGCAGCTATGCAATAAAAATGTGTATGGGGAAAAGCTGAGTGGTCTTGCCTTATGTACATGGTATTTATGAAAACTTAATATAGAGTTCACCACAGGTCCCAAGTATGGGCAAGTACAGTACTGTCTTAATATGAAGAAAAATACAGTTAAAGGCTGTACTGTAGGGTTTGACTTGTACTCATATTTCCTGTGTATTTCTATGAATCTGCTAATGAAGGATGGGGCTAGGTTGTCACATTTGCACATTTTCATATTACATAAAAAAATTATATATATATATAGTATATATATATAGATATATATATATATATATATATATATATATATACTCATTTTAGTGTCCAATACTGATTAAATATTTGGGCAAATGGAAACAGATAAGTGGTACTGAGGCTTTATATGTTACACGCATAAGAGAGCATGAACCTCAAAAATCAAAATACTTTTGGGGTAGACAAACTCAAATAAACATTCGCCCAACAGAACATTTTTTCTTCTTGCACTGACGGTAATAATTCTCATATCTTTCCACTTACTGAGACATAATCCCTGTTCAACTACCAGACAAAAAAAGTTACGAAATTCTCATTTGACGCTTGTAGCAGTTGCTGAAATGCAATGACAATATCTGAGACTTAACGAGAAGAATTCCCCTACAATACAATGAGACAACATTCTCAGGCTCACATGAAAACCATCTGCTGCTCTCTGGTACAGTGTAGAGTTCTCCCAGGGTCATGTTCCAGGCATTATTACAGAGCATTGTCATTGTGCAGGTTTGGGCATGCTCCTTGGTTTTATTTTAGCACATGGAATGTATTGCTAATGAAGTGTTGAATAGGTCCCCACATTTTAAAGGGGTGGTTCATCTTTAAGGTTAACTATTCATATTCCAGGCTCTTATTCAAATCAATTTGTGGTTGCTAGGGTAATTTGGACCATAGTTACCAGATTAAGATGCAAATTGAAGAGCTGCTGAATAAAAAGATAAATAACTCAAAAACCACAAATAATAAAAAAACTAATTGCAAATTGTCTCAGAATATCATTTTCTACATCAGGAATGCCCATACTTTACTAATATGGGGTCTACTTTTAGTGATGATGTCCCATTATGATCTCCATCCATAAACGCATTGTTAGCATTTTGTTCCATGGAAAATATTACTTAAACATTATATTGATTTATGGAAAAATGTATATTGCTTTATTAAACAAACAACTGTTTCTTATGTAACCTTTACATAATAAATATCTGAATGAAAAGCATGAAACAGGAGGGTGATTTAGACAAGCTGTTTGTTGATTGTGTCTTGAGCTAAAGATCTACTGGTGGATCCCGATCTACCTTTTGGGCACCCCTGCTCTTCATCATACTAAAAGTTATCTCAAATGTGAACAACCCCTGTAATGCCTGTTTTTAATGCATAAGTCAAATTATTTTCCTGTAATTTTTTTTTTGTTGGTCTGCATTCCCGGTGGGCCCAGGTGTCAGGGGGCCCTCCTGCTTCAATGTGCAAACACCAAATATGTTGCAGGTGGGGAACTTCCCCTATTCTTTATTGTGACCACCTGTGCATCAACGTTTTGGGGGGGATTAACCCTCCCTTCGTCAGGATGTTATGACGTGTGCTGACTGTCTTGAGAATTCTGCACCACCTAAGCAGGAACATCTAAGGAAAGGTGAGAGGTGCGGCTATTTGCACATACAGAACCCCTCCTGCTTCAAAACATTTGGCCTATTCCATGGTCATTACCTATTTCTATGAGAACAAAGAGACTAAATAGATTGAATAAGAGATTATAGCATGTAAATAAAAGAGACTTGCAGAATAGAGGTTGAGTGAGGAGAGGAATTATAATAGTACTGAGAGTGAGCCCCTGGTCTAAGGTCTTTTGGTGGGCCCCTGATCTAAGATTTTTGGGTCGGCCCAGTGGCGTAACTACCGGGGGAGCAGGGGGTGCAATTGGGCCAGGCCCGCATCCCCTCAGGGCCCCCCCCGGCAGCTTGCGCACCACGAATTCCGGACGGTTCCGGGCCGATTCCGAACGGTTCCGGGCTTGCGGAGGGGGGCGGGGGAGCCTGCACCAGGACCCGCCCACCCTCTAGTTACGTTGCTGGGTGGGCCCCTGGTGTCCTACTCCAACACTGATGTTAGAAACTACTTGAAACACACCAGAAACTCTGAGAATTATACAACTCAAATATACAACTTTGTTGGGTTAGCTGGAGCCTGGCACCCTTCCATTACACATTGTACACACACACACATTTGCTCTGCTGTGCTGGTTGTTACTTTTACAAGAAGCTCAGTGTTAGCCATATTCTGCTACAGTACCGGAAGAAAATACATTTGACTGATTTCACTGGTGGTTTTCCCACCTGAGCAAAACACGTCCTATTTACAATCTTTTATGGAACTGAATTTTTTTTAAAAAAACAGTATGTATGGAAACTAAACTTTTGTTTGTCAATAATAAAATGGCATTAAATGTATTTACTTTGGGTTACTGCGTCGCTTTATGGTTAATCCTTTATGCATTCCACCGTTGGAGACCACAGGAACTAGGGATGCATTGAATCCACTATTTAGGATTTGGCCGAATCCCTGAATCCTTTGGCCCAACACCTAATCAAATCCTAATTTGCACATACAAATTAGGGTCAGGAAAAGAAAAAGTGGAAAAAATTCTTCTTTTGTGACTAAAAATTATGTTATTTCCCTACCCGCCCCTAACTAACATATGCAAATTCGGATTCGGCCATGTACAAGGATTCGGCCGAATCCTACTGAAAAAGGCAGAATCCTGGCCGAATTCCGACCGGAATTCTGGATTCAGTGCATCCCTAAACAGGAACAAATGCAGCCCATGCTTCCTTATCACGCAGTACTCATTAAGGAACAAATCAGATATCACATATAAGGTACCACAGTTTTGCATATACAGGTAAAGCTGGCCATAGATGTTGAGATTTTTAAAAGATCAGATCCTGATCGTGAGACCACGATCTTCTCTGAACGATCGTACGATCGTACGAATTTACCATCAACTAAAAAGACCAATTTGCCAGGAAAACAAAGGGGAGCTGCCTGCTTGGCCCTGCAAACATAGATAGATTGCACTGGGACCAACAAAGATATTTTGACCTGGCCGATCAATTTCCTGACAAATGTCGGCCGAAAAATCATAAAATGTTCGATCATTCTAATCCCACTAACTGCACGATAATTTCAAAGGATTGGTCGGGCTTCACTAAAATCGGCCGTTCGGCAAGAAAAATCTTTGTGTCTATGGGGGCCTTAAGGGATCCTTATCCAGAAAGCTCCAAATTACGGGATGGTCATCTCCCATAGATTCCATTTGAATCAAACAAATCTGATTTTTAAAAATGATTTCCTTTTTCTCTGAAATAAAAAACCGTACCTTGTACATGATCCCAACTAATATATGATTAATCCTTATTGGAGACAAAACAATCCCATTGGGTTTATTTAATATTTAAATGATTTATATTATGGAGTGCCAAATTACAGAAAGACACCTTATACGGAAAATCCCAGGTCCAGAGCATTCTAGATAACAGGTCCCAAACCTGTATATGGTCAGTGTCTAGATCTATGATAATGATGTGATATGTTCATATGTATTAGTTGCCAGATAACACAGGATCCAATTGGATATGCTCAAAAAACTGTTTCTGTGTGATCACCTTCCACAGTAGTGAACATCAAGGGAGGTTGTGGCAAGTGATAAAAATTTAAACCCTGTCCAACCTCTTCCAGCATGGTGTAGTAACAGGAATTTTCAGATAGGATACCCAGATATTGTTGGCAGAAAAAAAAACCTTTTAGAATTCTTCATGGATTTATCATGAGAAGGATCTATTCTCCAGAATGCTTGGGACCTGTAGTTTTCCAAACAAGGGGTCTTTGACTCACCATACATTATATTAGTGTCTTGCCACTAATATGGATTAACACATGTTAGTTTCCAATGAAATACAAGGTACTGTTCTTTCATAGAAAAAAGGGAACACAGTAACAAAATAAGAACTATTTGCTTAAATAGTACTCTATGGGAGATGGACCTCCCATATTTCAGAGGCTTCTGGAGAATAAATCCCATACCTGTTTTAAGAAATGCAGGATTGTTTTAGCAAAAAATAAAAGGTTAAACAGTCCATTCATTAAATGTCATTCATACTTTTCTGAATGTTTTCTCAAAACAATCTTCACCCCTCCCCCCACTCACATACACATATTATTTTTGTTTTACACCTATTTCCCTACTGTCCATTTAGTGAGTTACCGATGTCTGACTAAGAACTCTTGACTGACTATACAGGCATAGGATCCGTTATCTTGAAACCCGTTATCCTGAAAGCTGTGAATTACGAGAAGTTTATCTCCCATAGACTCTATTTGAATCAAATAATGCAAATTTTTAAAAAATTATTTCCTTTTTTCTGTGATAATAAAACAGCACCTTGTACTTGATCCTAACTAAGATATAAACAATCCTTACTGGAGACAAAACAATCCTGTTGGGCTTAATTAACATTCCAGTCGTTTTTTAGTAGACTTAAGATATGGAGATCCAAATTACAGAAAGATCCCTTATTGAGAAAACCCCAGGTCCTGAGCATTCTGTATAAAAGGTCCCATACCTGTATATCCCCATGTACTTAATATGGCATATTCTAAATGTTACTCTCCTTCATTATTAGTTCTGCCAAGACCTTTATGGGGCGAGGCAAATGCTGAAAAACATCTCGTCTCATGGTGAGCGTCAGGGAATATCTGAAAGGTAACTCTATACTTCCTGTTACCTGACAGTGCTGGTTGTTTAGGGGGGAGGGATAAATTGAACGCCTGTCAAGGCAAAGGATAGAGGTGAGCACTTCACACAGGCACTATTGCTAAATTTGTATTGTCTGCATGGGGTGGGTGGGAAGGGGTATTAAATAAAGATTATAACCAGATGTTGGGTAGTATCCTTTAATGAGTGTGCTGTCGTAGAACTGACAGTCAAATAAAAACTGAGGATCAGGTCACTGGCAGAACAACATAAAATCATGATTTATTCCACTTACCATGGGCCCTGCTAATTTTAAGATCATAAAAACATGTCACTGTGTCTGCAAGAATGCTTCCTATGCCTAAGCATTTCTTTTAAACTCTTTTTCATTGCACACAAATGCATTTCACCACATAAAGGATCATTATAAATAAATAATCATAGTAAAAGATACCCCTTGAACTTTAGCCAATGGCAAGGTGAATATATTGGTTTGGTGTTCCATTGAAAGCTAAAATGTAGTTCTTAAAGGATGAATAAACGTTGTTAATTATGGGTTACACGTGTGTTTGAGATGTAGGGGCATATGTAGGGGCATATATAGATCATGGGGTTTTTATACTGGGGCCAGGAAGGAAATCATGAGAAGCAGAACAAGGGTAAGTCATTGTCTACAAGGATGGTCTGACCCTCTCACCTTCCTTAAGTGAAGGGAAGATGCTCACCACGGGGGAAATTTACAAAGGGCGAAGTGGCTAATGCTGGCGAAAATTCGCCAGTGTGACGTCATTTCGGCACTTTGCCAAGGAGATCTGGCGAATTTACACTGGTTAGTGAATTTGCCCCCAAGCAGCAAGTTGCCTTGCCAAGATACTATACTTTGCTTTAAGGCAAGACTACCTCTGCACATCATATACAGTACAGGGTACTAGAGAGGAGAAAGTGAGTCACAAGCACCTCTTGTGGCAAGCATAGTGAGAGATGTTGGAGAGAAGCAGCTACAAACTATTAAACAAAAGGTAAGTGGGGTACAATGAAACAGGTTAAATTAAGAGAAAAGTGCTATAGTTAAGGGTTAAGTGAAAGTGCTATAGTAAAAAATAGGTAAGCAAGGATGAAACCTAGCCGGAAAGACAGAAAACAGCAGTACAATGTTGGGAAAATAAGAGGTTAATATCAAACTAGATTGAAGAAAGACGTGGGGTGGGGGGGTCACCAACAGAATTACAGAAAGAAAGAAACAAGGAAGTAAACACTAGCAGCAAGATTTCACAGCCTCACCGTTGTCACTGAACTCCTCATAGCACAACAGGTTGTTCTGGTTCTGATGCTTTATAAATGTCTGCCATTATAAGTGCAATAGTGCTAACATGACTGCCACTCGCAGAGAGTCATAGCTAACATTTACAAATCAAACATGCATCCCTGTAATGAATGTTTTGAGTTTTATGTAAAGTTTTCTGGCACTGGGATGCATTTGTGCTCATATTATGGACATAATTGCTAATTTAAGGGGGTTGTTTAGCAGCTCTCCAGTTTGCAATTTCAGTAGTCTGGTTGCTAGGGTCCAAATCACCCATTGCATTGATTTGAATAAGAGACTGGAATATGAATAAGAGAGGACCTGACTCGAAAGATGAGTAATACAATGAAGCAATACATTTGTATCTCTACAGAGCATTTTTTTAAATCTGGAAAGAGTCAGAAGAAAAAGGCTAATAATTCAAAACTATAAAAAATAGGACAAGTTGAAAAGTTGCTCAGAATTAGCCATTCTATAACATACTAAAAGTTAATTTGAAGCTGAACCACTCTTTATGTTGTCACTACTTAACTACAATTCATAGCCATTGTACAATAGGTCCCAGACATTCCTGTACCATAGGAGTCATGGAGGAAAAAGTTGGAAGGTAACAGGGGCAGAAAGAGGTATGCAGGAGGATGGAGCAATTTTACAAAATGCAAACACAGAGAAATGTAAGAGCACCACAGCTGCCTTCATCTGTGCACTTGAATTTATTAATATAGTATCTGTATTGCATTGAATTTGTATGTAAGTATTTCCTTGAAAGGCACAAACACAGTAACAGAACTACCTGGCGTGGGGCCTGGGTGTAGGCTATGCAGCTGGGCCCCCCTACAGAAGTGGAGATCGAGGCGGATTCACAAGCGCTGGTGGGCCCTGGGCAGTCACAACCTGCACATCCCTGGCAGTTCTACCACTGCACAAACACAAATGGGGTATAGCTATTAGACACTCTAATAAATACTAAGAGTTTCAATGCACTATTCAAATGATGTCCCTGCCTGGAAGAGATTGCAATTAGTTAAATGTAAAAATATGATCTTGTATACAGAAAGAAGTTCTATATAAATATAAATTAATTCGATGTATTATAATCTCATGCAGAATACTGTATTGTGTTGTTTTATTTTAATTAGTTAGGGCTCTGACAGTTGGAGTGTTTTGATTGTGAATATGGTTGTGGCGGAATGGATGCTATCTCCCAACATTTCACTTCTGCAAACCTGCCATGATAGTACATTATAGCCTTGCAAATTATGGAGCAGGCCTTTTGTACTTATAATATTGCCCTCACCCCCTCCTCCTGTTCCCCAGGGCGTGGGACCAAGGTTCTGAAATGTGGCCTGTACCCAGAACTGATGGTAACCCTACTCTCCAAGTCACATATTTTCATGTTGGGTATTACTGTGCTGCTGTTATTCTTACTTCCCTTGTCACTATTTAGCCAAGACTGGCACAGTTCATGTATCCCAAAAGTGGTAGGGCACAAGTTTGCCTGGTTAGGTCTGACCCAACAAGTTCCAATTTTCAATTATGGAATGTGGCTGGTGTGCCTTATCTTCATGCATAACTACAGAGGAAGCAGACCCTGGGATCCCAGGTGGTATAGGGGGCCCCATGAGTCTCTAATTAATGAGCAATACTATATTAATATATATTGGTAAAACAGGATAACCTCTGGACATGTTAGGGGCCTTAAATATAATTTGCTGTGGGGCCCCTGTTACGCCACTGCACATTTATGTGTGTGATAAATACAAAAGGATCCAGATTGTTGTCTTACTCATACTTATCTTTTTGATATAGGATCTTAACATTACACTTAGTAATATACTGGCAGACACATGCAACATAATTATAAACTCTATTTAAGGAAAAGTGGAACTACAATATAAAACACCAGTTAAGGAAGGAAGTCTGAGTGTTCTTTGTCGATGTTCCCTATTTAATTTTTTTTTTTTTTTTTTTGGAAATCTTCCTGTTTTGCTCGAAAATTAATCAAGCTTACATTTTTTTTATTGAATACACTGTGTATGGTAAATCACAGAAAATAAGTAGGGATTGCACATGTGCATTGGGGCCCATTGATACAAAGAAGGCTAATCATTTCTTGAATATATAATATTAAGTAAGTCAGTAATTCAGTTCAGTAATTTCAGTCATTTTCTATGAAATAGGGTCCAAAAATATTTCTTCAATGGGGGCTATATGTTCTTGATTTTAACCAATTTAATAAATTTTGTTTCTTTATTAGCCTCATGAGTATTATTAAAGGGCAAGTTAACCTCAAAATAAAAATGTGTCTATTCAAGAAAACATAATTTTAAGCAACTTTCCAATATACATTTATTAAAAATGTTAAGTGCTTATAAAGTTATTTGAAAAAATATTGCTATTGAAAGCGGCATTTGCTGAAATCCTTGTTGTTACTTTTTCAACAATGTTGCAAAAGTCTGAGTTCCCCTGCAAAGACAGGTCTGTTAATCAGCTGCCTTGTCTTACATTGTATCAACAGTCTGAGCCATCAGTGCAGAGAATAGAAAAGGGTCAAATAAACATTGCTTTCAATAGCATTATATATACAAATACCTTAAAAACCATAAACAATTTGTAATGAATGTATATTGCAAAGTTGCTTAGAATCATGTTTTCTTTTATTAGGCAGAAATTTAAATTTGTGGTTGACTTTCCCTTAAATAGACTCATAATGTTAATAACATTCACATTCAGTGATATTGCTAGTGGTATTTAAATGTCATTTACACCACCTTGTAAGCTCTAGTAAACCATTTTTGCTGTTAACTTAACTTTATGAACAGCTTATCAGAATAGACATGCTGTATATCAGAACTTGAATGCAATTCCTTTCCTAAATAATCCTCCATTAGTAGTGGTCAGGGTCGGAATGGCCTACAACCATAATGGGCCCCAGTCTGGGACAATTCCCATCAAGCACTTTTTTTATTTCCACCATAAACCCATGTAAGATTTACACAATTTGGTACTGTTTCCATCTCATTTTTGTGAGAGTGTATATGCTGAATTACTGCCATTAAAACAAGTACAAAAAGCAATTAAAGTTAAGGTCCAACATAACTTCACACGGTAATATACTACATTTATGAAGCTCACCAGGTAGAGATTCTCCAGTTCACTGGATTTTATAATTTTTTTGTTAAATATGCCTCTATAAATCCTATGTATGAGAAGAGAAGCTGTGAAATTTCCCACTGGTGAACTCTAGCGAGATATTATCTGTATATTTCTGTTTGATACTTATGCCCTATATACACATACAGAGACTTGTGGTTGCAGATGGGCACTGGAGAGAATACTAAGTATCAGCACATTTTAGCAGATGTGTTTTATCTGTTTTGGAAAAAATGAAATATTATATGCACATCTATTAATATTTAATATGCGTTCTTATTCATATATTGATTTATCTGCTCTGTATAAGAGCACATTTTCTTACTCTGGTCACCCTTGAACTTTTTGACTGGGTCAGAGGCTAAGGAAATTGTCCATTTACTGCAAAGAAACCACCTGATCAATCCTTAATAAAAAAAGCCAATAAGTTTTGGAAAAACAAGGACCCATCAGTGAGCACTTCCATGCCTGGATCAAAGTCAATTCAAAAGGTCTTTAATTGTATTCCTAATGAGCTGCTTGATGATTAATTCATTTTCTTTCTGATGCACATGCTTCTTCTTCATTTGTTGACCTGAATACACTACTGAGTTGTTGTTTTTTAAATACTGAAAAAAAGTTGAAAAGAAAATGTAGAGCAGCCTCTATATCCATTTATTGGAACTGATCATGCTTATTTGATTAGATGTTAACATTGAGCTCCCTCTACTGGTACCAGTAATGAAGTATTATACATTTGTTATAAGTTACAGAATGATGAAAAAGTCCGTACATTTGAAGGTTCAAGTACAAAGTGCAGAGCAGGGAGCAAAGTGCAAGAAACAGGTGCAAAACATAATTTTTTGCATGTTTACACCCGGCCCTGCACTTTGCACCATGGGTTCAGGTCTTTGCACTCCCGAGACCTCTGCTTCCATGATAAATACAGGACTGTGGGTGTTTATTATCACTGTATTCACAGGCTGGTTCAGCCTGGAGTTGATATGTAGGTGTCCCCCATCCTGTCCCCTAATTAGTGTGTCATTCAGACCCAGAGGGTGCAGGATTGTCCTTTCTGCCTACCCTAAGCACGTTTAAAGGAGAATTAACCCTAATAATGAATGTCATATTTTAGATACTGAACTTATTGCACCAGCCTAAAGTTTCAACTTGTCAATAGCAGCAATGATCCAGGACTTCAAACTTGTCCTAGGGGGTCACCATCTTTGAAATTGTCTGTGACACACACATGCTCAGTGGGCTCTGATCAGCTGTTGAAAAGCTAAGCTTAGGGGTCATCACAAATTATCAAGCAGAAAATGAGGTTGGCCTATGATGTAAGCTAATGCTACAGGGCTGCTTATTAAATTCTGATATTAATTGCACTGGTTTCTGTGATGCCATGTAGTAATTATCTGTATTAATTACTAATCAGCCTTATATTGTGACATTTCTATTCTAAGTGCAGGTGCAGTGAATTAGCAGAAAAGAAGATTGGAAGCTACTGGTGTATATTTGGAGACACAGATTTTTACTGCTAAAGTGCTGTGGTTGCCTTGGGCTGGTACAGAAGTCCAAAATATTATGTACAACATTTTTAGTTACTTCTTTAGTTAAGCTTTAGTTCTTCTTTAATGACAGGGCTGCCTTACCCTATCTGCATTTTGCTCTGAGCACTCTGGGTTTTTAATAGTTTGCAAGGTGCAGAACGCAGCAATGCCCTGGACACAAATGTTAACTTAAAAGGGTTATAGAAATGAAAAGAAGTAAAACCCCTCTCTATTCAATTAACCACCAATTAAAGAAAATTCAAGTATTAGTGCAGCAGTGTCAGAGTTTATTAACAGTTTCGTTAAAGGTTACTAACCCAGTGTTGCTTCAATTATTGGGCAGCCATTGCTGGGTTACCCAATAAAGTGCTATGTGCTAGGTGCTAATAATTCATCAGCAATTAAAAATCATGTAACAGGATTAATTAATATTGTGCTATAAAGTGCTAGTGCTTCAAATGAAATTAAGAAGTTGACTTAAATAACCAGGATTAAATTGACCCAGGTGAGATTAAAGTTAATTCATTATTATATATCACACATTAAAATCCATTCATTATAGAAGACTGTAAATAACTGATTAACTGTTAAAAAGTAAACTTTACTAAATTCATTAAAATTGCTGCAAATCAATTTAGGTAATCTTTGAAAACTGCATAAAAATTGGTGAGTAATAATTAATCCATACACCCCCGTTAAAGTTATAGGGTGTTAAAAAACGTTTGCATAAAATTATTCAAAGGAGACCAGCATTGAAAGAGAAAGGAGGAATAGGAAAATTGTTAGAGGTGGAGAAGTCCCAAGTTCTAGCTGCCTGTATTTTTCTAAGTCTGGGACCCCACACGGAGGAGAAAGTAGGTCACTGGGGACTGTAGTCTCGATATTACCTTTCTATCTTATAATTCGGAGAGCTAATCTTCCCTATAAAACTACAAATCCCACAGTGCCATTGGATAACAGGTAAGATTTTAAAAGAAGAATCAATGCGGTCGCAAAGGTTTAAAATCAATAGGAAATTCTTTTGCAATAGTAAAAATAAGGAAAGCGCCCAGGAGACTTCACAAAAAGCGCTTCCCAGTGTGCCAACACGTGTTTCGCCTGCTGGCTTTGTCAAGGCAAAATCTAAAAGTGACTCGTTTGGTGTGGTATCTTTATCACTTCCTGAATACAAAGTCTCGCGATACTTGAAAATGAGATCTCGCGATGAGGTCTCGCGATACTTGAAAATGGGATCTCACGATGAGATCTCGCGATACTTGGAAATGGGATCTCACAATGAGATCTCGCAGTACTTGGAAATGAGATCTCGCAATGAGATCTCGCGAGAGTTACATTGGGGAAGATATGTGTATATCGTTGCTAAGCGACAGTCACATTTCAGATGTATTTGGTTAAATCAATATATAACTCACTGGTATCTATAACAACCACCGGTATTTATTGAAGAAGAGATGTTAATAAAACTTATTATTATTTATTACCAAGATTATTTAAATAAAATGTTAGTGGAATAGTGTCTACTATTAGAAGGAATTGCTATGTTAAACCAAATACCTAAATCATAATTATTAAAGAAAAGCATTAAATAGTATATTTTCATTGATCCCATTGGGTGAAACTGAATTTAATTTGAAAATCCAATGTGTTTCCCGTTTGAGTAATTCTTGTTCCAGATCACCCCCTCTGATTCCCAATTGGATCTGTTCTATAGCCCAAAATTTGACATTGGAGGGGTTCATATTGTGATATTGTTTGAAATGACTTGCGACTGTGGATAATATTTTATCTGATTTACCTATTTTATCCGCATTTCTGATTGAACTGCAATGTTGTTGTATTCTGAGTTTGAGCATCTGTGTTGTCATCCCAACGTATTGTTTCTTACAAGGGCACTCCAGTACATAAATTACTCCCTTGGTTCTGCAATTAATGTAATCCTTGATTGTATGATTAATGTTAAATCTATCACTGAATTTTGTGCTTTTGATCATGTGATCACACATATTGCAATTTCCACAGGGGAAGCAGCCCTTAATGATATTGGGTCTGCTGGGTGTCTGGAAGTGACTTCTCGATAGTAGGTCTTTCAGATTAGGGCTACGTCTGTAGCATACAGAAACTGTATCTTGTAGAACAGTATCTAGAACCGTGTCTTCTTTCAAAACCGACCAGTGTTTATTAATAATTTGATTAATTGTCTTGCTGTTAGAGTTATATGTAGTTATAAACCTGACCGTGTTATCTTGCTGAGACCTAGTCTTTGGATGGAGCAATTGTTCTCTTTCAGTCCTTAAAGCTCTATGATAAGCTCTCTTTATGAGTTTACCGGAGTATCCCCTTTGTTTTAATCTGTTTTTAAGTAGTACCGCTTGTTCTTTAAAGAGAACATGAGAGGAACAGTTCCGTTTTAGTCTTAAAAATTCCCCTATAGGGAGTGATTTTTTCACAGAATACGGATGATGACTAGAGAAACTTAGCAAGGAATTAGTAGCAAGGAAAAAGAGACAGCCACTAATTCCTTGCTAAGTTTTTTAACCAAATACATCTGAAATGTGACTGTCGCTTAGCAACGATATACACATATCTTCCCCAATGTAACTCTCGCGAGATCTCATTGCGAGATCTCATTTCCAAGTACTGCGAGATCTCATTGTGAGATCCCATTTCCAAGTATCGCGAGATCTCATCGTGAGATCCCATTTTCAAGTATCGCGAGACCTCATCGCGAGATCTCATTTTCAAGTATCGCGAGACTTTGTATTCAGGAAGTGATAAAGATACCACACCAAACGAGTCACTTTTAGATTTTGCCTTGACAAAGCCAGCAGGCGAAACACGTGTTGGCACGCTGGGAAGCGCTTTTTGTGAAGTCTCCTGGGCGCTTTCCTTATTTTTACTATTGCAAAAGAATTTCCTATTGATTTTAAACCTTTGCGACCGCATTGATTCTTCTTTTAAAATCTTACCTGTTATCCAATGGCACTGTGGGATTTGTAGTTTTATAGGGAAGATTAGCTCTCCGAATTATAAGATAGAAAGGTAATATCGAGACTACAGTCCCCAGTGACCTACTTTCTCCTCCGTGTGGGGTCCCAGACTTAGAAAAATACAGGCAGCTAGAACTTGGGACTTCTCCACCTCTAACAATTTTCCTATTCCTCCTTTCTCTTTCAATGCTGGTCTCCTTTGAATAATTTTATGCAAACGTTTTTTAACACCCTATAACTTTAACGGGGGTGTATGGATTAATTATTACTCACCAATTTTTATGCAGTTTTCAAAGATTACCTTAATTGATTTGCAGCAATTTTAATGAATTTAGTAAAGTTTACTTTTTAACAGTTAATCAGTTATTTACAGTCTTCTATAATGAATGGATTTTAATGTGTGATATATAATAATGAATTAACTTTAATCTCACCTGGGTCAATTTAATCCTGGTTATTTAAGTCAACTTCTTAATTTCATTTGAAGCACTAGCACTTTATAGCACAATATTAATTAATCCTGTTACATGATTTTTAATTGCTGATGAATTATTAGCACCTAGCACATAGCACTTTATTGGGTAACCCAGCAATGGCTGCCCAATAATTGAAGCAACACTGGTTTAGTAACCTTTAACGAAACTGTTAATAAACTCTGACACTGCTGCACTAATACTTGAATTTTCTTTAATTGGTGGTTAATTGAATAGAGAGGGGTTTTACTTCTTTTCATTTCTATAACACATTATTTTGGTAATCACACCTCTTTCGTTCGGAAAACGTATTGCTTTTTTAGGAAGGTACACTGAACAATTCTTTCTTTATAAACTTAAAAGGGTTTTCACCTTTGAGTTAACTTTTAGTATGATGTAGAGAGTGGTATTCTGAAACAATTTGCAATATTTTGATATTATATGTGTAGCTTTTGAGATTTTTGAGCTTTTTATTCAACAGCTCTCCAGATTGCAATTTCAGCTAGGATTCAATTTACCCTAGCAACCTTGTATTGGTTTGAATAAGAAACTGGGATATGAATAGGAAAGGGGCCTAGATAGAAAGATGAGTAATAAAAAGTAGCAATAACAATACATGTGTAGACTTACAGAGCATTTGTTTTCAGAAGGGGGCAATGAACCCCATTTGAAAGCTGAAAAGAGTCAGAAGAAGAAGGCAAATAACAGAAAAAAATATATAGAAAATAAATAATGAAGACCATTTGAAAAGTTTCTTATAACTGGCCATTCTATAACATACTAAAAGTTAACTTGAAGGTGAACCACCCGTTATATGGGCACTAAGTGGTGTGATTTTGTGCCTGCTGGGCTAATGTCATTTCTATTGGTATATAAACTGAGGCCCAACAAGTTCAGTCCTGAATAATATTGGTATATTTCAGCTGCCAGAGCAATTTTCATGAATGAAAGTCTACCTATTAAGGACAGGGTATATCCGTACATGCTGTATAAATGGCATCCTTCTGTGGGTAACAATCATTAGTTACAAATGTATTTTGCATTCGTTTTACAAAACTTTTTTGTCCTGCAGCAACTTGTTACACAATCATTGCATGTTTAAAGACACTTACAATGGTCACAGTCTGACAGCAGAAGCGCAAACTGGGCTCTCATTTCAGCAATATGAAAAAAAAAAGATTCACGTCACTTGTTTTCCAATGCTCTACATAAACTGTGCACATCTGTGTGTGCTTCGGCCACGCCAGCATGATTTGGCAAATATCGCTGACCGTGCTCTGACCTGTAAAGTGACTACAGTCACAGCGTTAGGTAAGTAAAGGCAAGCCAGCACATGTGGGCCCACACGAATGGCATGGTTTGTTTTATATACAGTATGGGGTTTTATATATAAGGCTGAGATAAAACTGCACAGCAACAAACCTCTTTGTGATAAGTTCACTATATTATTGTAGTTCAGTCACGAACCTGATTGGTCAAATGCCCTAAACCTGATCAGCCTGTTAGACGATTCAGCTTGAAAGGCAGGAAGAAAGTTAGCCCTCTGTGTGGACATTGGCAGGCTTTCTTTGCATGGAGACAGATGATTTCAGGAAAAGAGCATTGACAATGACAGTTACTGACAAGACAGAATCTGCAAGTAGTTTGTAAACACCTTTATTGAAGGCTTAAACAAAAGCATAATGTACATAAGTGACCAATTTTATTTTTGTGTTGATTAATACAGTGCAATTGAATGGGCGTAACCTTAGTCTGAGCTGATAATTCAACTCCTTTATAGTAAGTAGCAGCCTCAAGTTTTATTTACTTTTCTACTGTCTAGTCAGAAGCTGGTTATGACATTGGCAAATTATCCGGAAACCCGTTATGCAAAAAGCTCTAAATTAGAAAGGCCGTCTCCCATAGACTCAGTTTTATCCAAATAATCCAAATTTTTAAAAATGTCATTTTCTCTGTAATTAAAACAGTACATTTTACTTTATCCTAACTAAATTATAATTAATCCTTACTGGAAGCAAAACCAGCCGATTGGGTTTATGTAATGTTACTAGATTTTCTAGTAGACATAAGTTATGAAGATCCAAATTACAGAAAGATCCATTATCCAGAAAATACCAGGTCCTGAGCATTCTTGATAACAGGTGCCATACCTGTAGCAGGTTCTCTGGATGCTTCCCTGCTCAGGTCTCTTGCATTATATGACAGGAGTTATAGAGGTGAGCAAGAAAGCATCAGGAGATGCTGCATTCAAAACTGTGATTAAACCCTAGCAACCAGCAATTTGTAGCACCAGACAGTGAACATTCTATTTACAGATGTCTGTCCAGCATCTACAGATATAATTTTGCTTTCAGTTTCATATCAGAATAATTTTACTCCTATAGGTGAGTAGGGAGTCAACAATTTCTGCCCATTCTTCTTGACAAAACTGCTGAAGCGTTGTCAGGTTAATTGTGGCCACTTCCTCAGAAGCTAATGGCAGCCTACCTTGATCTCTCTTATGAAAGTACAAACCCCTCCCATAATATACATTAACCCCTTTCCTTTCATCTTGCCCTCAACCTTGACCACTTTCCTAGTCTTTCGGGACATGCCCCTTGAATTACTTCATAATCTGAATGTGAGGTGGCCGATTTCTCTATAAATGAGCACCAAGACTTTTGGGTAATTAAGGTGTGTGGTTACCTCTAACCACTTCTGTTTGCTTCTCCAATGCCCTTCTAACCAGTCACTGCCTTCTGTATTCAGAGCCATGGTTGTGCCATATGCTTTCCATTTCTTATTAATAGACTTAAGGGTGCACCCATAGATGTTAGTTCAATGTTATTTATGATCCAACAGTGATGGTTGGGTTATACATATCTGTGCCATCATGATGCTGTTTGCTTAAATATGTTCTCTAACCAACTCTGGGGCCTTTATCCTCACACTGGAGAACTCCATTCATCTAATTTTATGACATTCATTGCATAACAGCTTATTTAGTGTTTCAAAGTAAAGAGGGTGAATACTTATGCACATTTTGTTATTTTCTACTTTTCCACAATATTGTGGATTATTTTTGTGTAGATCAATTACATAAAATTATAAGTTTAATTTAATAACAATTTGCTTAATACTTTTACAAGTCAGCGTATAAACACTTTCCAGATAGTGCCCAATTTAGAACTGAAATGAAGACCCCAGAACTGCAATGCAGTAGAGCTCACGATTGAGCCAGCATTCAATTTAATAACAAGCTCAGCTATTTCAAAACACACACATGCGAATAATAATCATGTTTCCTTATACAACATATGTTTATGGGGTTGTCCACCTTTCAAACACTTTTTTTCAGTTGAGTTGTATTCAGATTGTTCACCAGAAATACAGACTTTTTTCAATTGCTCTCCATCTTTTATTTTTTATGAATAAAGTTTAATGTTCCTGTCGGGTTCAGGCCGACTCACACAAACGGTATTGGGGCTGCGACCTAAGTATGCGCTTCTTCCAACAACGTCTGTTTATAGACATGTGCCTACCGCCCGGCCCTCTGTGATGTCAGAGATGGGGGCAGGTCAGGCACGGGTATATAAAGTGAATCAGAATGGTGCATTAGGGTTGGGTACGGGTGCAGAGTGGTGGGTTAGGGTTGGAGGCAGGTTGGCAATTTGTCAACTCTTACATCACTATCATCGACCCCCTCCCAGAGCTGCATCAGAAAGTGAAAAATTAAGCTTTAGACTTTAATATTATAAAAACAAAGAAAATAGTTTTTGTAAAAATAGTAATTGCAAAGTTTTTATTTCTGATGAAACCAAATGAACTGAAAAAAGTACTTGAAGGTGAACAACCCCCTTTAATATCCAAATCCCTGCTTTAACTATAGCCTTGAGAAATTAATTATTCTTGGTACTTAAAACAAATGACTCAAAAGAGAAATAAAAGTTCAAACTAGTTGAAAAATTGAACTTATTTGAAAATATAGTATTTTACAAGTTTTGGTATTCACAAATTGCCACTTGCAAGTATCAACTTGCAATAGCTTCAATGTACTGGGAGAGCATTATGAATGCAGCCTTTAAAAGACAGCAAATAAAAAAAAATCTTATGGTGCCATCTTGTGGCAACAGTTAAAGAGGACCTGGTTGAAAAGCAGTTACGTATTTTATACATCCCGAAAGCTCTACTTGTACATGTAGTACAGTAAAAACTACATTAGAAGAACAAACAGGGTCAATATAATAAAAAAAATAAAAGATAAATATAAAATATAGTTACATTTAAGTTTATGTACTAACAAGACAAGAGAAAGGAGGCCCTTGTCCCTTAGAGTAATCTAAGTTATTTTTATTGACCAATAGTCATATTTTAAAGATGTACTATATCTAAAAGGGATTTGCTTGACTATAACAATGGTCTGTGGGCTCCACAGTCTATAAAACAGCACAATTTGGTTGGTATCCCACCATGTTGTATGTACAGATAAATGCACACAGAGTTGCACTGAGAGACGTTAATGCGTATGCACATCTGGAAATTCTTCATAGCAGATGGGGCTGCAAGACAGAGACTAGGCACTATAAGTAATTATACTATTTTGTTTTTGTTTTAGGGGCATGTTTACTAACATTGGAGATAAATATCTGGAGAGATTTCTGGAGATGTTGCCCATAGCAACCAATCAGATCTTTGCTTTTGTTTTCTAACTTGGCTGTGGCTGTTTAAATCTAATTGCTGATTGGTTGCCATGGGCAACATCTCCAGAAATCTCTCCAGATATTTATCTCCAATGTTAGTAAACATGCCCCTTAGTCTGTTTATAACATTTTCACATGTATAGCTGTCACAATATTCAGGCTTACATGCAAACATTTCCGGTGTGCACACAAATAGTTCTGATATTATACACCATTTGTAGTTAACAAGATTTATACATAGAGATAGATTTAAACTATTTGAAACAAAAAAAGAAAAAGAGAAATAAAAACAAGCCAAAGTAAATGGATACCTCTCTCCAGAATACAGTGTGACTGATTCATTTATTTCAATCACCTCAAAATCCCCTATGGGTATAATATTTATTTATCTTGAAACCTTCAACATTATCTTGAAAGCTTCATGACCCCTAGAAAGGGTACTGTGAAATCTATATTTGATCCACAGTTGTCATATTAAACTGAATGATTGCTGTTTCTCTAAAAATATACTGGTCAACTGCTCTTTAGAAGAGATCTCATCCATTTCTAGTTTCACCAGCTGAAAGTTTATAAAAGGTGATTTATAATACTAAGCAATGATCATGCAGCAATTGTTGTGCTGATATAAATAGACTATTGCGCAACAGTATAAACCATCTGGGGCCATAAGGGCCACATAAGAGTCCCATCTTAAATTAATGTGTAAAATAGAGAATATTAAGTTATACAGTCTTATCCAAAAGCAGACTGCATTGGGACAATTCCACCATATATGGATATAAATCCACAGGAAGAAAAACAATAAAAAAGTTCTCATCTGCCCCTGGGTAGATTTTTCTATTCAAGCTGGGATGACATACCAGAGAAATAAAACTTTATACAGAGTTAATAGTAGATGTAGGGCACACCAATTTGTAAATGTTCTGGATAATAGTATAAGAGGTGCAAAAACCATAGGTTACCCCTACATAAGGTAATATAAAGCAATTTAATATATCTGTAGGTCTGCACTCTCAAAAAATACAATTTAGAGAAAAAAGTGGTATCTAAAAAAGCTTTACTTTTATACAGAGAAAATGTTTACACATAATGCCTTAATATATTGGCATACATTGTACAATACATCAAATAACAATGCACATTATATGTACCACTCATTGGTTAAACATAGCAAGAAAAAAACACATTCAGAAAAACACCAACAAGGAGCGGATACACCTACCAATAGAATGAGAATGGCCCCAACGTTTCGGCACCAAGGCCTTTCTCAAGGGGATTCCATAAGTGCCCTTGCGGTCACCTATACGTGGGACAAACTACCAGGATGGTCAGAGAAAGGATTCGAGAGCATAAGTCAGCTATCAAGTTAAAAAAAATTGGACCAAGCTGTTTCTGGCCATTTCAACGAAAAAGGCCATGGAGTTCAACAGTTACAATGCCAGATCATAGATAGTGTACCAACATTACACCGTGGTGGTGATAGAACGAAAGAGCTCTTAATTAAGGAAGCAAAGTGGATTCGTATTCTGGAAGCTCTAGAACCCCATGATCTAAATCGAGAGTACGATTTGCACTTTATATTTCGATAGTTTTTACCTGTACTTTTGGATGTTTTTAAATAATTGATTTTAATGTGGTTGTCGCTTTATCTTTTACAGATTATGGATCAGTCTAAAAAAACTACCAAGACAGATTTGTATGAAAAACATATCGAGTTAGCCATATGAGTAGAAGGATAGTCGTACAAGAAGTAGATAAGTGACACAATTATTTTTGCAACAATGTATGTTTTTATTGTGGATCTGTTACTATAACATGTGAGAAAGCCAATAGAGCGCACTGTGTAAAAACACTATAAATTGTAACAATGTGACTTAAACAGTAGCTTGATAAAGGGCCAAGATTAGGCTAGAAACATTGAACGTTCCGGATCAGAAGCCAAATGTCCCAATAAAGGCTTTTTATTTAAAAATAAGTGCTGTGTCATATATTGGAGATTAATTCTAAACAACCACTTACATTTGAGATTTAGTAAATAACCTCCTGTGTGTCAAGAATGATTACACTGCAGTGGATCAGTAATTGAAAACCTCCAATCTTGGAGTGCTTCTTTATCTCAGAAAACACAGTCCTGAATTTTGTCACATTTATATTAATTAGACTATGTTCATATCTCCAATACATATGTGAATATTCATGTATAATCACAGGGGTACTTAAAAATTGAAGTTTAAATGTATTAATGTCATATATGATTGGGCACATTATGCCAGGGCAGAAAACAATTAATATTGTATGGAGCAGAGTTATCAATATGTGTATGGTGCCCAATTTGATGATATACAAAAGATATATGGAAGAGTCACACATTCAAGTACAGTTTATTTCCAAAACAGCACTCATATAATACAGCAAACAACATGTTGCCTAAATGAAGATCCAGCAAATGTTTTGGGGCAACCCCATTTTTAAGAGCACTTGAAGTAGGGGGTACCCAATAAAGCTATTGGCTGGATCTCCAATAAAGCTACACATTATTTGCACATTGCAGTATTATGTGAGTGGTATTTGGGAAATAAACTGGATTTAAATGCCAGGGCAGGCAAAAGGCAAAGTAAAGTCCCAAGCCAGAGGTCAGAAAATCCACATGAAAAAGGCACAGAGAAAGAAACAAGGTAGTGACTCTGGAACAAGGCAGGAACTTGGGCACAAGAGAAGGCTCATTAATAAGGAAGAGTTCAGGAATAAGTCAGGGCTCACATGAGCAATCAGATCCAAATGCCTCTGGTTTTTAAATCTGTCCTGGCAGTTATGGGATTTCTGAAGGATGTCAGAGAAATGCTTAGTTGACTGTTTTGCTCTTCTGACATTTAGGGGGGTATTTATCAAGGGTCAAATTTCGAGGGGTTCAGACCCTCGATTTTGACCATCGAATTGATTTAGCTCTAAAATAATCATTCGATCAATTGAATAAAAATCGAACGATTCGAACGATTTTCATCGATCAATCGAAGGATTTTTATTCTATGCCAAAAACTTGTTTGTAGAAGGTCCCCATAGGCTTATAATGCAATTCGGTAGCTTTAACTTGGCGAAGTATTGAATTCTAAGGATTTTTAAAGAGACAGTACTCTGACTATCGAATGGTCGAATAGTCGAACGATTCTTTATTCGAAACGTTCGAGTCGAAGTCCAATTCAATGGTCGAAATAGCCTATTCGATGGTCGAAGTATCCAAAAATTCAGAAATCAGTTATCCACAAAGCTCTGAAATACAGTAATGCTAATTTAGATAAAAACATTCTTATTTTTGATTGGTGCTTTTTTTTGTATCTGTAATAATAAGAAATGAACTGTAATTGATAGTAACTAAGCCATGTTGAGATGAGTATCTCAGTATTTAAATGCTTTTCATGTATTGGCCAGATTATTGTTTGTGTTTCATAGTCAAACAAGTTCAGACCCAAACACTAGGGCTTGGCCCACAGAATAGTATTCACTGACTCTTCTTATGAGCCCATGACTCCTCCCACCCAACTCGGCAGCCAGTTAGTCCCAGGCAGGGGGAGAGGCTGCTGTGAGTTTGTTTAGGGAGCAGGATGAAATGTGATGCTTGGAACGTCACAGGAAGTTAGCGGCTTATGTCATACAGGCTTATTTGCAGGGCTGCTGTTAGGGTTGCACATAAAGTGCATTTGCCAGTATCACAAGGGACCTTTGGAGGGGGGAGGGGGCAACTGGTTAATATTTTCAGGACTAGTATTAAAAACACACATTCGCCTCTGCCCCTCCCATTCTGAACACCAATTAACATTGATTTCTAGTCAAAGCTGTTGTAAGGACAGCTTGGGAAAAACAGCCAGGGGAATGCAGGTTGGACATTCCTGCTCTCCATTTGGCTTTGATTGCTTTCCCAGTCTTTCTGCAGTGACGGGAGCCCATTCATATCTAACTCCAGCCCTAGGTATGTGTAGCTGCCACATGTCTCATGGCTTTCTATGGCACAAGTGGGCTTTTATTTCTCCATACAACAGTAAACTCTAAGGGGCACATTTACTATGGGTCAAATATCGAGGGTTAATTAACCCTTGATATTCGTCCATCGAAGTTAAATCGTTCGATCGAAGGATCCTTCGATTTTAATCCATCGATCGAACGATTTTCCTTCAATCAGAAATTGCTAGGAAAGCCTATGGGGACCTTCCCCATAGGCTAACATTGCTGCTTGGTAGGTTTTAGGTGGCAAAGTAGGTGGTCAAAGTTTTTTTTAAAGAGACAGTACTACTATCGAATGGTCGAATAGTCGAACGATTTTTAGTTTGAATCATTCGATTCAAACTTGAAGTCATAGTCGAAGGTCGAAGTAGTCAATTCGATGGTCGAAGTAGCCAAAAAATACTTCGAAATTCGAAGTATTTTTCATTCTAATCCTTCACTCGAGCTAAGTAAATGTGCCCCTAAGTGATATTGACACCATTTGACCCGGGCCTGTGCGCCAAAACTCACTATGTCCCCCAACACACACAGCCCCACCCATTTCATCCCAGATCATTCGTTTGGTCGATCGGACAGGTTAAAAGATTTCTGTCGGCTGCTGATAATTTCTCTACACGTATTGCTGATCGTACGATTTTCAGTGGGAGACTCTGTCACTAGCTTTAAGTCGGACATAACTTTCATACAATTGCTGTCAGGGGCAGAACATCGGCTGATCTTTGCTTACTACTTTATTTTTATTTGTATTGTAATTTTTTATTGAAGTTTTAAACAGAATATAAAATGAAAGCAGTGCATTTCCACAGTTCAATGCAACAGTTTTGCACTTTCAACATTATAGCATAAAACATATAACAACTAATCAACATATGCTTTCTGTGGTATGAATGGACTGTTAGAAGGTAGGTGAGATAGGGGGAAAGAGAGAGGGAGGAAATAAAGGGGGGTAAAGGGGAGGGGGAGGGTTTAAATAAATGTATTATACCACTCTGATTCCTTGAACTTTAGCCATCTCCACCATATAGCCATGAAAATTACAATTTGTTCTTCTGTGCTTGTGGATAGTTCCTCAAAAACATAGAGCTTGTCTATTTTTGCAAGCCAGTCTTTTACAGATGGTATCTGTCTGGACTTCCAATATAAAGGCATGAGATACAGTATTTTGCAGCTTCTACGTGTGGAACAACATGTAAAACGCCGGCTGTCTATCTAATGTATAATTTAGTATTTCTTCAGATAGAGTGATTATTTGATCCCAATATGTCTTTATCATTGAGCACTCCCAAAAGATGTGCAGCATCGCACCGTTCGCCTCAAGACATCTCCAGCATATGTCTGAAGTTTGTGGGAATAGGCGCTGAAGTTTTGCAGGTGTTCTATACCATTTTGCTGTGTGTCAGAAGTCTGCCAATGGTCCTCCTAATGTCATTGAAGAAAATGTGAAGTGGCTCAAAATCCATCCATAACGTTAAGTGAAGAGGAGCTGCTCCCCTTCATCTCCTCATCCACTGACAACAATCTCTTCCCCACCAGGCTGCATGGTGTACCATATTCCCAGTAGGTTGCAAATGAACACTTTTTAAGTTAAAATAGGTCAAATAGGTCTAAGTTTATACCTGCAAAATGCACAGTAATTAAAGTGTATGTTCTGGGAACTCTACATAGAGAGGAAAAGAGTGAATGTTGCATAGCAAGCCTGGTATATAGAAATGACCACAATACTCTCAAGCCTGGCATCTGTGGTAGCAACAGCACTTCTTTAGCATCATAAGTCATTTTCAAATATACTTCGATTAAATATTTTCAGCAGTTGTTATGTTATATCTGAATATAATAGGTGATGAAAGTAAATGTCTCGCTATTCTCTGCACTACTGGTTCTGGCTCCTGACCAATTGATATCAAAAGTTAACCTAAAGAATGGTGCGTCTCTTCCAACCTATACAATCCTAATATGGCCTCCATCCTACATTCTATAGAGGGCCTTGGTACCTACCCCTACAGACACCCCTCTGACATGGCAACCCTGCCAAGCACCCTTGCCACCCCGCACAAAGCATGGCCCATAGTGCTAAAACATCTGGGCCACCAAGTACCACACTTTTTAGCAATCTTTTTCTGATTTTTATATAGCCTAAAAGCAAATGTTTCACTGTCACAGATAATTCACCTCAATTGAGGGATGGTAAAAAAAAGGGGGTTTTATTTACGCTCAATGTCCACAGCATTGCAATAGTGCTCTCATCAAAATGTACTTTGTACATTGTAAAATGTACATTGTATTGTAAAGAGCGAGACACAATGTGCTCCAGCTCATGGAAATCTTATACCTAATACCTGCTTGTCCATCTACCTCATTAAATACAGGGCAGGGTCTTGTTGCTCTCATTATTGTAGGGGGTAGATATGTTCAAGCCTGGTATAGGGCAGGCTGCAGTGAACATAGAACCCTGGGGTAAAACCAGACCTAAGTGAAAGCAATGGAAATCAGAACCCTCTGAATGAGGACTAGCTAATGGTAGGATCTTATAAGCAAAAGATCACCAGACATATTAGTAAGTTAGAGTCCTTGGTGTTTTTCACAACTATAGGGACTTAAGTGTGTTCAAGGACTGTACTATGCCTGTTTCAATAAAATAAACTTGCAAGGGAAGTTTCGCCTACTTTGGAAATCGAAATGCAGCATATGTTTTCCTATCAGCAATTTACTTTATTGCCAGTAGCCTTCAAGGAAATGTGTCAGGTTTAAACATGGGTGACAAATATACACCCTTCACATCAGTCCCTGCCACAACAATCTAAGGCCCTATCACATTCACTCACAATAGGGACAAGTTTATCAGGGGAGGAAACCCACGGAGACATGGGGACTGGGAGAAAATATAGACATCTTGCACATATTGCCCTGGTTGGAATTTAGGACACCATTGCTCCAAGGCAACAGTGCTACCCATTGAGCCAACATGGGCTACCCTCTTTTCATCTGAAACAACTTCTCCATGTTCATAATGGCTCATTGCACATTCGACCTCTTGTACAGAGAGACTATTGGTATCTCTTGATCAGGGTCTAATTTACATGTTTTGTGCAGTATTGCAGTTTGGTCTTCAGAGCTTCAAGTGGAACAACTAAGTCTGTTAAGAATTTATGTTTTTTGTTATTTTTCCAACTCTTGCTTGCTGCCTCCAGGGCCGCTCCTGCAATGATTCAAAGTGAGAAACTTGCCTCAGCTGGCATGGAACGGCCAAATACCAGGGGCAGCAAAAAGCCACCTCTGGTGAATTTAAGAGCCAAATTTCTGTTTTTTAACATAGAAATTCGGCTCTGCTAGTGCAGCGGGGGGCGGCATCTCAGCCCCTGAAACACCACTGGCTGCCTCCCAGTGTGGGAAGTGAGAAACGGTATATAATTAGTAATTATGCCCCATACAATCTTATTTTCCATGATAAATTATGCCATCCTGTATGTTTCAGTCATTGTATTAAGAGGAGCTGCCACTTTGCACATAAAAGAGAGTCGTTCAGGCCTGGACTGAGAATTAAAATAGGCCCTGGCATTTCAGGTACACAGAGGCCCACTCAGGCCACACAGAGGCCCAAATAGTCTCCACCAGCCCACTAAGAGGTCACTGTAGGAGTGACAGATCCTTAGAGATCTTACAGATATTTAGCTGAGCAGCCTGAGGCTCTGCCGAGGAGTGTAAGTGTGATTAAGATCCCGGGTATCAATTGACCAGTGTAGGGACTAAGTGCAGTGTCAGACTGGGTTGGCAGGACAGCAGGAAAAAAACCCCAGTGGGCTCTAGCCCTCATGGGCCCTGCTGGCCCAGACCCGATCCTTGGAGGAAGTCAGAAGTGGCTTCTGTCTTCCTTGACCACTAGCATGGCAGTACTAAAAAGGAGTATATGCTTATCAACTGTTGCTTTATGTTCCTGCTTGGTTGTGTACACTCCTTTGTGGACTATCCTGTCCAACAAATATGTTCTCTGGTTAAGTTGCAAAAACCACTGGTGCCCATTTATTGTGCACTGCACATATTTACAGTTGTACTACACCCTGACTCCACACCATTGTGAGGTCTTAACTCCTGAGAATTGAGGTCTCATCAGGAGCAAAGTATTGGGGTAAAGTTCATAGTTAGAGAATGGTGACACTTAACTTACTATAGTGTTACATGTGTATGCACTAATGTTAGAATTTTTTGGCTCAGTGAGTTACACCCATAGAGCTATAATTCTTACCCCATAAGTTATAAAACAGTAGGGCTTATTTCCAAGCACAGCCATGATATGTGGTTGCACAAAAAATTGTTGCAGTTCTTTACTATATAATTTACAGAAGGGGTACAAAATCTATAACTATCATCATAAGCTGTTGAAAGTACGACATTTTAGAAGATTATGAAACAAGCACTAGCAGTTGTTTATATCCACAATATTATTCTCCTAATTGATATTTTCCCCAGTTGATATTTTCTAAAACCTTTCCCTCTCCTGCTCTTACACTACATATTAATTATTCAAACGTTAAACATCAGCTTATTTTTTATTATTTTTAATGTATAAAAATATATATACATTTAAAGAGATTGGTAAAGTGTCCAAAGTAGATGGGCTGTGGCTCCTACATTGTGTTCCCAACCCTTTCCCTCCTTTCCCTTTTGGGAACATAATGAAGGAGCCACATTTCAGATCTTGCAAGAACCCATTTTTGGAATTATCTATTGTTCTTCTATTTCCTTGACAAAGTCTTCTTAATGAGGTGTGGACAAAGTCTTCTTAATGAGATGTTGCAAGAGAATATTTTGCTTGAGGGTCTTATTTCTTTGCTCCTAGGAGAAAATGTTTTTCTGTTAGACAAGAAGATCTATGTTTAAATCTATGCACATGATAGGGTACTGTAAAAATTGTCATAATGTGATTCCTTAACTGGCTAGCTAAGTTAGTAATTGATAGAAACTTTGACGATTTAAAGCAGAACTGGTTGGCGCTAAAGCCATTAGTAATTAACAAAACAAATTACCCCCAAAAATGAAAATTCCATAAAAGCATTAATACTTAGGGGCAGATTTTGCATGTATGTGATGCAATTTCTTAATTTTTTTGGATAGTGATCAAAATAAGAATCCTTAAATCAATAGAGCCTGGAATAACCACATAGGCATTAAAGATTTCCCAGTAATTGCTTTTTGATTGTAGAGAATTTAAGTAATTTGCATTACCTTTCTTTATATGCTCTGCTATGCTATATTGCACCTTGTCTTCATCTCGTTTATATGTGATGAATCGGTGGAAATGGAGTTGCTGTGCAAATGGTCTGTTGGCTGGATCCTTCTGAAGACATTTATAAATAAATCTCTGGAATCTATTACTCCTTAGGGGAAAGAAAAAGGGCAGAAGTGTTACTGATGAGGCAATAAAACAAAGAGCCAGAATTATTAAAAAAAAAAAAAGTCTGTTGGGTAATAGGGAATTTAAATGGGAGAAATGTCTCTTTTCATTGAATAATTTTGGCCAACAAAGTGTAAGCTCTTGAATTTATGAAAAGGGTGATGTCTCTAAATGAATACTAATAACTTGAACACAGCCCATCACAATAGTGACACTTACATTAGAGCTCATTGAATTTATCTCATTCCCACTTTAACACCTTCCCCAGCCTTATGCTCCAATGTCTCTTTCCCCATTCCCCCACCCTCACTGCTTAAGGTGGCCATAGACGCACCAATAATATTGTACAAAAAAAATTCTGGTACCCTATTCAGTGCGTGTATGGTGGGAAATGAGCCAACCAATATTGGCAGAAGACTTGGATATGGGTTGGCTTACCAGTCGGGCTGGCCAGAAAATTTTGATCGAAAGCCTTTGAAGGTACCCCAATATCGCCCATTGTTAGTGCTGAATCGTTAGATAAAGGTAGAATTTTATTATTTCTACCCTATGGGGACCTTCCCCATAGGCTAACATGGCACCTCGGTAGGTGCCATGTTAGCGAACTATGGGGTCAAAGTTTTTTTTAAAGAGACAGAACTTCGATTATCGAACGGTCGAATATTCAAACGATTTTTAGTTTGAATCGAAGTTGAAGTCGTAGTCGAAGGTCGAAGTAGCCAATTCGATGGTCGAAGTAGCCAATTCGAAAAATCGAAATTCAAAGTTTTTTTTATTCTATTCCTTCACTCGAGCTAAGTAAATGGGCCCCTAAATACCAGGGAGAAAGGTGTAATGGGTTTATTTAACCCTTTTTCTTTTGTAGTACAGTTATCTGCCTGCCAGGGCTTAAAGGTAATGGCACACAAAAAATAATTATAATTAGTAAAAATAAGAGTAAGGATGAAATGGAAGCTTTGCAGTGTTTTTCAGTTGCTGATGCCAGTGCTTGGCACTCACATAGTATTATTGGTGGCAAGCCTGAAAGGCACATTATCAAGGCCAATAATAAAAAAAAAAACAGAAACCCTTCAACACTATAGTCAGGGGGTCTTCTGGGATGCCCCTGTCAGGGGCGATCCTGGCCCCTCCACCGCCTGAGGCAGCAGCAGTTGCTGCCACCTCCCCTCCCCCATGCACTTACCTTTTTGCGCCTGAGGGGGTCCAAGAAGGCGGCAGAGAGGGCCAGGACGCTAGCGCAGAGAGCCTAACTGCACTCTCTGCGCTAGAGGCGAAATGTGTATGCATGTGTTTCTGAAATACATTTTTCTCCTAATATTGCATTTAATGTGTTGATTGTGCTTCATTTTGTTCCAGGGAACACTACACAACCTATGCATGGATGGTTTCTTTTGTTTTATTACTCCTGCAATCAGATTTCAAGTGCACAAACCTTTATTCTGTGTATTAAAATCAAAATTAACCTGTAAACCCAAAGGACATTTGTAGTGTTTCATAGAATGTAAGACCACCTTGTATATAACACATCTAATTTAAAGGTTCCCATAACATAAAATCATGTGCTAGAAAAGGGGAAGAATATAGGGGTAAAATAGTCTTGGTTTAACTGTCTCTCTATATCATCTCGGTTATGCAGCACTACAGGCTATTAAATACAGTAAGGACGTTTTCCTACTATAGGACATTTTATTTAGGGCTCAGTCTAGTAGATCATGCCCCAGTAAGATCTGACACACCGCCTGGATAGCTAGGCCTTTCCATTTGCTATCTTATTGTTAGTGGATTATAATATGAGGGCTATTGTAAAGTAAAATGATGGCTCTACCCAACAGTGTATTTCAATCCGGTGATGCCCTAGGCCCCTCTGTGGCACATGGGTGATGTTAGTTCTGTCACGCGACACTAAAGGGACCCCCCTCGGGTTACCACCTTATCTGGAAAAAAATACCGGCCTTCCTATATATTTATCTTTTTTCCCTCTTAATAACATTGGTATCAACCATAATTTTTACTGGCCAGGAGGCAACCATAGACAACCCCCCACATCTGGTGCCAGAATTGATACAAAAGTTTCGGGCAACGGGAAAGTGGGGTTTTTTTCCAGAAAGTTTTTTTTACCATATAGGCTTTAGAGGGCCGCCCTTTTAAAGCTGCTATCCTAGGCACAGGTCCTCGTGTAAAGTGCAAACAAATTAGCCAATCGCTGCCTTTTATGCACATTGCGCACTGCATTCTGTATTGTAAATGACCCCTAATGACTCATTAGGTAAAATTCAAACCAATAGTCTAGGAAAAACAGGAGAGAGAGAAAATAATTATTTTTATATGTTAATTTTCCTTTAGAGAAATACTATTAAAAAACCCCAAGACATTAATGATGTAATGGCCCTTTAAGGGTGATGGGACAGCAGGCATTTTTAATTTGGTTTCATGTGCATAGCTCTTCATTCTGTGGCCTGTGATGGGACAGCAATTGCAGCCCTTTGGTGCTGTTCCATAACTATACCTCCCAACTGTCCGTTTTGAGTGGGACAGTCCCGCTTTTGGCAGCTCAACCTGCAGTCCCGCAGTTCTACTGGAAAGTCCCGATTTCTCTCCTGATAAGATATAGATAAGAAGAGCTCTCAGAGGGGAAGGGTTAGGGGCTTCACGCTGGAACAGAAAGGAGAAATGAGCTGGAGATTGCAACTGATTATTCAGAAATCATATCAGACTTAGTATTGGGACTAAAGCTGGCCATAGACGCAAAGATCTAGGATTCGTATGATTTTCGGCCCGTGTGTGGAGAGTCACAACATTTTTCGTCCGGCGGAGATCGGTAGTTTGGTTGATCAGACAGGTTTGATTTTGTCCCGACAGTCCCGCCGGAGCCAATTGCGCTCGCATCGTAATCCGATCGTTCGGCCATAGGTTCACATTCGGTTCAGATTACCCCCGACATAGTCATGCCCGTTAGTGGCATATTGGGGAAAGATCGACTCGTTTGGAAATGTCTCCAAATGAGCGGATCTTTGCGTCTATGGCCACCTTAAGGTAGGTTATTCTAGGGGACTATTTAGGGTAATATGAGAGATGGGAAAAAAAGGTTTACTTATTCTTTAAAGGGCAATTCACCTTCATTAGTAAAACAGTAATAAAAGAAAAACTACAGAAATGTGTTCAAACTTACATAACCTGGCAAATTTAGTAAAATGGGCATGGTAATTAGGGAGTGTGGCCACAAAAAAGGGGCGTGGCAAATATTTTTGTCCCTCTTTTCCAAGTAGGGTTGCCACCTTTTGTGGAAAAAAATACCACCTTAGTATATTTTTATGGTTGTCCCCTATAAATAACATTGGCATCAAGCAACATTTTTACCAGCCAGATGGCAACCCTATTTCCGAGGTATGCAAACAGGCCTTACAAAAACTGAACTGTTTGGGTCAAAACTGAACAGGTGGCAACCCTACCACACAGTCTCAAATAAAAGATATTCAACTGCTTGGATTGTAAACAAATAAAGAGGCGTGTAATAACTAAACCAGATGCAGAAGGGGACTGTTCCGACTATAATGCTGCATCTGGAGCAGGTACCATTGATTGGCATGGAATGAGGTTTTAAGTAGTACAAGTGAAGATGTGACGTTCTGTAATGAAAACGACCCGTTTATTATGACGTGAATAATACAAAGTTCCTCGATAAATTGAAAAAACATTAAAGTAGCACAAAACATCAGTAAAATATGTTGATTGAGCTGTTAAATTGAGCCATTCAAGTGACTTCATTAAATTATACAGAACATATCTTAAAACGTCCTTTTACAACACGCGTTCTACCCACCCACTCTAAGAAAAGCGAAATTTGCCGTTATAAGCTAGAAAACCAACATAAAGTACCACTTAAAACGTGTATCGCCTCTACTAACATGGCGGCGGATAAACCCCTCCCGTTCGTTCTCTACGTTCTACGTAATCCCTTGCGTCCATGCGCCGCCTTCCACCCGAAAGCGAGGCAATTTACTAAAGCGGGAAGACGGTGAAGTCTGTTCTCCTCCTCCTTCAGTCATAACCGATGGAAAAGTGAAGGCGGGACTCACAAGTGTGCTACGGCTCCTCCCACCGTAGCGGGGACGATACTGTTTACATGGAGTGTGCTCCGCCTCCCGCGGATTTCTAATCCCCTTAAACGTTTAGCTGTCACATTCTACGCTTCACTAGGCGTGGTTGCGCGGAGTGAATTAGAACAGCTCCTCCTCCGCGTAGCGTCATCGTCGCTCCGCGCTGGGCCAGCCTGGTTACTATAGAGACCGCGGTGGGCCGTGATTCGGCGGCCCTGTTGGGCTGTGCATTGGCTCAGGCATGCAAAATCGAGCTCGAGAAGAGGGAGAGCTTTCCCAGTCCGGCCAGTACTGTGATGTGCGCTTCTCGGGCCCCCGACCCTTGCGACTGGTAGAATGGAAAGTGTGCCCTGGAGCCTCGGTACAGATTGGCTCCGTATTGGCCCTCGCGGTGCCCGTTCTGGGGGCTGAAGTCGTTCGCAGCAATGAGGAGACGGGGAGGCCACACAGAGCTCCTGAGAGGAAAATCAAGTCGGACCGTGCAGGGGTGGTGCAGGAGCTATGCCTAAAGCCTGGAGAAGTCGTCCCTGCCGGGTAAGTGGGAAAGTGAGAGACACAGGGAGGGGTGTGACTGCCATGTGGGAGCAATAACATGAAGCAGCTCCGCTTGCCCTCACTGCACATATACATACTAGGCCTGTCAGTCACCCGCCGCTTCCTGGGACTCCACAGCACAACTTTCAGCCTCGGACTGGCGAGCACTTTATTAGTTCAGGGGCTCATATAGATCCGAGCTTGTAATACATTGTTAGGGCTGTCCGGAATGCTACTATTGTGCCCAATGTTTGTTATGGCGAGTGATTTCCCTCCAAATGCCGTGGCTAGTGAGTGAGAAGAGCGATTTCCCAGCAGTGCACTTGTTTACTAATCTGGCGCCTCCATCCTGCGCATCAGAATAACCACGTGCCTCAGTAGAACTTTAATGCTACAGTGTTTGTGTTTGTCAGGGCTCAAATGCAGTTGCTTTCATTATCCCCCCTATAATACCATTGCCTCGTCAGACCTTAGGCAAAAGGATCCCCCTACCCCCTTTCGATTGTGTTTACCACCAACCTAATAAAAACACAGAGACTTGTTATGGTGGCAAAATCTGTGGAGGTCACATTTTTTATTTAACAATTTTATATTTAAAGGACTAGGTACACCCTGACCACCAGCTGCGGCTCCTATACTCGTGAAGAACATGGGACTGCTGCCCATACCGTAACCAAACGTTTTAAGGGAGCAGGGATCATGGGGCAGAGCGCCCTCTGTTGACCAACGAGTAGCCCATCCTCCTGCTCCCCCATCATGTGCAATACTGGCGCTAACCCAGCCTCTCGCATGACTCAGACAAGACCGTGCAGTCAAAGTCTGCTCCACACTCGTGACTTCCCAAGGATAGGCCTGCACTTCACTGAAAACCATCCATCTTCCTGGAGCCGCACTGACGCCAAAACCTAGGAGCCGCAGTTGTGTCATGGGAGTACCTATTTGACCAACACAGATAATGGTACCCCAGAGGAAGGCAAAAAACTCAGGTGCTTTCAGCCAATTAGCAGCCTGATGAAAAAATTCCTTCCTGACCCCATCAAGGCGATCGGTTGCGAGAACCCTGGAGCACCGTCTTTCGTATACTTCTTCCTATTGACCTGGGCTGGGAGGGTGGGAGAAAGAAAAAACAAAGTTATCTGTCTTGCTGCCACTTTTGCCTCTCCTTAAGAACCCCTTCCTGGCTTACAGCCCCCCTGGCCCAGCCCTCCAGCCCGCCCCCTTTTTTCCCGCCGAAAGTCCTGGGTCATTGTTCTACCCCCAGCAGGGGGGGGGGGGGCTGAGAGGGACCGAAACTACCCGTTCTCATCTACAGGGGGAGGAAGGGACCCTGCCTAACTTCACATCAGCCTTATGCAGGCCTCGTTCCCCCTAGGCAAAAGGATCCCCCTACCCCCTTTCGATTGTGTTTACCACCAACCTAATAAAAACACAGAGACTTGTTATGGTGGCAAAATCTGTGGAGGTCACATTTTTTATTTAACAATTTTATATTTAAAGGACTAGGTACACCCTGACCACCAGCTGCGGCTCCTATACTCGTGAAGAACATGGGACTGCTGCCCATACCGTAACCAAACGTTTTAAGGGAGCAGGGATCATGGGGCAGAGCGCCCTCTGTTGACCAACGAGTAGCCCATCCTCCTGCTCCCCCATCATGTGCAATACTGGCGCTAACCCAGCCTCTCGCATGACTCAGACAAGACCGTGCAGTCAAAGTCTGCTCCACACTCGTGACTTCCCAAGGATAGGCCTGCACTTCACTGAAAACCATCCATCTTCCTGGAGCCGCACTGACGCCACCCAATGGAAAAGAGAGGGAAGGGTGCTACCTATCCTTTTTCCATGGCCCACCTAATCCTACTGCGACCTCCACCATTCCGCTATAAAGTTCCTGATATTTGCCCAGAACAAATCCAAACCTTCCTCCGTCAAATGTACTTTATCCTTTCTGAAAAGTTGGGCTTGCCGATACCTTATATTGTCATGTCTAATTACCCCATTACCAGAGGAACACATGAGTTTGTGCATGGCCCTGTTTACTTTTTTCCTGGCTTTCTCAATGCCCTGGGGGGAAATGGCTCCGCGCCATTCGCCTCTCTGTATAATGTCTGACCAAGCCACGCCCCCTACCTTGCTGTCTGCCATTAATTCTTCAAGGTCCTTCCTCATGTCCTCTATTAATGCCGGGGTCTTTCTTGACGTAAGGTCATTTCCCCCTGCGTGTACTATCACCAAATGTATGAAGTTGTACTTTTGTATTGTGCTATGCAACCTACCTCTCATTTGTTCCCACTTCATACCTCTCCAACCCTGCCATGCAATCTTCATGTGTTCCTCTGGTAACCCCAACTGCTTGCCTGCTGTATGTTCTCTTGCCCAAAAAATGAATGAGTGGCCTATGATCAAAATGTTGCAAGTAGTCTTAACTTTTGCTGCAAAATTAAATGAGAAGACGGATTAAGTTCGCTACTCCGCTACATTTATGGGGCGTATGTATTTTTTGTATGCCTTGGATTGCCATCTCCCTATCCTTTTTATCCTATCCACCGTTTCACCCCTCATTGCTGCCTCCGTTGCTGCCCCGATCCTAAAGGAATGTGATCCAAATTTCTTAGGGTCCCATCCATTCGCAATTACTGCCTTTTTTAGCACCTGTCTAAACTGGAATGCTGACATGGGAGTTGAATCCTTGTGAATTAACAACAGTTGCCCCTCGGCTGGGCGCACCCTCATGTAATCCTGCAAGGCCTTGACAGGGCATGTTATCCCTGACGTTTTTCCTATGCCGACCCATGTGCCCTTACCCAACTGATCTGTTTTTGATCTGCGAATGTAAACTAGCAACTTTCCTTCCTGCATCCGAACCTGATGATGCATTAAGCCTTTATCTGTTGCCTTCTTGGATGGAGGAACCAATTCACTTATCCTAAATGCTCCCCAAAATGCCAATGCAAAAGCTGCTTTAAACAAAATGTATTCAAATTGGTTTGAACACACCTTCCCAAGTGACTTCATTATCCTTTTTAACCTGTATTCCACTATGGGCTCTCTCTTATCCACCCTGGGACCCTCAACTCTTGCCCATCCCTTCATTATTTTCCTAATTAATGGGTCATGTGTTATATCCTGTTTACCCTTTGTTATGGAAAAATGAGAAATTGCGGCTAATGTGGTGATGGCTCCTGCTTTTGACTTTCCTTCTCTATACAGAACCATTAAAAATGATAGCAGATCTTTAATGCCTTGATCATTCTTACCGCTTTTGCAGAATAGCTGCCATCTCTTCCATGCCCTTTTGTAGCTGGAAAGAGTCTTTTCAGATATAGCCCTTTCGCACAATTCTTCTAAAAGGGGGTCACCAGCTGCCACAAATTATCAGGGCACACATGAGCTAATTTTTCTGCATTTGGAGCAAGCTTAAAGAAAATCCCCCACTTTTCCCTGGACAAAGCGTCTGCTATGGTGTTTTCTATCCCGGGCAAATGCTGGGCACTGAATGATATATTGAACTTCATACAAACTAATACAAGATGTCTTAGAAGCCCAATTACTGGGGTTGAGTCTGATGACAAGTTATTCACGGCATGAACCACTCCCATATTATCAGAAAGGAACTTAATTGCCCTATCCTTCAACTCTTCGGCCCATAGCTCTAGTGCTACCAAAATTGGGAATAACTCCAGCAATGTCAAATTCTTTGTTAAACCTTTGTCGTGCCAAGCTTGTGGCCACCTGCCTGCACACCATTTTCCTGCCAAATAAGCCCCAAAACCCACGCTGCCAGACGCATCTGTGAACAACTTTACTTGCTGATTAAGCTGTGCTTCTGTTACCCATAACCTCACACCATTAAAGTTTGATAAAAAACTGTTCCACACTCTCAAATCCGCTTTCAAATCCTTTGTGACCCTTATCTTATGGAATGGTTTCTTAATCCCTGATGTGGATTTCTCCAACCTCCTGTTAAAGATGCGGCCCATCGGTATTATCCTGCATGCAAAGTTCAATAAGCCTAGAGTTTGCTGCATTTCCTTTAGTGACACTTTAGCCGATGATGCTAATTTCCTAACTGCTTGCCTGGTTTTAACTACCTTTTCCTTTGGAAGCCTACATTCTTTGGCCCTTGTATCTATCTCGATACCCAGGAAAGTCAACTTTGTAGTTGGATGCACCGTTTTTTCCTCTGCCACTGGCACACCCAACTCCTTCAACATGTGCAAAAATATTAATAATGTGTCTTGACAAATCTCCGAGTGTCTGGGCCCCATGATCAGAAAATCATCTAAATAGTGAGCTATAGCTTTGTTGCCTGTTCTTTTATACAATTGCCAATGCAAAAAGGTACTGAAAGTTTCAAAGAATGAACAAGATATTGCACAACCCATGGGTAGACATAGGTCCACATAAAATGCTCCCTGGAAATGACAACCTGTCAACCTAAAACTTTCTGGATGTAAGGGTAAAAGCCTGAATGCAGATTCAATGTCCACCTTTGCCAACAAAGCCCCCTTTCCTTGACTCTTCACTATTTCTAAAGCCTCATCAAATGACTGATACTGTACTTTGCACTGTGCCTCATCTAAAGCATCATTAACTGATGCTCCTTCCGGATGTGAAAGGTGCTGTATCATTCGAAATTTTCCTGGCTCCTTTTTTGGGACTACTCCTAGGGGTGACACCACTAGCCCTTCTATAGGTGAAACCTCAAATGGACCTGCCATTCTACCTGCTTTTAACTCCTTGTCAATTTTTTGCTTTAATATTCCTGTATGACGACTAGCTGATTTCAAATTCTTAAAAATTTTGCTAGGGGGAGGGGAATGTAAAACTGGGATCTTAAAACCTTCTAAAAAACCTGTTGCTAGAAAAGATGCTGCTTTTTTATCCGGGTAACTTGCTAATGCCTTACTTAGCCTGCCCGTCTGAATTGGCGTTTCCGCTCTTCTGGTAAGCCGCTCGAAAAGGCTGCCTGTTTGCCTGCCCATCCTTCTTTCTATTACATTCGCTCACCGCATGAGAGGATCCGCATGTCAAACATACATGCCTAAATTTGCAAGCATAGCCCCTAGTACACCGTTTCTCATTGTATGCAAAACAAATATTTTTTGGTTTGACTGCATAAGGTGCTTTATAGCTATTGCCAGTTGAACTATTATCTTTGGACACCCATCTTGTCCACAAGTCTATATCCTTTTGTCCAAAAGACAAAACCTTGCTACTCACTATCTTTCTCCTGAAAGCCCTATCATAGTCTGACCAGGAAGAACCTTTGTAAAACAAATATGTATCAATTATTGTATCTATATACTTTATTATGTTCAAACATTCTTCTGGTTTTCTTTCTAAGTACACACTTGCGAAGACCAAAAAACCCTTCAACCATTCAAATATTGTTTTACTCCTCTTCCCCTTCTCCTCTTGTTTCACTCCATCCTCGTTTGCCTGCACTGCTTCCCTCGTTATGTCATAAATGTCGACAAATTTTCCAGCCTCAATATCTTTCCTAATTTTCCTCGGCAAATGATCGGCAGTTGCAGTAAGTGCACATGCGTAAGTATCTGCTGCCCCAATTGGAACCATAGACTGCGTACTTTCCTTTGTTTTTTCTACCTCCTTTTCCTGCACTTTACCTTTAAAATATTTTTTAATTAATGCAATGATTTTTCCCCCTTCTGCTTCACTATCCGACCCATCAGAATTAGAGTCCCTATCAGAATATACATTCTTTTGTAAATTCGACTTACCCATAGTAGCCTCTCGTGTAGATACTTTAGCGCTTGGACCAGGAACCGCATCACCATTTCGTTCTGACTGCCCAGCTGCACTGGATGATGGCCTCTCTTTTCTTCTTTGCCATCTTGAAGGTTCTGCTTCCCTTTCTTGCCTCTGTTCTCTCTCCCTTCTCCATTGCAACCAACTCTCCTCTTCTTCTCTATTCCTAAAATAGAAACTCGGCACACGATTAGTACTATGACCTGAGTCTTCCCAATGCAGATCCCTCACAGGTCTCCTTTGGTTATGCCACTGCCTGCTTGAAGGAAAAAATTCCACATCATCCTCATAATCATATTCGTCGACGACATAGCAAGAATCCTCCTCCTCTTCCCAGTTATCAAAATCGTCACCCCTGTACAAATGGGGCTGGGACCTCGGGCTTGGTGGTTGGGGAAGCCTGTGTCCCCCTGTTCCCCTGTGCCTGGAACTCTCCCCCCTTCCCCCCTGGGGAAATGGGCCTGAGGGCCTGTACGAGGGCCTAGTTGGGGTGGACTCTGCCTCCATTCCCCATTCTCCTTCATCTGAGCCGTAGGGGTCTCTATCCCTGTTCCCTCCCCCGCTGGGGAACTCGATGTGGGCTGGTGAAGGGGAAGGGCCTGCTCTGGGGCGAGTCTGGCCCCCCCCGCGTGGCTTCCCCCCTGAGGGCCTACCCGCCCGGTTTCCCCCCTGAGGGCCTACCCCCCCTCTTCCCCCCTTTCCCGCTGCTGGGCCTGTTTGCCTAGGGGCTCTGCTGCCCCTAGGGGTTTGGTTGGTGGAGGTGGGGTCCCTGTGGCGCTCCTGGTGTGTCCCAGGATTTGTGCCCCCAAGCGTGCTGCCCCCAAGCCTGCTGCCTCTTACCGTACTTTCGGCGATGTGATCCGATTCGGCTTCCTTACCTCCGGCCGCAGTGACGTCACTGAAGTCTCGCGAAGACTCACGCACTTCCTGGTCTGCGCCTCTGCCGTCTTCTTCCGACCTGCCTTCGACGTCTTCTTGACGGCTGCTCCTACCCTCCCCTCCAGCGATGATGCCGTCCTCCCTTCTGCGTATCCTGCAGGGGCTTCTTCCCTGGGGAGAGAACGTTACCTTTCTCTTGACTCCGGAGCTGATGACCGAAGCTGCCTCACCTTCTTCGCGGAACCTCTGAGGACGCAGGACCCTCCTTCTTGGCGCACCGATTCTTCCCCTCTTCACTTCCATCTTCCAGCGACGCTTCAGTGCAGCTTCAGGTAAGTGTTCTGAAAGAAAAAACAAAGTTATCTGTCTTGCTGCCACTTTTGCCTCTCCTTAAGAACCCCTTCCTGGCTTACAGCCCCCCTGGCCCAGCCCTCCAGCCCGCCCCCTTTTTTCCCGCCGAAAGTCCTGGGTCATTGTTCTACCCCCAGCAGGGGGGGGGGGGGCTGAGAGGGACCGAAACTACCCGTTCTCATCTACAGGGGGAGGAAGGGACCCTGCCTAACTTCACATCAGCCTTATGCAGGCCTCGTTCCCCCTTGTGTTAATCACACCGCTCTTCATATTTAACTCTTTCCGTTTTTGCATTGTATGCATTTCTATTGTCCCTCTTTCCATCCTGAGATGCTTTCTTAATGCTCCAGTCACATGCCCCCACCAACTGCAGATCATATTAAAGGAATTGTTCAGTGTAAAAATAAAAACTGGTTAAACAGGCTGTGCAAAATAAAAAATGTTTCTAATATAGTTAGTTAGGCAAAACTGTAATGTAAGGCTGGAGTGACTGAATGTCTAACATAACAACCAGAACACTACTTCCTGCTTTTAAGCTCTCTTGGTTTACATTGACTGGTTACCAGGCAGTAACCAATCAGAAACTTGAAGGGGGGGGCACATGGGTCATACCTGTTGCTTTTGAATCTGAGCTGAATGCTGAGGATCAATTGCAAACTCACTGAATCGTTATGTCCCATGTGGCCCCCCTTCAAGTCACTGACTAACTGAGTTATAGAGCTGAAAAGCAGGAAGTGGTGTTCTGGCTATTATGTTAGACATCCAGTCACTTAAGCCTTTATACATTACATTTTTGGCTAACTATATTAGAAACATTTTTTATTTTGCACAGCCTATCTATTTACACAGTTTTTATTTTCACACAGAACTGTTCCTTTAACCCCGACTCTTCAGCTGAATCCTAATTGGTTTTGCAGGACTTGTCTAAATATGAGATGACTTTAAAGGCAAACTAAACCCAACACAGGGCATCTGCAAAGACCCCTCCTGCTAAGGCAGAGTTTCTCAGTGGTGTCTTCATTTTGACTACTTTATTTCCACTCCCTGGCACAAATTGCAAACCAGGAGTATGTACACTCAAAACCAGGACCAAACCTTCTACTAGCACATATGTTCCTTTAAATCAGTGATCCCCAACCACATAGCTGCAATGCAAGTCTTATCTGATAGTCAGATGATGTGTTTTGTTCATGCATCTAACCTTGATTTACTGAACCTTGATTTTGTTTTCTGATCAAGTTTTGTTATTTGGTCAAAAAAGCATAAAAACCTAGGTTTTTTTTTTTTTTTTAATTTTTTTAAAAATTATATTATACCCTGAAACTGTGAAAAGTCAATCTGAAAATCTGCCATCTCAAACCTGCCGAGGTCATGTAGAAGTCGACGGCAGATGTCCCTTTTATAATATGAAGATATCGTGATCTGCGCTGGGATCCATCCAATAATCTGAAAAAGTTTTCGGCCGGTAACCCGAACAAATCAAGCAATTCTGTTGTCAAATTGTGGATTGGTTTAATAAAAATATGTGATAAATTCTAGTTTTTGTAAATAACCAACCCCCTATATGTATTTCAGTGAGAAGAAAAAAAATTCATGACGGATAGCAAATCCATGGAGTTTAAACTCTAGATTTTTCTGTAATGTCCATTATATTTTGACCCATGCAGTGACATCCAACTTGTTTTATGCCTTCTGCTGGTCCGACAACATCCTACAAAATTTCCAGTGTAGTCTGTGTGTAATATATAATCTTAATATATAATGTGTGTAATATATAATCTTAATTTACACATTGGAGAGTTGTAAAACAATAGTTAAAGAGACAGGATACACCTATATACATTTGATACATGTGATAGAAAAGCAGACAGTAGGACTTGTGTTGAAAATGTATTGTTTCTGCTCTTTAAAGCGATACTGACACGTTCCTATAAAAATCATAGGAATGTGTCAGTATACAGTAAATGCTGGTTTCTTAGTCAGCACCTGTAGCCTCCAAATTCTTAGAGCCTGGTGCACATACAACAGTTTCCACCATGTATCCGTTCACTCACAATTTTCAAATATTGACAGCGCCAGTCATGGATTTCTTTGCTTAAAATGCCTTTATTGAGACATGGGCTCAGACCCCGATACACTTGGCAACGTTTCAGCCCGCCATCGGTCTTTTATCAAGCCACCAAGGAATTGTTTCCCTCACAGCAAAGGCGGAGCGATCCTTCCATATTCTGAAGTCCTGTTTTCATTCGTAATCAATAAAGGTAAAAAGGATATCAAGGGTTCTGGTTGTCCGCTTCCTCTGCTGTTATATCGTCTGTCTGTTCTCCTTCAGACTTAAAGCAAGGATCCAAAGTTACAAAGGAAAACCAGCGCTCACAGCACGAGGTCAGATCCACGAAAAAAAGAGAGAATAAAAGAGAAGAGAGATTTCCGCCAATATGGTGTAGTATTTTCTAAATGTGTACACACACCTTTATGTGATTAGCATATATAATAAATAAGTAAAAGTGGGCACAAGGGACACTTTTACTTATTTATTTTTTGTATATGCTAATCACATAAAGGTTTGTGTACACATTTGGAAAATACTACACCACATTGACGGAAATACCTCTCTTCTCGTTCATTCGTAATCAGCCTATGAAAGGATCGCTCCGCCCCAGCCCAGCGTCACTGAAGCAACCCAGAAGATCAGTTCGCTGTGTGAGCGAGTCGGCAGCACACAGGTTTGCAGGGGCTGGGGGCGGCTTTGCAGGGGGCTTTTAGGGAAATGATTTCTTGTGCAACATTTCCTTTATACTGACACGTTCCTATGGTTTTTTTTAGGAATGTGTCAGTATCGATTTCGTTTTAAAAAATCGCCATTTTCTTTATTTTGGCATTATAAAGTACTAATGAAGTGACTCCAAATACCAGTCCATGGAGAAGCCCTCTATACAAGCAGTGAAGGGTTTTTTTTGCAAACCCAGAAAATGCTAAAGTAAAATGGTCTAATTTTGTGCAAGAAGTAACACAATATTTATTGATTAAAACAATAGGCAAAAGGTATGTTGAGTACAACCTCTGTACTCATGTTCTGGATAAGGATAATGGATATTTCTTTAGTTTGGATCTTTATACCTTAATTCTACAAGAAAATAAGAAGTAATTCTATCTTAGTTTGGATCAAGTACAAGGTACTGTTTATTATAAAAGATAAAAAAAAAAAGAAGGAAATCATTAAAAAAAATCTGGATTTGGATAAAATGGAGTCTATGGGGGACAACCTTCCCTTAAAGGGGTGGTTCACCTTCAAACAACTAGTTGTTTTCAGATAGATCACCAGAAATAACAAATTTTCCAATGATTTTCTAATTTCTATGTGTCACCGTTTTTCTAATATTGAAATGTAAAGTGTCATTTTTCACCTTCTAAAGCAGCTCTGGGAGGGGGGGTCGCAGATCCTGTAAACTGTTGTAAATGGATACATTTAGTTGATACATTTCTTATCTTTGTCCCTGCTGAGCAGAATCTCTGAGTTTCATTACAGGCAACTGTTAGAATTGATACATTAGTTGCTGATACTCCAGAGATGCTGCTGAGAAATGGATCAACTAAATGTTGCAAAATTGTAAAAGTTTAGAGTCTGCACCTGAATTACTGAGCTGCCAGACTCAAACACCAGAGACAAGAACATTCAACTTTAAACTTAGATTTTGGAAAAACGGTAAAAAATAAATAATGGAAAGTGATTGAAAAAAGTCTTTATTTCTGGGGAACAATCAAAAAACAACTGAATTGAAAAAAGTGTTTGGAAGGTGAACAACCCCTTTAATGCAGAGCTTTCTGGAAAATGGGTTTTTTAGTTTTTGGTTAGTAACTTTTTATTGAGTTTTCATTAACAACAAGAAGGAAGGAAGAAGAAGGTAGACATGATAGGATATAAAGACAATTCGCAGTAGACTTATTTAGTCATTGTTGCAGGTGAATCCAACCAAGGAGACCATATTTTATCAAATTTCCGTGGACAACCCCTGGCAATATATGTTAACTTATAAAGTTCCAGCTGGGAATTAATAAGATTAATCCATTTTTTAATCGTAGGAGGAGTTGGTCCCATCCAGTGTAAGGCTACTGTTTTCCTGGCATAGAACAAAAGCGCTCTCATCAATAATCTTGAGTGGATTCTGGGAACCAGAGCATCCGTTATGCCGAGTAGGCAGGTAGCTGGGTTTAGTACTTGTGGTAGAGTAAATTCTTCAGCTAAAAACTGCATTATGTTTTTCCAAAATTGCTGTATAACTGGACAATACCATATAAGGTGTATGAAATCAGCATCCGGGGAGTTGCAGCGGGGGCATCTGGCATGCTCCAAGCGGCCCATAAGTTGTAGTTTTTTTGGTGTCAAGTATGTTTGATGTATAATTTTAAATTGAATGAGCCTGTCCCTTGTACTGATAAGAGGAAGATAGAGGCTTTCTTCTAATTCTTCCCAATCATCAGAATCTAGGTGAACACCACTACTTTCCCACTTAAGTTTGACCCTGGGTCTGGGGTCATATTTGTGAGAAGCAATGTGCGTGTACGTTTTGGATACCAGTTTCTGTTTCTCTGGTGGGCTTATTATAGTTTCTACAGTTATTTGTTGTATTTTGGGTGGGTTGATGTGAAATTGCGTGTGGCAGTTGCAGGTATCTATACACCAACAGATCTGACAATTCCGGAGTTTGTTGGAACTGCTCTAGAGTTTTAAAATTGCCCACTTGTGTTATATGTTGCAGTTGCTTGATTCCAGCTCTTGCCCAGAAGCCCCCTCCTGTAAATTTGTCAAAGTTGCTTAGGGAGGCATTATGCCACAGGGGCATGTCTGGTGAAAAAGATTGTCCTTATTGGTTGATTTGTACAACGTGTCCCACGATTCCTTAGTGGCATCTAACAATCGAATTAATAATGGTAAGGATTTTTTTGGCCTGTAAAGAGCATGGTGTAATGATTCAATGGAACCGAAGTACAACGCTTCCAGCAGGTTTTCCATATCAAATGTTTTCCAATTGGAGGCATGTATCGCTTGTGTCGCTAGGTAGTATGATTCATAGTTAGGCATCGCTAAGCCTAGATGACTTGCGGGGGCATGAAGTGTTGTTCTACCTACTGTGGGAGTTTGTTGGGCCCACACAAAGTCAGCTTGTGTGCGGTCTATTGTTTGCAGAATTGATTTGGGTATATAGCAGGGTGAGTTAGTGAAGAGATATAAAAATTTGGGAAGAAATACCATTTTGCATATATTAATCCCGCCAATTTGGGTTAGAGGTAAGGTAGACCATTTCGCAAGTGTACTTTTCATAAGTTGTATAAGAGGTTGTAGATTAAGGGAAATAAATGTGGTTGGATCTTTACGAATTAAAATTCCTAAGTACTTAAATGTATCCACTGTTTTAAGGTTGCTTGTAGGGTTTATTGACTGTAGCGCACGAGTGGTAAGTGGAAATATTTGAGATTTATCCCAGTTGATTTGTAGGCCAGAAAATTTCCCAAATGTAGAGATTGTGTCTAAAGTGATTCCCAATGAGTCCGCTGGGTTGGCTAAGTATAAAAGGGTGTCATCTGCATAAAGAGAGATTTTTTCCTCTAATCCTTTATACACTAGGCCTTGAATCTGGGGATGTTGTCGAATAACAATGGCCATAGGCTCTATTGCCAATGCAAATAGTAAGGGGGAAAGAGGGCATCCCTGTCTGGTTCCTCTAGATAGATTAAAAGGAGCGGATAGGACATCATTCACTTTAAGTCTGGCTGTAGGTTTACTGTACATTAAGCAAACCCATTTAATAAAGCTTGGGCCAATTCCTAATCTTGTCAAGACCTCCCATAGATATGGCCATTCAATAGAATCAAATGCTTTGGCTGTATCTAGGGATACTACTACACCTGTTTCCCCACTTTCATGTGATGCTTGTAGATTAAAATATAGTCTGCGTATGTTAATTGCGGTTGATTTGGGAGGAATGAAACCAGATTGGTCTTCATGTACCAGGGATGTTATAATTTTAATCAGTCACCTTGCTAGGATTTTTGCTAAAATTTTAACTTCACAATTTAGAAGTGATATCGGTCTATATGATGCGCAACTAGTACTATCTTTACCTGGTTTGGGTAACACTATAATCATGGTTGCTTCTGAGAATGAGGGAGGTAGTGTGAAATTTTCATATGCGTGCATGTATGTATCCAGGAAGTCTATACCATTCAATTCCGTATCCATCCGGACCCGGGGATTTCCCTGTAGACATAGCCATTATCTCCTCGGCTATCTCTAATTGCGAAATTTGATTGTCTAGATATTTCGTTTGGTGTTGAGATAAGTGAGGAAGGGTGATCTTGTTTAGATAGGTGTGCAGTTCCTCGTTGGTGTATCGTGCTTTGGATGTGTATAAGTCCACATAGTATGATTTAAATTCTTCTGCAATTTCGGAGGGAGCCAAAATGGCCTTACCTTGAGCATTAATAATTTTGGGAATAGCCGTAGAGTGGTCCAATGTTTTGGCTAAAAAGGCTAGAGGTTTTCCGTTTTTATCTCCTAGGGCAAATGCTCTACTAGTTGAGTATAAAAGCTGTTTTTTAGTGAGGTTCAACCTGTACAGTTCGACTTGTCTAAGGGCCATGGTAAAGTTAGCGTGGTTTTCGGGGGATGGGTCATCAGTGAAGTCTCGCTCGGCCAAACTGAGTTCCAGAGTATTTAATTGATCTTTGGTAATATTTTGTGCTTTATTAATTGTTGTTAGTAAAGCCCCCCGCAATACTGCTTTGCTAGCCTCCCAAGTTGTGCTTGGGTTTGCAGACCCTGAATTAATTTCCCAGTAATTCTGAAGAGCCACAGTAGAATCTTCAATAATTGTATAGTTTTTAAGCCATATTGGAGAAAGTCTCCATTGTTTGCACTGGGTTGGTGGGTGTATTTCTATTGATAAAAAAAAACAGGGACGTGGTCTGAAATTGCGCGAGGGAGGAATTTGACTTCTCTTACTTTTGTGAGATCAGCCGAGGTTAGAATTAAATCAATGCAGGATAGTGTGCGGTGAGTGGCTGAGTAACAACTGAATTCTCTATCATTTGGATGCTTCCAAAGCCAGACATCCGTTAGGTTAAAGGCCTGAAGCCAATCTAACAGTTTTGAGGGCGAGGCGTGCAAGGGGTTAAGCTTATACATAGAAGGGTCTAGGTATGTGTTAAAGTCACCTGCTATGCATATGGGGGATGGGGGCAACTGTGCAAGAGCTGAAGAAACGTCATGCAAAATGGTGTCAGAAAATGGTGGGGGACCACAATGAATTTTAAATTAAACAACTCAGATGCAATTGAACTGCAGACTTTCAGCTTTAATTCAGTGGGTTGAACAAAAAGATTGCATAAAAATGTGAGGATCTAAAGCTTTTTTTTAAAACAATCACTTAATTTCAGGGGTTTAAAAGTAATTGGACAAATTCTAATTCTAGTTCATTTCTAATACTTGGTTGAAAAACCTTTGCTGGCAATGACAGCCTGAAGTCTTGAACTCATGGACATCACCAGATTCTGGGTTTCCTCCTTTTTAATGCTCTGCCAGGCCTTTACTGCAGCGGCTTTCAGTTGCTATTTGTTTGTGGCCTTTCTGTCCCAAGTTTAGTCTTCAACAAGTGAAATGCAGCTCAATTGGGTTCAGATCAGGTGACTGACTTGGCCATTCAAGAATATTCTATTTCTTTGCTTTAATAAACTCCTGGGTTGCTTTGGCTGTATGTTTTGGGTCATTGTCCATCTGTATTATGAAATGCCTCCCAATCAATTTAACTGGATTTGAGCAGACAATGTCTCTGAACACCTCAGAATTCATGACTTCTTCTGTCCTGTGTCACATCATGGATAAACATTAGTGTCCCAGTGCCACTGGCAGCCATGCACACCCAAGACATCACACTGTCTCCGCCATGTTCCACACCACCTCCATACTTTTTTCTTGCCATCATTCTTGTAGAGGTTGATCTTGGTTTCATCTGTCCAAAGAATGTTTTTCCAGAACTGTGCCAAATACAGAATGGCTGTATCCCTTAGGTTCCATTTTATCCAAATTAGGGATGCACCGAATACAGGATTTTAGGTTCAGGATTCGGCCAAATCATTCTGCCAGGCTGAACCAAATCCGAATCCTAATTTGTGTACGGAAATTAGGGGTGGTGAAGGAAATAGCATGAGTTTTTGTAACAAAACAAGGAAGTAAAAAATGTTTTCCCTTCCCACCCCTAATTTGCATATGCAAATTAGGATTCAGTTCAGGATTGGCGAATCTTTCGCGAAGGATTCAGGGGTATGGCCGAATCCAAAAAAAAGGGTCCGGTGCATCCTTAAACCAAATAATCTAAATTTTTAAAATATATATTTATTTATTTTTTTGTAGTTATAAATTAATTCCTTGTACATGTTCTAAACCAAGATCTCATTAATCCCTATTGAAGGCAAAACCAGCCTGTTGGGTTTATTTAATATTTAAAAGATTTTCTACTAGACTTAAGGTATGAAGACCCAAATTACAGAAATATCTATTATGCTTCAGGCCCCGAGCATTCTGGATAACAGATCCCATACCTATACTACTATTGTTTTTCCCCATCTAGAGTGTGGGCTTTTTCAGCCTGTACATTCATTTCTGAGATATAAAAAAAAGGCTTTGCTTTTTAAACTTGGTGATTTTTTATTTTTTCAACACTATGATTTCATATTCCCTTATCTCTTAATTTCAGAGATTTGTCACTTTATAGGTTGGTTCACTTTATTTTGAAGGAAATTAGCATGGGTTTAGCTGTTTTAAAGTATCAGACAAATGAGAGAAGCCGCTGACAAACTAAATTTATAATGCCGGTGCTCTCATCTGCAATATTGGTTTCTCTCCAGAGAGGAGCATTGTTGTTTTCTATTGGTCCCTTGAGTTTACAGGTATAACACTTACTATTTGCTTCTTTTTTCTAAAGCATGTGTAGTATACTTTATGAACCTTGCTCACACATTGCTACTGCCTTCTGGCATAATGGGGGAGGGGGTAACTCCTCTCAAGAAATGGATAAAACACTTTGTGCTCCTTTCATAAAATCCAGTCTGTTTAACTAAAAAACATATAGATCTATATAAACACAATAAAACAACTTTTTTTTTTCATGGGTGTTCTCTGTCCCACTCTTGGTTTACTTGTATTGTAATAAACCTTATCTAGTTCATCAAAATGAATGCAGAACAAGAAAAAGTGCTTTTTACATTTTACAAATGGATTTTGTTTTCTTGAAGATCATACAGATATATTATATCTGTCGATCACCATCCTCAATAACGTATGCATAATTAAAATGAATCTGTAATCATCTCTTTGCAGTGTGGTATTCAATTTTATGTTCAACTGCTTATTTACTGGCTTAGGTTGACTTATATGTTGAAATATTTTAATAGGCAGGGGGCAAATGTACTGCAGAGAGTATGGGAGTACTTGGCAGTAATTGCTGCTTGGAAAAAGTCATGATTGAGTTGCTTAGCAACAGTACCAAGCATATTTTTGTCTCGCATAATGCCTGTGTAACGTGACCGTATTGTTTATTAAGTAGCCTTAGTTCGGGGGCCTCTGTACCTGTAGCCATAGAGTAACATGCACATATCGCATAAATACCTGCCCTTTGGAACAAACAAACAAACAGATAATCACCTTGAATTGAACAGCTTGAACACCCTAAAGGAGTAGTCCACTGTGGCACTAACTTTTAGTATGATGTAGATATTGGTATATTACTGACACATTTGTATAAAAATCCTAAAAAGTGTTTATTTGGGAGGTTCGGCATCTACATTTTTCTAGTTATAGCTCCATGCCATTCCCAGCCCATTGGTACTTACAGTTCAGCAATGGAAAAGAGAGGTGCAGACATTGTGCTGTTTCCTTAGTCACACTGGGCTGAATGTGGCGCAAACCTTCTATAGACCGATTACAAATAAAAACATTGCTGGATCGTATGGAAGGATTGCACTGCCTCCAGCCCAGCATGACTGAGATAACCGAACACAACCCTAAACTATGTTGGTGTGTTGTCTGAAGTAAGTGATACTGGGCCAGGGACGTTGGGGCTCGGGTACATTTTAATCAGAGAAAAAGTTCATGCCTAACCTTACTTTGTAATACAGACCTGTTCCTATGGCTTTTTAGGAATCTGTTAGTATCTTTTTAAGATGATTTGGCTTTGTTTTAAATTTAAAAATGCTTAAAATTAAAAACCATTTTAACCGCAGTTGTCAGGCCTGAAATTTTACCATATCGAGATAGAGATATGCTATTGCAACTTTACAGGACCAGAAACCAGATTGAAAATATTTTCTGTATTTTCCTGATAACACCATGGTAGTTTATTAGCAACAGCCACATTTGCAGAGGTAAATAGACTTTTCGGGGGGAAAAAAAAACACAGTATAAATTAAAAAGACTGATCTCTGATCACTTTGGCTAGTGACTGTTATCGCACTTTAAAGGGATTCTATCATGGTTTTTATGGTGCAGTTTGTATTTTTAAATTACACTGTTTACACTGCAAAAAATTCACTCTACCATATAAAATAAAATTCCTGAACCAATAAGTGTATTTTTTTTTTTATTTGTAATATTGGTGTGTAGGCCGCCATCTCGGGTCATTTTGCCTGGGCATGTGCTTTCAGAAAGAGCCAGTGCTGCACTATGGAACTGTTTTCTGACAGGCTATTGTTTCTTCTACTCAATGTAACTGAAGGAGTCACAGTGGGACCTGGATCTTTCCTATTGAGTGCTGTTCTTCAATTTACCAGGGAGCTGTTATCTGGTTACCTTACCATTTTTCTGTTGATGGGCTGCCAGGGGGGGGGGGGCGATATCACTCAAATTTGCTGTACAGCAGTAAAGCGTGACTGAGCACACAAGTCACATGACTGGGGGCATCTGGGAAACTGACAGATTTCAAAATTAAATATTAAAAAATCTCTTTGCTCTTTTGAAAAATTAATTTCAATGCAGAAGTATGCTGGAGCAGCACTATTAACTGATATGTTTGGGGAAAAAAAACCTTGTTTCTCCATGATAGTATCCCTTCAATATACATTATACAATTTTAACCATACTAAATTAATATTTTTTTACCTCCATTAGTTTCACAATGCTGAAAGAGATGTTAGAGGTTGTTATACAGACGGTATTTTAGGGACCTCGGTGGTCTACAACTAGACACATTCCCACTAGTTACTGCCTCTGACCATTCTGATGTTCATCTGTGAATTAACTTTGTGTGATGTAGAGATCAATATTCTGAGACAAATGGTATTTGTTTTTGTATCATTTGTGGGTTTCATGTTGTTAAGATTTTGATTCACAGCTTTCCAGATTTAAATCTGGTTGCTAGGGTCCAAATTACCCCAGCAACCATGCATTCATTTGAATAATAGATGGAATATAATAGGACAGGGGTCTGAATAGGAAGGTGAGTAATAAAAAGTAGCAATAACTATACATTATACTTACAGAGCATTTGTGGGGTCAGTGACCCTCATTTGAAAGCTGAAAAGAGTCAGAAGAAGGCAAATAATTCAAAACAAAAACCAGGAAAAATGAAGGCCAATTCAAAAGTTGCTTTAAAATGAGCCATTCTATAATACACTCAAAGTTAACACAAAGGTCAACCACCCCTTGCTATTATGACTTATGACTCACTGTATTAAGTGCATTACACAACTGGTACAATACAATCTGTCTGAAATAACAATTACGGTATTCCCTATGGTTTGATATTCCAGGGGTGTTCTGGTGAGGTTATCCAGCTGTAACCATCCTGTTGTAATGAAGGGCCTTTGTGCAGAATGTGGCCAAGACTTAACACAGTAAGTTGTTTTTTGGGTTTGTTTTTTTTTTTTTTTTCTGCTGCTTTTTAAATTATTATTTTCAAAAAAAACAAATTAATAATGCTATACATACATTTTATTTAATAAGCTTGCTGTAATAGAAATGATAGATACAGGATACATAACTTAATCCCATCCAACCCTGGGAAGGTTTTCCATAGAAATACACTGTTATATTCTATCACCCCAATTTTTAATAAATAATATCTCATTTGACTTTTGGAAGCTCGTGTTCTCATGCAATTAGAAACACTTTTTTTTGTAGATAAAATGCAAAGTCTTGGAAATACAACATGACCAAACCTTTAGGAGCAGATTTATCAAGGGTAGAATTGAAAATTCGAATTTGAAATTCTAATTTTTGAGTTTTTGCATGGTCAAAACGGTCACATTTGACTAGGGAATTATTCAAATTTGATTAGTTTTTCAGAAAATTTTAATTCGATTTTCGAGATTTATCATATTCTGGTCAAGTTTCGAGTTCGTGGGAGTTTTAAAAAAAACTTAAATGAATTCAAATTCGACCCTTGATAAATGTGCCTCTTTAAGTTGTTTTTAGGATTATGTACATTTGCAAAGTTTGTGATCCCTTTGGTATTGGCTAGATTTCCTCAAAAATTGCTCATAAAAAATGTGGTATGATCTTCAACTCTCACAGATAAATACAAATTGCTTAAACTAATAACAACCACAAGCAATTGTACATCTCTTTATCAAATCATTCACCGTCCAGTAACTAGGACCAACTGCAAAGTGACTCATGTCAATCTTTTCTCAGAGACCATTATACCCATGTCCTATCATTTATATTGGCACACTTATTATTGATGGGTCCACTGCAATGAAGAGAGATCAATCTTATCTGTTTATGTTTTGTAACACAGACTGTATATTTACAAGCAGTCCTGGCAAGCATCCAGGTGCTTCCGTTTAGTGGCAATTCTGAGTTTATTCTTACTGGTCTTCTTTGTTTTTAAATGTAAAATTTTTCAGAGTAAAATTTTTCAGAATTTGTTTCACTAAAATACTTAAAAAATTTGTTTTTGATTTGTCCCTTACTATAACTTTTCATTTATTTAGGTTACAAAGTAAGAATGGAAAGCAGCAGGTGCCTTATTCAACAGCCACAGTTTCTATGGTTCATAGTGTCCCAGAACTCATGGTTAGCTCAGAGGTATGTATATGCTATTATGCATTTGGTCTAGAATTTTCGTTGAAAATGGTTGTTTTTTATGTGTTTTTTTTTTTTTTATCACCAGAAAATATTTGGGGGAATCCTAGTTTGCCATTCTTAGTACTTTTTGAACACTGTTTAACCTCCCCCCCTTAAAGGATATATTTTATGATCTATGCTATCCTATACCTGAAAACTTTTAATGAATGGTAAAATGGATATTCAAAGAAAAAAGGTGAATTATAATTCTAAAATATGTCTAAACGCCTTTATCTCTTGTCTTTTTCTTAAATGCTTTCACAGCATGAATGCTATCTTGGATATGCCTTGGGTTATGACACAAGGGTTATTTTAATTGGTGTAAAGCAAAAGTGAAAATGGTAAAACCATGATTTGGAAATGCAAGCAGCTTTGGCTAATGTCATGCACAATATCCACTCCATATGTGCAGTTACCGATGAATTACATTCCTATGAGTGACTGTCAGGGTTAGGGGGGCTGAATCTGCATTCTCAACTCTGGAATAGAAATTGAATGTGATATTTTCTTGTTTTGTTATTGTAAAAAATATTGTTGCAATTTAAATTGTCTATGGTTATTTTAATTAATTTGTAGCCTTTCTGTTCCGTTATGATTAGTCACTTTCTGGAACAAAATATGATTCCTACAATTGTCTAATCTTCAGTAAAACCCTGTATGTAAAAAAAAAAACACCATTAGTCAGTAACATGCACTGAATTTTTCAACCTTAATTCTTGATAACCTAATTATACTGTGTCAAACCATACATATAAGTGGTCCGAAAATGGCAAGTCTTTTGAAAACGTTATCTAACCCTATGCTTCAATGCTATGATACTGTAGACATAATTTCTGTATTTGTATAAAACCCCTATGTACATGTATAAGCAAAGGTGAAAGAAGAAAATGTGTATACTTTTTATCTTTATTTATTTATTTATTTTTTGTTTGCAGAAAGCAGAACAACTAGGACGTGAAGACCAGTTTAGATTACATCGAAATAAGAAACTTGTCCTTATGGTTGATTTAGATCAGACTTTAATCCATACCACAGAGCAACATTGCCAACATATGTCTAGGAAGGTATTCTTGTCTGTACTTATTTGGATTTCAATGATTAAGCATTATTTTGGGTGGGAGACTACACTTTATGGAATAAATATTCTGTGATCAATACAATACTTTTTTGCAATGTAAGTAGAGTAGAGCAGTTGAATTCAATTTTGTATTCCTTGTCATTTTAGATACAGAGCAGATTTGGACCAGATCCTATTTTCATCACTTCTTCATTTTACTTTTTTTCCGTTTTCATTTTCTTCTGTTTTTTTTTCTCTCTACCGTTCTTCTTCTCCTTCTCTATCTTTTGTTCTTTCTTCCACCCTTCTTTCACTTACTGGTTTTTTTTTTTTTCCTCTCTTTTTTTGTGTTTTTATTCTCCCCATGTCCTCTTAAAATTAGGGCTGTTCACCTTCCAAACACTTTTTTTCAGTTGAGTTGTTTTCAGATTGTTTTCCAGAAATAAAGACTTCCATTTTTTAAAGATTAAGGTTCCTGTCTCTGGTGTTTCAGTCTGTCAGCTCCGTAATTCAAGTGCAGATTCTGAACTGTTACAATTTTGCAACATTTAATTGATACATTTCTCAGCAGCATCTCTGGAGTATTAGCAACTCTTGTATCAATTCTAACAGCTGCCTGTAATGAAACTCATGGATTCTGCTCAGCAGGGACAAAGATAAATTTTAAATTTAGAACAGTTTAAAGAGTCTGCGAATTTCCCCCCCCCCCCGCTTCCAGAGCTGCCTTAGAGAGGTGAAAAATTAGACTTTATATTTCAATATTAGAAACCTGGTCACACATAGAAAATAGAAGGTAATTGGAAAAATTATTTTGGGTGAACTATCTGAAATTTTCTACTCCCTTTCATGAGGTTCCCTATATCTTCGTAATTCTCACCCCACACACTACTGGCTTGCAGCAGTGGGAAAACCAAATAAAGAATATATTGTGTGTGTATGTATATATGTATGTATGTGTATATATATATATATATATAGATTGGCAGTCATGAAAGCACTCACAGCAATTTTCTTCAATACTTAGTTAAAAGTTCTTTATTCCACTGCCTATATATATATATATATATATATATATATATATATCTCTAGATGATGTATGTTATGTGCGACTTCTCTTATTTTATAAATGCTTTTTGAGGGGTGTATAAATCAAAACGCATGTCCAGTTTCTGTGTTTCAGTAAAGCAAATACAAATAAAATATGGGTACATTAAAGTAAAGCAAATAATATCAACATGGATTGATGTATTTTTTTTCTCATTTCTCCTTTACAGGGCATATTTCACTTTCAGTTAGGAAGGGGAGAGCCAATGCTCCACACTCGGCTACGTCCTCACTGCAAAGAATTCTTAGAGAAGATTGCAAAGTTGTATGAACTGCACGTCTTCACTTTTGGTAGCAGGCTGTATGCCCATACTATAGCAGGTGTGCACTTGTCCTGTATCTTTCTTAAGACCGTTTATTGTCAAGAGCAGTACTGGAACTCATTTATTTGGGTCAGCTACAATCATGAACATTAATAAGACATAAACATTCATTTTGATGTGTATCTAGATGACCACTACAGTCTTGGCATGCAGGGGACATTGCTGGAAATGTTTTGTTTTTTGCTTTTTAAAAATATATATTACTTTGGTTTTAAACTTTACAGTGTAGTGGGATGGGGAGGAAGGATTGAGGCAGCACCATTTCATCTTTATACACTTTTAAATGATATATAATATTTGTGAGTTGTTTTTCAGAATGTAATGACATCCTCTATTAACTTTATAATATCTGAATGATACTTAATTATCAATGTTAACGTATGGAAAATGCAGTGTAATTACATGGCACATTAGTTTAAATCTATGCTAATGTTAGATCACTTCACTTTGTTAAACCAGTCAAATCCTATGAACTAGTATTTATTTTACATTTCTTACTTTATGTAAGTACATTTTACTCCCATAATTTCAAAATATGCGGTTGTTTATTTTTCTCTTCCTGTGTCACAAGTCCATGGAATTTTTTAGGTGCATTATAAACTAAAAAAAAATGTACAAAATTGTTTTTCAATTTAATACCCTTGAGACAATAAAAGGCGAGTAATGATAGCTATCATTAAAGATACTTTCTATATGTTGCAAAAATTGATTCCCCACCAGCGTTGCAGGGTAAAGGAAACTAGTATTTTGTGAAGACAACCTCACTTTGTGAGGGCTACGCTGCATGCATAGAGGTAGCTCTCGTTGTCAACCTATGTCACATAAACGGCTATCTGGGGCACTCTTTCATTATGCATGTGCCCCAACATGGCCCCCTGCACCAAAACCTCCTCCAATGCAGACAGTGTATCGCTCACAAGGAGGTATTTTATTTACAAAATTTTATTTTTTTCCTTAATTGTTGTGTGGACTCTATTAGTCTGCACCTGTGGTAAGGGTTTTGTATGACACGGTGTCCCTTAGCAGTGTTTTGTGTTAATAGCTCGTGTCTCTATCGATATTGTACCAAACCATTGTTTTACCTTCCCACCGTTTTCTAATTAGGTTTTTTAGATCCTGAAAAGAAGCTTTTCTCTCACCGAATATTGTCCCGAGATGAATGTATTGATCCCTATTCCAAAACAGGAAATCTTAGGTACGCATGATTTCACTGGTTGTTTAAATATTACCTTTAATATTAAATACAGGTACTGGACCTGTTATCCAGAATACTCTGGACCTGGGGTTTTCCGGATAATGGATATTTCCGTAATTTGGATCTTCATACCTCAAGTCTACTAGAAAACATATAACATTAAATTAATCTAATAGGCTGATTTTGCTTCCGATAAGAATGTATTTGATCTTAGTTTGGATCAAGTACAAGGTACTGTTATTATTATTATTATTATTAAGAAAAAGGAAATCATTTTTACACATTTGGATTTTGTGGATAAAATGGAATTTATGGAAGATGGTCATTCCCTTATTTGGAGCTTTCTGGATAACAGTTTCCGGATCCCATACCTGTATTACTTTGTGTCTCATAGTGCCTGCAACGGTGTTTCTTGTGCTTTTTGCCACAGTACCTATAACTCCTGAGCAGTTTAGCTCAGTATATTGCAATATACTAGGCTCACTTAGGTTTGACAAGAAACCATAATTATGAAACCACCATATAGCAAGTGGCTTAGCTTGATAAAAAAAATCTCACTTTAGTATTACTGCAGACTTGACTTGCAAACATGCACATTTCATGTAAATTAAATATGAGAGTGGTAGAAAAATACCAGGTAATATTGCCTACTCTGCTGTTAAACATTACATGACATACCTTTAAAATCTGATCAGCTGAGGCTCACCGGCATTCAGTGTAAACACAAAATGATGCAGGGTACAGATACAGTGGGCATGAACTATGTATGTGATGATCTGTATTTATCACTTAGCTGTCCTTCAATGGTTTTTTTTTTTTTGCCGATAACTCGATCGATTAGAGTACTTGAGTTTCCCCCCCAAATTGCACTGATTCGAGTTTTGCACATTCAAGTTTTTTTATAAATAAGCAAGTTGTGATTTTATTTGAGGTATAAAAAAACTCACAAACTTGACCTTTGATAAATAACATCGTAAGTCTCACAACAGGTTGCTAATGAACATTTTAACTTCACAGCAGCAATAAATTCCTTCATGTGCTTTTTAACTAAAATCGTGGGCCTCTTTTTCTGTTTTCTTTTCTGTCATTGTTTCTAGGAACCTTTTCCCTTGTGGGGACTCCATGGTATGCATTATTGACGACCGGGAAGATGTTTGGAAGTTTGCACCTAATTTGATCACAGTTAAAAAGTATGTGTACTTTCAAGGCACTGGTGATATTAATGCACCTCCTGGTTCAAGGGAAGCACAGATGAAGAGCAAAGGTTATTGATCCCATGATTATCAATAATAAGGTTACATTTTAAATGTGCACATTTTTGTACTGAAAGAATATACACATGTTCATATTGCATGGATGTTATGCAGATTTTTTTTTTTGTATTAAAGGGGATGTTCACCTTCCAACACTTTTTTTCAGCTCAGTTGGTTTCAGATAGTTTACCAGATATATAAAGACTTTTTCCAATTACTTTGTATTTTCTATGTGTGACTGTTTTTCTAATATTAATTTTTCACCATCTAAAGCAGCTCTGGGAGGTGGGGTTCTCTGTTAGCCAGTGCTTAGTGCGTCTCCAAAATGAGGAGATGTAGAGTAGCGCAACATATTATTCATATATTTGTGATCATCTATGCGCTCTGCAATCAGAGTGATCAAAAAACAGCTATAACAGTTGCAGCCCCTGGTACATTCAATCCATTAGGCATATGGAGCTTTAAGAGAACAGTTAGGGGGTTATTTATTAAAAGTCGAGTTGTGTTTGTAGTTTCACTAAATGTTTTGCGATGAGGGGAAAAAAACTCACATTTTAAGATTTATTATGTCCCACTGCTAACAGCCAGAATCTGGAAATGCTCCAGCTAAAGCCTGTCACGGTCATGTAGAAATCCATGACAGAGGTCCCTTGAACCATTGCATTCAATCATGTTTTTTACATTTGGGTTTTTTCATTAAAAAAAAAAGCATACATTTGAGTTTATTTGAGTTAGGAAAAAATACTCACAAACTCGACCTTCGATAAATAATCCCCTTAGTGTATGAGCATCTGAAGCTGTAAATATTAGGGATGCATCGAATCCACTTTTTTGGATTCGGCCAAACCCCCTGAATCCCTCATGAAAGATTTGCGCCGAATCCTGCTGAAAATGGCCGATTACCGAACCGAGTCCTGGATTCGGTGCATCCCTAGTAAATATGCCCCAAAAGTGTAAGCATTTTACAGTTTTTGAATCAATAGCTATGATATAAGCGTCTTTCTATAAGGGGCAACAGTAGTAAGCTCCTTGACTGAATGCAAACCATAATAGTAATTATTGGCTTTCTACATTTTCTAGCAATAATTGCAATGGTAATACTATTGTTGTCAGGCGATAACTTGCTACGGTTACACCTTTGCATTTACCAAGGAAAATGCAGGCAAAATACTGAGATTCTTGTTTTGTTTTTCCTTATTATTTATTTATTTATTGTATTTAAGTTATAATGTTATAAAATTATAAGGACATTTAAATATATTTAATCAATGCTAAGATGAACCTGTTTAAAAAGTATTTTTAATTTGAAGGCACATATTAACTTTCAAAACTGAAAGTTTTATACATTTAGCTGTCTGTGGTTTGTTTCACTTGGCATTGTAAGTATGCACTTTGAAGTAGTTATTTGTGCTAAATAACATTTGATTTATTTTTTTTGCACAGTAAGCTGCTCAAAAGCATCAGAAGTAACAGAGAAGTCTGAAGCTTCTGCACAAGATTCTGAACATGCAAAGGACATTCTTGTGGAGGAGCACAGCAATGGTCGCAGAAAAGCCATGAAGGAACTGAATGGTGGATGCACTGCTAATAGTGAACTTACCAAAAAGGATACAGAATGCAGTGATGAACTACATGAACATGATTCTACTAGTAGTCATCTTACAGACGTGTTAAATAGTAAAAAAGTAAAATCATTGGCAGATACACCACCTTCTTTAGAGCAAGATGAAAGGACAAATGTTTCCATTCCCCAGCCAAAGACTGGAGCAGCAAAAGACCTAGATTTTGACTTGTCTAGTGACAGTGACAGTGAAGGAGAATCTAGAAAAATATCATCCCCTTCTTCTGCTTCAGGAAGTGAAAATGAATGTAAAAGAAGTTGGAGGAAATCCAACAAAAACGATGAGGATTGTATTGCATCACAAGAATTGTGTACAGATGATGACTCTAAGAAAGCGAGGCCAGAGAATCACTCTAACTTAGAAAGACCTATATTTGAGTCAAAGGATACATTGCCAGTAGAAGATGATGAGATGGAAGTGCAGTCTGCTGAGCAGGATAGCCTTTGTGATTTAGGGAATGGCTGTACAGATAAAAAGGAAGTTGAAACAGAATCCCAAAATAGTGAGCAGTCGGGTATCACTGTAGGAGAGTCCCTTGATCAGAGTATGGAAGAAGAGGATGAGGATAGTGAAGACACAGATGAAGATGACCACTTAATATACCTTGAGGAGATCCTTGTCAGAGTACATACAGATTACTATGCAAAGTATGACCGGTACTTGAAAAAAGAGGTGGATGATGTTCCAGATATTCGTAATATAGTGCCTGAGCTGAAGAGTAAAGTATTGGAAAATGTCATAATTACATTCAGTGGCCTTCATCCAACAAATTTTCCCATAGAGAGGACGCGAGAATTTTATCATGCAAGAGCTTTAGGAGCAAATATCAGCAAGAACCTAATTTTAAAGCCAGATGATTCTGATAGGGTGACTCACCTTATTGCTGCAAGGTCTGGTAAGTGTTTACATTTTTATATTTTGTATTGCCATGAATATCCAGTAAATTATATCCTTATACTCTGATTAGTGATGTCATTAGTCTCTCATGTCTTGCTGAAACTAGTGTATTTTAACAAGTAATGTACCTTCTGTGATATTAGAAGTCAGAACGGAGGTCCACAACACCCTTATGCTTTTAAATGGTCATGTGGTGGAACTCTGATTTGACTTCTGATAGCCTTATATTTTACAGTAGTACATAAATACACTGTTCCCTATTTAAAAATATAGATATATTATATGTACCTGTATGAAGAAAATATTTGCATACATAATAAGAATATTACATAATAAGAATATTACATTGATCATTTATCTCGGCTTGCTAATGCTTATTAGATAACATAGCTTGTTCAACACATTCTTAAACAGTAAAATTGTTTATTAAAAATTCACTTATTTGGATACATACATGTAACTTTGTACATGTATGCTAACATTTTCTATTTTATTTAGTTTGTTTCAGAGATTAATCTTAATAGTTCATTACCCTGTTTTAGCTAGTAACCACTACCTGGGAATGTGGCATTCTGAAATTCGACCGAATCTTACATGAAAAGACTCAGCTGAATCCAGAACCGCACCTGAGCTCAAATTTGCATATGGAAATTGGGGCACGGATAGGTTAAAAAATTGCAATTTCCTCATTTGTGTTATAAAACATTGTTTTTTAAAGGATTCTGATTCAGTTCAGCCTTTTTCAGAAGTATTTGTACTTCCTTCCTGTACTATACATGCAAATGATTACGTGGGTTTTCTTTATTTACATTTACATGCACTGGGTGCATCCCAAAGCTTTGCCCCTGTTATATATGATAAATAAAAAAGGTTTGTAGATGATCGGTTTTAATGAGTGCAATGCAGTTTATGCTATTTTATGTAACTATATAGACGGTGGGGCAGACATAATAGATCGCATTTAACAGAACACAAGAAAAAATTAATTTTATTGTTTTATCAATAAAGCACTTTAGGACAAATATAAGCGGTCTGTTTCTTTCTTGATTATACCAATAAACATTGCTTATGGGATGTGCTTTTTCTTAACGAGGTGGTTTAGAAAACTGGGTTTTTTTGTCACCTCAGCATTTCTTTAAAAAGTACCTAATGCACTTGTTTCTTGCGAGCAATAATAAAGGAAAAAAAATCTTATTAGGGTACCAAAAAGTACTTTTAAGGAAAAGGAAAGCAAAATCTAATCACCTTCCCTGAATAGGTCTCATAGAGTAGTGTTAGATCGCTAAGATTACAGCTCAAGTCTACTATCAAGGAGCTTTTCATGTCTCATAATCGCAACTGCTTTATCAGAACGCCACCGCCATATTTCTTAAAGGGATACTGTCATGGGAAAACATGTTTTTTTCAAAACGCATCAGTTAATAGTGCTGCTTCAGCAGAATTCTGCACTGAAATCCATTTTGTCAAAAGAGCAAACAGATTTTTTTTATATTTAATTTTGAAATCTGACATGGGGCTAGACATATTGTCAATTTCCCAGCTGCCCCTGGTCATGTGACTTGTGCCTGCACTTTAGGAGAGCAATGCTTTCTGGCAGGCTGCTGTTTTTCCTTCTCAATATAACTGAATGTGTCTCAGTGAGACATGGGTTTTTACTATTGAGTGCTGTTCTTAGATCTACCAGGCAGCTGTTATCTTGTGTTAGGGAGATGCTATCTGGTTACCTTCCCATTGTTCTTTTGTTTGGCTGCTGGGGGGGGAAAAGGGAGGGGGATGATATCACTCCAACTTGCAGTACAGCAGTAAAGAGTGATTGAAGTTTATCAGAGCACAAGTCACATGACTTGGGACAGCTGGGAAATTGACAATTTGTCTAGCCTCATGTCAGATTTCAAAATTGAATATAAAAAAATCTGTTTGCTCTTTTGAGAAATGGATTTCAGTGCAGAAGTCTGCTGGAGCAGCACTATTAACTAATTCGTTTTGATAAAAAAAATTTTTCCCATGACCGTATCCCTTTAAGGAATAACTGCTCTCTTCTCTTCCCTATCGCTAATGTGCATGCGCAAAAAACCCACACCATTGTTGTCATTGCAGCTGAAATTTAGAAGGAGAAACAAAGTGCCTTACAAACATGCGCAATGGAAACAAATTGAGTGTAATGCGCTTCAATGCTGCCTCTGGCAAGAAGCACCATGCAAAATTTGTGATGTCACCCAAGTCCTGTGATTACTTTCTCCGCAGCCTGCGTTACCTATTACTAGAGACCAGGGACAACAGATTTACTCTGTGCAGTTAATGTTTAAAAAATAAGTGTTATTACCGAGATTTTTTCACTTTCATTGTCCTTTAATTATACTGAGTTGACAATGATAATTTTTATAATTTTCTTTATTTTATGCGTTGCACCCCCACACACACACACACCACAAAAAACAGCAGCAAATTGTCTCAAAATATCAATGTCTATGTAAACGACCCCTTTAGTAAAAAAAAAATCTGTGATCTTTATTTCTTGAGCTAAACAGGGAAGTGCCAAACATGAAGCAGCTTCAGTCTCTCTGCTCTGTTTTAGCTCAAGAAAGAACAAAAGCTATAGATTTTTCATGATTTAAAAAATAGGCATTTATGTGGTAGATCTAGATCATCTTTCCTGTATTATTATGTGGGATGGCCATAAATAATTATACACAGGCTGTAATAGATCAGTATTTGAGTTATATCATTCTTTTAATGCTGCGTCACTTCATTGATGCTTTCTGATCCAGATTTTCAAGTGCATTTTCGATTGGAAATATACAGTTAGGTCCATAAATATTTGGACAGAGACCACTTTTTTTCTAATTATGGTTCTGTACATTACCACAATGAATTTTAAATGAAACAACTTAGATGCAGTTGAACTGCAGACTTTCAGCTTTAATTCAGTGGGTTGAACAAAAAGATTGCAAAAAAATGTGATGAACTAAAGCCCTTATTTAACTTAATCACTTCATTTCAGGGGCTCAAAAGCAATTGGACAATTGACTCAAAGGCTATTTCATGGGTAGGTGTGGGCAATTCCTTTATGTCATCAATTAAGCAGATAAAAGCCCTGGAGTTGACTTAAGGGGGGGTGCTTGTATGCGGAATATTTTGCTGTGAACAGACAACATGAGCCCCTGAAAAGGAGCTCTCCATGTAGGTGAAACAAGCCACCCTTAAGCTGCAAAAAAAAAAACATCTGAGAAATTGCTACAATATTAGGAGTGGCAAAATCTACAGTTTGGTGCATCCTGCGAAAGAAAGAAAACACGCAAAAAGACCTCGACATCCACGGAAGACAACAGTGGTGGATGAGAAACCCCTTCACAACAGCCAAACAAGTGAACAACACTGGAGGTAGGTGTGTCGATATCCAAGTCTACCATAAAGAGAAGACTGCATGAAAGTAAATACAGAGGGTGCACTGCAATGTGCAAGCCACTCATAAGCCTCAAGAATAGAAATTGGTCAAATTTATTGATACAGAAGGACAATCACCCAAAACACACAGCCAAAGCAACCCAGGAGTTTGTTAAAGCAAAGAAGTGGAATATTCTTGAATGGCCAAGTCAGTCACCTGATCTGAACCCAATTGAGCTGCATTTCACTTGTTGAAGACTAAACTTCAGACAGAAAGGCCCACAAACAAACAGCAACTGAAAGCAGCTACAGTAAAGGCCTGGCAGAGAATTAAAAAGACGGAAACCTAGAATCTGGTGATGTCCATGAGTTCAAGACTTCAGGCTGTCATTGTCAGCAAATGGTTTTCAACCAAGTATTAGAAATGAACATTTTATTTTCAGTTTTTTAATTTGTCTAATTACTTTTGAGCCCCTGAAATGAAGTGATAGTGTATAAAAAAAGTCTATAGTTACTCACATTTTTATGCAATCTTTTTGTTCGACCCATTGAATTAAAGCTGAAAGTCTGCAGTTCAACTGCATCTGAGTTGTTTAATTTAAAATTCATTGTGGTAATGTAAAAAAACAAAATTAGAAAAAAAGTTGTCTCTGTCCAAATATTTATGGACCTAACTGTAGAGTGCTCTGCATATTATATTGACAGAGTTATAAAGAGTATGGTAAATATTTTGATAAAATAATTTATTTTCTTTATGTAGGCACAGAAAAGGTTCGACAGGCTCAGAACTGTAAACACCTACATGTTGTAAATCCAGAATGGCTTTGGAGCTGCTTGGAGCGATGGGAAAAAGTTGAAGAACAGCTTTTTCCATTAAAGGAGGATTATACGAAGTCTCAAAGGTGATCTACTGTAGAGAAACTTTTTTTGGTCCTGTCTAAATGTTAAAAGGACAATAAATCTGATGTCATATGAAAAGTTATATGAATTAAATATTTGTGCCACCGCTTTTACTGTAAACCATTTTATGCTTGCTACAGTGTCTTATTAATAAAAACCGTAAATAGCATAATGAACTCATCGCACCATTAAAGCCTGATCCCAGATATGTAGCTCTGATCATTTCTAAAATCTTTAAAAGTATTTTTTTAGTGTTACTCGAGGCACCCCTGTGTACAGTTTTTTTTATTGATTGGTTACTATGGTTAAGAGTAAGTTTGACAAAATAAACTTGTATTGACTTATATTATTTCACATAACTGGGGTACATGCTCTAATGTAAAGCAGCAAAATATATTTTTTTGTTCAATAAGTTTTCACAGTGTATAACCCAAGTTGGCCCACTTTGTAGGAAGCACATATTGACAAAGTTCCACTGATAAAGAGAAGTGTTTTCTCCCATAGAGCTAATATATTATGGGCACATGTAATAGCCCCAAGACTTAGAGAAAGTCTGGGAATACACTTTTAACAGTTGTCATATCACTAGGTAATACCGATGCCACTTTTTTTATTAACATGTATTTATAAAATATTTATTTATAAAATACTTCCATTTTGCACCATGCTGTAGCATAGATAGGTGTATACATGGAAAATACAAATGACCAGTACAAGAGGAACAGAGAGCCCTGTTCAGTAGAACCTACAATCTAAAAGCAGATGGGCGTTATCAGACGCACAATAATTACCTGGGTGTTGGAGATTTTAATTGTTTATTGTAGGAGATATATAATAGTAGCAATTACAATATTAAGAGGTACTTTGTTTTTATTATTATTATAAAGGATGCACCAAATACTTACTTTTTTGAATTTGACTGAATTCCAAAACACAGTTAATTTTCATTTGACCGAGGATTTAACATTTTTGATTATCAGTGAATGTTATTTAAAACAAAATCTTGTTTTATCTCAACAGAGCAATAAGTCCCACCACATTTCCCGATGTTCAGAGTGCTTTCCAAACTCCACTTTTTCACCCTACTCCTATCCACCCAAAGACACAACCTGGTCCTGAAGTCCATCTGTACAATCCAGTAACTGGAAAACTTATCCGGAAAGGGTCACAAGGTTCCAGCCAGTCGCCATACATTCAAGCACCTAGTCCTCCTCTGACTCTACCTGTCCATGGAGAGCATTCATCTTTCAGGTACATGCCATAGAATGTGCTTTAATGTGGCTAAGCACCAGGCTTAAAGAAATGTAACGGTCAGTTGTATTTATCATGAAATCATAGATGAAATGTTTTTTGTAATTTCATCTATAGACCTGTTTGTATAGAAAAATTCTTATTCTTTTTTGAGTTATGGAATTAAGAATGATAAAATGTGCTGAATTTCTTTTTAGTCTCCACAGTGTTTTTTTTTTTTTTTTGTAAGCACAGGAGCTACAAAGTGATCTTGCATCTTCAATTTAAGCTGTATTTCAGCTGCCTTGCTTTGATTCTGATGCAGTTTGCGCTGCTCCTGACACTGACAGGCTTTTTCCATCATTTGCAATGTTTTATATTATAAAAAATAATGTAGCCCCTGTTGTAAAATATAATATTCGTAGTCACCTCTGAGTTCCTTGCCCTGTACATTTTTAACCTCTCTCTCTCTTGACTCTTGCAATCGTCTTTCTAATGATAGACTCGTGACATCATTGTGGCAAGAGCAACAGGGCAAGTTGGTTTGACAACTTCTTCATCTGTTGATGATCTTCCAGACAGTGGAATAATTGACGTCCATCATTTTAAATCCCTTCCCAGATTCTTAGGCATCTGTGATGTTCTTTCTAAAGGCCTATTCAATCTAAGCTATTTCAGTCTAGGCATGGCGATACTACAACAACAAAGCGCAAACAAAAGAAATGTTTGGTTTATACAGGGTAGGTTCCCCTAAGATCCTCAAGGACTGTTTTCTAATCACTTGTTCCTCATACAGTGCGCCTGATTCTAATTTAAGGTGTTTGTACTAGTGTTACTGTTGGGGAGTACTTAACCACATGCAAAATTTGCTTATAGTGTTCCTCATTTCCTACATTAGTGTATAGAATACTGATGTATTTTTTGACACTGTTCACTTACATTGACTGATGGAACAGAAGTTTAGAATGCAACAATTCATACTCTTATGAGAGTTCCTAAAATACCATAAAAATCGAAAAGTATAAATTGTTGCTTTCTAAACTTTTGTTCCATCAGTCGCTGAAAGTGAACAGCGTCCAAAAAATGCATCCATATTCAATGCATAGGTTACATAGCACATAACAGATAAAACACCATTTTATGGAACAGGGCTTATGTGCTATGTAACCTGTGCCTTTTCGCATTTTTTTCAGCTCAAATGTCTGCCCCCATGGCCATATAGCAGCTTATTAATATAAACTATCGTAGTCCTTCTGTAGCAAATGCACAGCCTTTACCAGTGCAGAACTGCACAGCTCTGATTTTTCACAGAATGCTTAATGCATAATAACAGGTTCAGCCAGCAGGTGGTGCATGTGGGCCTTTGAAAGAACCGGATCAAACCTTTCGAGACCACAGTCTGTTTTCCTGCCTTTCTTTGCTTTGTGGTGTCCCAGGGATAGTAAATACAATAGGTAGAAAGTTTTGGGACAACTCCACCTCTTCGTATATCAATTTTCTTACTTTATATCGGGTTTGAGTTGCTGGGCAATTGATTTATCCTCAGTTAATTTGGTCACGTATTAATTCTCATTTTTTCATAAGTCCTAAGTTGGACTAATGCACTTGCACTTTAGGTATTATAATTAAGTTAATGTATTCTTGCACTTTAGGTAGTGGATCAATTGCAATTGAATTAATTGGTAATGAATGGTAGGCTTATAATTGATTTTAATTAATTGAGTCTGCCCACCTTTTTTAATAAATCAATGAACTAGCACTCTAATTTATAAGTCACAATACTCTACAATCAAACAATGAACTTTTAATGAATTGATATATCCACTATTATAATTATATTTTTAAGGATACGCAACAACATAGATAAGGTGAATTCACGTTTATATTTATTAAGCAAGTTGATTGAGTAATTTGAAATTGGTTATTAGAAATGGACCATAGGATTATCGGATAGAAGAGGGGTTTTTTTCTTTTCTTTTTTGTTAGGATCGGCCCAGAATTCATCATCTCTTTGTACAAATCTTTACAGCACTTGCTTTTACATGATGAGTAAAGAACAATTTATAATCTTGTTTAAAGTACAATAATGATGCAATGAATTATCTACATATTTCAAGTTCTGCTCAGACAGATTAGTGCTAATTGCAGTCATCACAGTATCTAACAACAGTCTGTACTACTATACATGCGTGCTCGTTAGTGAAGAGTGAATTTGTCCTGTTTCGTACAAAAATTGCAAAATGCATTGAAGAGGATACTGTGCACCGTTTTTTTTTAGCTACCATTGGAGTCTATGGGTTTTTTTTGGTGACATGGCGAAAAATTTTACTCATCACTAATTCCCATTTTTCTTAGCCTTTTTGGCATTAGTCCTGCCATGTAAGCCACAAATATAAAAACAAGGAAGAAGCATAGCTTTGATTTATGTGGCGTTTACATGTTTGCTTTATTTAAATAGATTGGATGTCCTTCACATCACTGACTGTACAGTGGAGCTTACAATTTAAGTTTCCTATCATAGGCATATAAAGCACACTAGGCTGGTTTCCTCAGGATCCAATTAATTCACCTGTATGGTGAATGGTATGGTATGGTGAAATGTATGGTTTTGTTTTTCAAGTGTTGGCTGTAACTAGGGTAAACAAACACCCTTCGTCTGTGTTAAAACTCGCTTTTGCAAAGGATATAACAGAACAGGCAACTTCCTGCTTGAGGGTGAATGGGTAATAATCCATGTCACAGAATGTGCAATTTTAAACTATGAGCAAACCTAAAAAAATAAACTATACATGTGTTAGTTAATTTTAAATAGGTATGCACTGAATGCAGCATTAATTTGGTCAATTGGCTGAATCTCAATACCTTTTGCAGAATTTTGATTCAGACTCATCACAAGTGCTTGGTTAAAATGAAATCAAACCCTTAAGGGCCTATTTATCATGCTGTTGTGAAAAAAACAGTAACCTAATACACCACACATAGCCATGCATCGCTGTCATATATCACACATCAATGTGGCGTAAAAGTAAACCTGTTTCATACCTCTAAAAACTTGGAAGTAAATGATATTTCACTCAGGGTGCCAGAAGCAAGTTTTCTCTGGCTAGTTAACAGACTTACATGTCATTTTGTGGGGTTTTTTTCTTCAGCTGGATAGCTATCCCAGACATAGGGCCAAATTTATTTTGGAGTAGTTTTAGAACAAAAAGTCAAAGCCTTGAGCTAAATCCAATTGAAAAAAATGTGGCACTATTTGAACTTTGACCTTCTGAATAATCATAATAACCTGGAGCAAATCTGTATGTGCAAACAGTTACATACTTAACCACAGAACACTTAATTCTGCAAAATCAGAGTTTGAATGTTTCCAGTTTTTCCCTAACATTTAGGAATGTCTTCTCAAAATCTACATAATCTCATTTTAATCTTTTGATATCAGTACAGGCTTTCCACAGACCTATGAAAAAGTTTTTTTTCTAATGCCTCTTTAAAGGGGTTGTTCACCTTTGAGTTAACTTTTAGTATGGTGTAGGGGGTGCTATTCTGAAACAATTGGTTTACATTTTTTATTATTTGTGGTTTTTGAGTTTAGATTTTTATTCAGCAGCTCTGCAGTTTGCAATCTCAGCAATCTTGTTGCTAAGGTCCAAATTACCCTATCAACTGTACATTAATTTGAATGAGAGACTGGACTGTGAATAGGAGAAGGGCTGAATAGAAAGATCATTTCTAAAAAGTAGAAATAACAATAAATTTGTAGCCTTTAAAAGCTGAAATCAGAAGAAGAAAGCAAATAATTAAAAAAGGATTAAAAATAAATAAAAACCAATTGAAAAGTTGCATAGCTTTGTACATTCTTTAATATATTAAAAGTTAACTTGAACTTGAACCAGCCCTTTAATAGACTTGCTGTTTGGAAATTTGTATTTGACAGAGTTGTTCAGCCACATCAGGAACAACTGTTTGATGATGAAGAACTTCCCACAGCCAATCCAGATGAGGAGCAATCCGGGCCCTCCAGAAGAAAGCGTCAGCCGAGCATGTCTGAGAGTATGCCTTTATACACACTTTGTAAAGAGGATCTGGAAAGCATGGACAAAGAAGTAAGCATAGTTATATCTGTTTAAAACATGATTACATGCCCAATAACCTATTCCTTGATCTATCTAAGCGTTTCCTTCGTTTATTTCTTCAAAAATGATCAAACACATATTGATGTGGGCATGGGAAGCATTTGTGCCAGTACTGAATTAGTACAGGCAACTTTGCCAGTGGTAAAATGCTACCAGCTGATTTGTAAAGTAAATGAAAGACAGAGAGATGAGTTACAAAATGAATCCTAACATATGGCACATAAACTATACACTGGGCACATGTGTATGGCAATATAACAACTCTGTTTTCTTTTAAGTTTCCCTGGCCTGTGTAGTGTAATGTATGGGCTGCAACATATACGTCCATTGAAATTTAACTACCCGCCGTATGCAAATTAGCCAACGCTGGCGCAACTTAGTTCTGCTTGCCGAATTAACGCTAGCGCAACTTCGCCAGCGTTCATCGCCCTGGACGCAACTTCGCATGTTAGTGAATTAGCGTTGTCTGAGCAAATTTTCGTCTGGCGAAGTGTTGCGCTGCCTGCGAAGCCGTCGCTGGTGAATTGTCGCTGCTTAGTAAATTTGCCCCACTGTTGTAGCATGAAACATGTTGAGGCTGAAGGGGTTATTGGTTGCTTAGAGTATTTTATTCATTCACTTTGATGTTAGTGCAGTAAACACATTTTTATATGCTCACGCTATTTTGCTGTTTTCAAAGTTGAGCAGAGGGTTCCACTGCCATTGTTCTCCAATTATATAGGGACAGAGTGTGATTACTTTTTTTGCCTATACAATAAGCTGTGGTGGACCTTTGTTTGTGTTAATTTTGTGGTTGGATCACAGCCAGATCAGTTTTAGATGCACACGGTGTACAGGGGTATACATTGACTGGCCACCATTGCAATTGTTTCAACAGGTCACCAAACAAATGGTTGTTTTTTGTAGATCAATATCAAGTGGAATAATCCTCTGGAGCTTTATGGACTGTCCTCAAGCTTCACATATAGTACATTCTTTATATACACAATTCAAGAATGCATTTTATTATTATTTAAGGCAAAAAATTACTTTGAATCTATTAATTTGTTTTTTAAATGCAGGTTTTTAAGATTAAGCAAAAAAAAAAACATACATTTGAATGTATAACTTGGTCAACTGAAACCTGTTGATTCCATTTACATTAATGGATGGTGTATCTGAATCAGTCAAGTCCGTGTTTGAGAGGGTTAGATTTTTTGAACATTTATAATTTTACAGCTTCTGTTTGTGAGCTTTTAACATGGTCTTGTTTAACCTATTCAGATGAATCCCGAGGGCCTTCTAGAACCCAACCCTAAGTATAACATGACTTTTCACCATCTTGCTTTGAGGTTGGTTTACTTGTTGACTGTTCATCGGTTGCCTTGCACTGCTAGTTCACAATTGTTGAAGGTTTGGCAACTTTAACCCTTCTGTGGGGTCTTCTTTTCGTTAACTGAAGCTGCAAAACTTCTTTAAGTTTGGATTAAAAATAAAAGTATAAAACCAGATTAGAATATAATGAAGAGCTGAAAAACTTCCTTGGGTTATGCATAATTGATAGCTTTCCATTAAAGAGCTCACAAACCCATGTACTGTATTATTCCTTTTTGCATAACATTTGAAAGAAGCAAACTTGACAATGAATGTTTTATGAAGCTTAATATGAAATGCTACCAGCAGTTCTGAGCTCTCGTCACCCAAGAGATGATGACAACAATCCATATGGTTTTTAAGAAGACAGATCATCTTGTCAAGGTTTGCGTGGTATATACTGTAGGTAATGGCATACCTATGCCTTTATTTAGCAGTAACTCAATATTATGAGTCTTGTCAGGATTGTATAATGTTCCTTGAGTTCATAAAGTTGGATATTGCATTGATTCCTAACATTTATGGCAGAATCATTCAACCAGCTACTGCTTAAACTTCCATAAAATTGTTTAATAAAACTAGCCACTTTGGCCTCCTAATTTCAAGTCATTGTGGAGTATATCAAGGGTGTCTAACATGTAGTAACCTACTGTATTAGCATTGCAACTGCCTGCATACCCCTCTGGTTTTCTGCCACTATAAGATGCTGGAAGTTGTAGTGCAGATCTGTATGGATTTTATTTTGAAAACACTCCAACTTATTTTATATAGTAGAGATATTGGATCTGTTATCTGGAAACGTATCCAGAAAGCTCATAATTACAGGATCACCATCTCCCATAGACTCATACATAAACTCATATGAAAAAGTTTGGGAACCCCTCTCAGCCTGCATAATAATTTACTCCACTTTCAACAAAAAAGATCACAGTGGTATGTCTTTCATTTCCCAGGAACATCTGAGTACTGTGGTGTATTCTGAACAGTATTCAGTTGTATGAAATTAAATCAAATGTGAAAAACTGCAAAAATGTGCGTACCCTTGTAATTTTGCTAATTTGAATGCATGTAACTGCTAAATACTGATATAATACTGGCAACACCAAATTGGTTGAATTAGCTCAGTGATCCCCAACCAGTAGCTCACGAGCAACATGTTGCTCACCAACCCCTTGGATGTTGCTCCCAGTGGCCTCAAAGCAGGTGCTTGTTTTTGAATTTCAGGCTTGGAGGCAAGTTTTGGTTGCATAAAAATCATGTGTACTGCCCAAAAGAGTCTCCTGTAGGCTTACTGTCCACATAGGGGTTAACTAATAGCCAATCACAACCCTTATTTGGCACCCCTGGAAGTTTGTGCATGCCTGTGTTGCTCCTCAACTATTTTTTTATTTTTGAATGTGGCTCATGGGTAAAAAAAAGGTTGGGGACCCCTGGATTAGCTTGTTAAGCCTTGAACTTTATAGGCAGGTGTGACCAATCATGAAACAGTATTTAAGTTGGCCAATTGCAAGTTGTGATTTTATTTGACTCTCCTCTGAAGAGTGACAGCATGGGATCCTCAAAGCAGCACTCAAAAGATCTGAAAACAAAGATTGTTCAGTATCATGGTTTAGGGGAAGGCTACAAAAAGAGGTTTAAACTGTTTCAACTGTAAGGAATGTAATCAGGAAATGGAAGGCTACAGGCACAGTTGCTGTAAAACCCAGTTCTGGCAGGCCAAGAAAAATACAGGAGCGGCATATGCGGAGGATTGTGAGAATGGTTACAGACAACCCAAAGATCACCTCCAAAGACCTTCAAGAACATCTTGCTGCAGATGGTGTATCTGTATATCATTCTACAACTCGCAAGTTGCACAAAGAACATCTGTATGGCAGGATGATGAAAAAGAAGCCCTTTCTGCATTGAGTCATTTGATCATAACAAAAAGCGCATGGCGGAAGAAGAACACCACATTCCAAGAAAAACACCTTCTACCTAATGTCAAATTTGGTGGAGGTTCCATCATGCTGTGGGGCTGTGGGGCTAGTTCAGGGACTGGGGCCCTTGTTAAAGTCGAGGGTCGGATGAATTCAACCCAATATCAACAAATTCTTCAGGATAATGTTCAACTCACAAAGTTGAAGTTACGTATGGGTTGGATATTCCAAGACAATGACCCTAAACACACTTCGAAATCTACAAAGGCATTTATGCAGAGGGAGAAGTACAATATTCTGGAATGGCCGGCACTGTCTCCTGACTTGAATATCATGGAAAATCTATGGGATAATATGAAGCAGGCTGTCCATGCTTGGCAACCATTAAATTTAACTGAACTGGAGAGATTTTGTATGGACGAACGGTCAATAATACCACTATCATCCATAATCTAGACTCTCATCAAAGGCTATAGGAGGCGCCTAGAGGCTGTTACATTTGCAAAAGGAGGCTCAACTAAGTATTGATGTAATATCTCTGTTGGGTGCCCAAATGTATGCACCTGTGTAATTTTGTAATGATGCTTATTTGGTATTTTATGTTAACTTAGTCACTGCTGAAATACTACTGTTTACATAAGGAAAGTTACTACTTTGAAAGCTCAGCCAATTATGAACAAAACTCCAAAGAATTAAGACGGGTTCCCAAACTTTTTCATATGACTGTAAAACAGTACCTTGTACTTGATCCTAACTGAGATATAGTTAATCCATAATTGAGGCAAAACAATGCTATTGGGTTTAATGTTTAAATAATATTTTAGCAGACTTGAGGTATGGAGGTTGAATAACTCTTTGACTTTTAGTATAACCCAGAATGTGGATATTTTATAACATTGCTGCTGAGAACTATTACTTGAGAGATAGTTATGCTAATTCTTTATTTATGCAACAGATGTTGTGTTGAATTTGATGAAAACTCTTCTGTGGGGATTAATGGATTTTAACTTGTATAAATAAAATGCTAAATGCATGAGTATTTATTTTTGTGCTAAGGTATGGAAATCCAAGTTACAGAAATATTCCTTACTAGGGAAAATCCAAGAAAATCCAAAATCCAGGTGTGGAAATCCAAGTTACAGAAATATTCCTCATCAGGGGAAAACTCCAGGTTCCAAGCATTCTGAATAATGGGTCCCAGTAGCGATTTCTCACTATTGGGTTATATATGGGACAAATGCCACACATTTTCATGTGTAATCATTTGTAATTCTTTGTATTTCTTTTTTAGCATCTTCGTACTAATATCCTTACATTTTTTGTGTGTAGGACATATTGTATAATGGGACTAACACAACATGTCCATGGCAAATGTTCCAAATAATAATTTCATATTTTCATAGGTTTTTAGTCTGTAACCTGAAGGATAAACTGTAGAAGTTGAGAGCAGTGCTGCTATTTGAATCAGAAATTAAGAAAAGTTGCCTATGGAGCTATAGACACAAGGTCTCTGAAACATGCTGGGTACATTTCTGATGAAAGGAAAAATAGATTTGTGTATAGGACTGTGATTTTGTGCAATTAGCTTTCTGGATCTCAATACCCCATTTTTCCCATGTAATTTAAAAAAAAAAAAACAACCCTTTGGTTGTATTAATGTAATTTATTATTATGGTTTCTGTGTACTTTTGTCAGCCTTGCTTATAGGTTCATGTCTATGGTTCCTACACAAAAAGAAAACAGCAGGGGCAAGTTCTGCACTAGCAGTATAGTTTAGAACATTTGACCACGCATAGAGTGGTTAATAATGAGTGCTGCTTATGTACATAGCAGCTAGTTGGAACAGTTTCAGTGTAAATTTATCAACTTTGCCTGGGTGCAGGTGAAATAAAATTTACAAGAACACACCCAACAGGAACTATTAAAGGGATTATGGTGTCGTTTTTATTACTAAATTACATTGTTCGCACTGCAAATAATACGTACCATAACTTTTTTTTTAAACCAAGTGTATTTTTTTTTTACTTGTAATATTGGTGTGTAGGCAGCCATCTCAGGTCATGTGCTTTCAGAAAGAGCCAGCACTTCATGATGGAACTGCTTTCTGACATGCTATTGTTTCTCCTACTCTGTGTATTTGAAGGGGTCACAGTGGGACCTGGATTTTTACTGTTGATTGCCATTCTCATATATACCAAGGAGCTGTTATCTGGTTACCTTCCCATTGTTCTGCTGATAGGCTGCTGGGGTGGAGGTGGGGATGTTATCACTCAAACTTGCAGTACAGAGTAATGAAGTTTATCTGAGCACAAGTCACATGACAAGGGGCACCTGGGAAACTGACATGTCTAGCCAGATATCTGACTGCAAAATTAAATATAAACCAATCTATTTGCTGTTTTGAAAAATGGATTTCAGCACAGAATCCCGTGGGAGCAGCACTATTAACTAATGCATTTTGAAAAAAAACTTAAAGGACCAGTAACATCAAAAAATGTAATTGTTTTAAAGTAATATAAATATAATGCAGAGTTGCCCTGCACTGTTAAAACTGCTGTTTGCTTCAGAAACACTTCTATTGTTTATATACTATTGTTTATATAAATAAGCTGCTGTGTAGCCATGGGGGCAGCTATTCAAAGGAGTAAATGCTTAAGTTACACAGCAGATAGCAGATAAGCTCTGTAGAACATAATGTTATCTGTTATCCATTATTTATCCTGTGCCATATAGCAGTTTTTCAATTTCCGCCATTGCTACTCAGCAGCTTGTTTATATGAATTATAGTAGTGTTTCTGAAGCAAACAGATCAGTTTTACCAGTGCAAGGCAACACTACATGATATTTTCATTACTTTAAAACACTTTCAGTTTTTGGCGTTACTGTTCCTTTAAAGCATCCCTTTCAAGTGAATTTTTTTTATTTATTTTTTAAAAGTGTGTATGTAAGGGATCCCTTTTCTGGAAACCTGTTATCCATAAAGCTACTAATTACAGGAATTGAAAATAATTACTAAATACTTGAAAATGGCATGCTTTTGCCTTTCATATTCTTTGCATCTGTTTTGGGACATAATTCATATATTTCTATTTCTGTTCAGAGTAATACAAGTGCATCGTTGTTATGTTAATGAACACATCATTTATAAAGAAATACATGACCGTAAATGTTGAATATTCCTTTTAAAATATGAGCGGATTGTCTAATCCATTGGTAGCGCCTGCAGTTTATTTTTTATAAAATTATTTGGATGATATTGCTATTTCAATCAGTACTGTGATGCCTCCTAATAATTTATAACCACCCAGCTCATGCTGTTAATTATTGGTCACGTCAGCATTAGAACTGGACTTCCTGATTTGTGGGTTATGTATAATTAATGGATCCTAGCAAGAAAACCAAGTCAGAATCCCTTACTTCAGTGAAAATGAATTTGCTGTTTGTCAGTATTATTTATTCATAATAACAGCAGATTTAAACATTGCAGCCTTGGCAGTTTTGTTTACATCTAGTTTGCCTGATGCCCCTGTTCCCCTTTGCTCAGCAGTGTCATCGTTGTTGATCATCTGTATGATGATATAAAATTATAATATCATTTATATTCCTCAGTGGTGGTGGTGATTCTGAACTAGGCCATGAATCTGAATGTCGTCATATTTGTGATTGGCATGTTTCTAGCTCAAAATGGCTTGATGGTAAACCATAGATAGGATTGGCATTTCCTCCCGACTAACTCCAGGCAGGGAGGCAGGCCCGTGATGTAGTGGGGAGGGATGTGACTTTGGAGGCGGGGATATGACGTGGCTATCGCCACTTCGATCTCTGAATGTTGTTCAGTTTTCCAAATTTGGAAAACCAGGCAGGCAGTTTTGACCAAGACAGCCCTTCAAAAAACCTGGCTGTCAGGGTCAAAACCAGACAAGTGGCAACCCTATCTGTAGGTGGCACACCACCTCATGTGGAATCATAAGCTGCGTGTCATTAGTTAGCAAGTTATTGGCCCTAGGATCTTTAGATGTTTGGCCAGCTTTAGGAGTGGCTCCAGTTTCTGTTTGTCCTGCTTAATAAATAAGATTTATTTATTTTTATATATTATTTTTTCAACACACAACTCTATTATTGAACTCTTGTTGAATGGGTGTATACTGCCCCTTTAAATATCTTCCAACCCTAGCCCCATTTAGGGGAGACATTCATTGTGAGGTTATATTTTAATAGTGATTACTTGTTGTACAAAGCACAGCCTGGTTTCTTAGGTTAGTGACCCTAGCAGCCCTATAGCTGTTTACATTGCAGCCTGAAGCACAACAAAACAAAAAACTTTGTTCCAAAACCATAAATGAAAAAACATTTTTTATGATGAAATACCAGCGCCCAAAACGTTCAATTAAAGTTTTGGCTATTTCTAATTGGTTGTATCATTTAGCACCAACACATTCAATTCATCTGTTAAAGGGGAACTATCACGAAAATGAAAATTTTATATTGGCTTCAGCGTACTGAAATAAGAAACTTTCTTAATAGAATCAATTAAAATTCTATACCGTTTCTGAAATAATCAAGTTCATGTTTACTGTTCCTCTCTCAGCATCATCTTTCATCATTCTCTCTTCTTGCAGCAGTTGGGTTGGGTCAGATAATCATTGACAGTTAGATTCAATATATCTTATAGGGGGGCTCTTTTAGTCTAGAAGATGTATTAGAGCTCACTCTATTAAAATTGCCAGACATCATGTCTCTCTACATGCAGAATTTGTGCAAAAGGCAGTTATTTTGTTTGTACTGGAATCCGTTATTTGGGTGAGCACTAATTCTTTGCTAGGAAAGGGAGCCCCCCTATAAGATATATTGGATCTAACTGTCAATGAATATCTGACACCCAACTCCTGCATGAAGACAGAATGAAGAGAAACAGATGTTGAGCGAGGGATAGTGAAGATAAACTTGATTATTTCAGAAACAATGCAGAATATTTAATTGATTGTATTTAGAAAGTTTCTTCAGTATGAGGAAGCTTACATTAAATTTTCATTTTCGCGATTGTTCCCCCTTTAAGCTGGGTGACATATGCAGTTAAGTTTCGAGAAGTTGGCAAACTAGTGTATGTATCTTTAACCAATATGCCTACCTTGAGGTGGGCAATATCTGGCTGATCAGTTTGTTTGGACTATGCCAGCTGTCGGATCAAAGATTGAATTTTCCCACCAATAACGCTGAGGTAGGCCCTTCTAACAGCCCACGTATGACCACCTTTAGACTTAAAATGATATTGTCATTCTGCCCTATATTTTAGAAAGCACCAGACACTGCACAAACTATTTCATCCTCTTAATCTTTTGCACATCGTATTATGTAACAACAAGAAATTTATATATTATATTAAACTTTTTAACACTTTTCTTAATAAATCTCATTAATACTCTTGACTTTTTTTAATTGCTTTCTTTTTTTATTCATATTTTTTTTACCGTTTTTCCAAAAGTTTAATGTCCCTGTCTCTGGTGTTTGAGTCTGGCAGCTCAGTAATTCAAATGCAGATTGCAACATTTAGTTAGCAACTATTGTATCTATTCTAACAGCTGCATTTAATGAAACTCAGAAATTCAGCTCAGCAGGGACAAAGATAGAAATGTATCAACTAATGTATCAATTTAGAGCAGTTTAGAGAGTCGGCGACCCCCCCCCCAACTCCCAGAGCTGCTTTACAAAGGTGAAAAATTAGACTTACACTTCAATATTAGAAAAACATGCATAGAAAATAGCCATTGAGTAAACTAATCTGTTGCTTAACTATTAATTTTGAGGGTATAGTTTTTAGCATTTTTGTTTTGTTTTGCAAAACAAAAAAAAAATAGTAAATGTTTGCCTTTGTACTTGCAGGTTGATGACATTTTAGGAGAAGGTAGTGATGACAGTGACAGTGAAAAAAAGAAGACCATTAAGGTAAAGAAATCACAGAGTGCAGCACAAGGGGACAAATTAAAAAACCCAGAAGAAAGGACAGAGACTCCGTCCTCTTCATCAAGTGAAAAAAGTCTGTCGGGCACAAGGCCACGGTAAGTTACCATTATGTATATGTAATATATATGCAGTGTATTTTCTGATTATAAAGGTTTATTCTATTGTTTCATTTAGGTGAGATTGCTTAGCTAGGTCACTGTTATGCAGCCTCCTGCCATAGATTCCATAAGAACAAGAGGGGGGTTGCTATTCATTGTAACCTGTGACCCAAATGATAATGGTCGCTTACATCAGATCCGGAGATAGTAGTCTAGTGAGTGCTGTACTGCCATTTTTTTTCTTTTCATAACCCCTGGGCTTGTGCACATGTTTTGCAGAGCAAACGTTTTTTGTTTTATTTTTTTTCCCCTCTAAGTTCCAACTATACTGTACTACGTGTGTTCACAGCCACAAGGGAATTCTACAAAATAAAGTGCTGGGAATTTGTCCAGTCCTTCATTTGTTGCTCACAAGCAACAAATAAAGCAACACTCACAGCCAGATTTAAAACACTTTAGAGACATTTGTGTTATGCCTCCTCCTGATGTTTTTTTTTTCCAAATGCCGAATATTGCAAGAGAGTGACACCAAGTAAATCATCTAGTTGATGCGTATAAAAAAAAAAGTCTGAATCTGATAAAGATGATTGATACCTTTGCTGCTCAGAATAAATGAAGTGCGAGGAACATTGTTTATCAAGTTGATGACACTTATTCCAGTGATAAACACGCCTGGAGTACTTGTAGTGAGAAGGCAAATAAAAAGTGCTCTGTGTACAATCAGATATCAGAACAATCATTTTGTGATTTATCGCTCTACAAATACACACATGCTCTTGGCATTCGCTACTTTTCTCGAGGTCCCCAAAGACGCATCGATTCTTCTTTGTTGAAAGACCGATTGCAGTGCAGTCCAACCAATCTGTCAAATTATTGTGCGGTTAGTGGGATTCGAACGATTGTACATCTTACGATTTTTCGGACGACATCTGTCAGAAAATTGATCGGCCATGTTTAATAATCTTTATTAGTCCCAGTGCAATCTATCTATGTTTTCAGGGCCAAGCAGGCAATTTTGCCTGAAATGGTCTTTTTAGTTTATGGACACATCGTACATTTAAACGATCATTTTGAGATAATTGTGGTCTCACGATAACGATTGGATCTTTTAAAAATCTTTATATCTATGGCCAGCTTCAGTCTGTAAAACCTACAACCACAGTGCATCCTGCTTTGGTCTAGTTAGATTACATTCTTGTGCATAAACATGAACAGTGGAGAATATTTATTTCTACACACTGCAGGTTATGTCATGGTTATGGATCTAGTTGTTATCTAGGAAAGACTGCATTTCTGTTGTATTGCTAGGAATCTCACTAAATTATACTTGTCTCTATTCATTTCAAATGCCATCTCAGCCCCACCAACCCCCAAAGAATGCTTCATTTTAGGGTAGACTGGTATAAGGGTAGGAGCAATTTTCATATGCACACATATACACTTACTGTATAGTGAGAAGCCATGCTGTGAGGCTTTGGGTCTCGGCATATATATATGAGAAGCAAGGTGGCGCAATGAAAGGACAGGTGTTGAATCTGAAAACCTATTATCCAGAAAGCTCCAAATTCCTGGAAGGCCATCTCGTATAAACTCTGTTTTAATCAAATAATTTACATTTCTAAAAATCATTTCCTTTTTCTCTGTAATAGCAAAACCTGGTACTTGATGGTAACTAAGCTTCATTAATCCATATTGGTGGCAAAACAATCCAGTTGAGTTTATTTAATGTTTAAATCATTTTTAATAGACTTAAGGTAAGGAGATGGAAAATATGAAAAGATCCCTTATCCTCAAACCCCCAAGTCCTGAGCATTTTGTACTCCAGGTCCCATATCTGTACTAATATTTTAAATTTCCCTTAGTTTAAGTTGCTGTCGGGCAGAGGATCCTATAGATGTTTGCCAGATCTGTCAGATAATGGCAATTCAGTTGTATGATATCTGTTTAGCATGTATTCGTTACAGAGCACAAATGCCATTTTAGGTGTTGCATGCTTAAATGAGAACTAAACCCTAAAAATGAATGACTAAAAATGCCATATTTTATATACTGAACTTATTGCACCAGCCTAAAGTTTCAGCTTCTCAATATCAGCAATGATCCAGGATTTCAAACTTGTTACAGGGGGTCACCATCTTGGAAAGTGTCTGACACTCACATGCTCAGTGGGCTCTGAGCCGCTGTTGAGGAGCTAAGCTTAGGGGTCATCACAAATACTTAAGCAGAAAATGAGATTGGCCTGTATTATAAGCTGATGCTACAGGGCTGATTATTAAATTCTGATGCTAATTGCAGTGGTTTCTGTACTGCCATGTAGTAATTATCTGTATTAATTACTAATCAGCCTTATATTGTGACATTTCTATTCTATGTGTACTGTATAGTGTGTGTTGGTCCCTAAGCTCAGTAAGTGACAGCAGCACAGAGCATGTGCAGTGAATCAGCAGAAAAGAAGTTGGGGAGCTACTGGGGCATCTTTGGAGACACAGATCTTCCCTGCTAAAGGGCTGTGGTTGCCTTGGGCTCATACAGAAGCCTAAAACATAATGTGAAACATGTCTAGCTACTTCCTTTTAGTTCTCCTTTTAGGCAGCAAAAAGCACAAGTTACAATTTGATTTCCCACCCCCATACTTGTCTCGCCAGTACTAAATCTTCCATGATTTCCTTTCATTCTGAAAACAACATTTGTGTTGTGTGCTGCACCTTTGAGCATAAATAATCTCTTCCAATGCTGTGTTGGCGCCGTTGAATTCAGCAGGGTTTTATCGGATATAAATCAGGCATTGAGTGTGTGAGTAAAAAGGTCTGATTTCTGTCTTCGAATGTGGCTCTGTGTCAGATTTATTGCTCTAAAATTGTTTCTGTGATGAAATATAAGGTAACAACAATTACATACATGTTTACTTTTCAGCCCATATGGCATTTTAATTGAATGCTGTCACTGGTTAAAAAAAACAAGTTTCTCGGGGCAGGATTTAAAACCAAAAATGTATCCGTAGAGAGGATTTTTTTTCACTCTGCACTGCCCACTATTTCTCCGGGCTGTGCACTAGAGGCACAGCATAAGGGTGTGGGGGGATCATTACACACCCAGAAACTTGCTTTCCAACACAACATGATTATTGAAGGGGGCACTGCATGTTCTATTTCAATCCAGCAAGATAAAGATGGACAGATTTGGTCTCATTAAAAAAAATTGCTTTTCAGATGTAGACCAATGTAGACAAATTTTAACTCCATAATCCAGGTAAAATAACCTCTCCTACCCCCAGAAATATAAACAGATTTTTTTAAGCTATTGGTCTTTTTCCCGTATGGAATACATCTCGTAACGTTTTGTTTAATCGTTTTAAAAACTTTGTAAATCTCTTGCCTTAATGTTCGCTCCAAATTGTATTCAATATTCATAATGTTAAGTGCAATGGTTAATATTTAATTTGATGTCATCATACGTTTTGCATTCGGGAGTTTTCTGTAAGACTCCTCGGCAAGTCCTGGAGAATGTTTCATGTCCAGTAAAAAAAAAATGCAACCATTAATGTCTCTTATGCGGTTAGAAAGTATGATGACTTGTAGTATTCATACAATATTTATTTTATGTGCTTGGCATTGTTGCATTGGGAAAAAAAAACTAAAGATTAGCATTAAGACTATAATCTGTGTTGCATGATGGAGACTGCTATACGAAAAAAAGGCTAACGGTGTATTATTAATTACAAAGCAAGAGAATACCATTGGCGCATTAATGCACATTTAGATGCCAGCCATGTTCACAGTTTAGACATATAATTCAGAGGAACGCCTTTATACTTATTTCCTATTGCTTTTATGTTAAGAGAAATAACCGCGATTCTTGTATAGCAAGCTCTTGGCCTACTGACATGGTTTGTATTGGTGAGACTACTCAGATGATAAGAGATTGTATCACTCGATATTAATCAACACTGAAATGCAAGCAACCTACCTAACTGGCCAACACACTACTGAGAGAAGGGACACCGGCTCAGAGAGTTGTAGTTTGGGTTAGAGGATATCCCGCCTCCTAAAGGGGGTGGCGCTTGTTTTCCGACGTGTGGGTTTGATTTGGATTAAAAGGGACCTGTTTTCCAGACACACATGTATAATAAAAGTCCTTTACAAATTAAAATAAAGTCTCAGGCTTAGCAATAGCTTTCTTCTCTTCCTGGATGTCACTGCCCTGCTCACATACCCCCTCCCTGTCATATTCTGTGCATGGGCACTTGCATCAGGTCCTTCTTTTTAGTAGAATCATAATTGGTGGTGCACACCTTATAACGTCCATAAATCATGCAGGGGTCACCTCTATGATCCTCAGCCAATAAACATATAGGTAAGAAGCAGGGCCTGCATGTTTCTGTGGCCCTGATGAGAAACCCCACTGTTTTGGGAATTGAATTAAAAAGTTAAGTTACTACGATAATAAATTCATCAGATTGATTGCCCTGCTTCTTACCTATGTGGCCTCCTTTGTTAGCACATACATAAGTTTTTGGCATGATGCAAAGCTTTCCTGTCTTACAGCTTCAGCTAAATGGCTCCTGCCTATTGCTGTGATTGTGCATCCCAAAATAATAAATTAACCAATATTAAATATAGTATTTAGTGTGTTCCGTTTTTTTTTTTCACTTAAGTAAAGCAGCAGAATATAATTTGGAATTATTTGGACTTCACTGTACTTTTAAATTCTGGATAGACCTATCATATATCACAAGCTGACCATGCTCAAAGCAGCATCAGCGGCTAATATTAGTCCTGAGCAAGTGTGCACTTTGGTGTGTGGCAAAAACAATGGCTTCAGAGAGGACTGGATTCATTCTTCTTTGGACCCAATGGCCATAATGCTTTGACAAAAGGCACTATTGTTGCAAAGACTTCCAAAACTGTCATTATGTGGATACTAGTGATGTGCAGGTCAAGTTTCTTTTGACTCGCACCCGTTGCCTCCCCTCTTTTTATAGGCCTGCGCTGACCAGCCCCACCGATGATGTCACAAAAGGGGTGTGGCGAGTAAGAGGCTATAAAAACAGAAGCCGGAAGCCTGCAGTATAAGGGAGTGGGCAGGCAGAAGTGCTGAGGTCGCCCCAAACCCACCCAACCATGTCGATATCGGGACAGTCCACTAATGGATACATTTTTATTTATATTTAATTTTCTTAGATGTATTCTTCATATATATATATATATATATATATATATATATATATATATATATATATATATATATATATATATATATATATATATATATATATATATATCCTCAGTCAGGGATTTGATAAAGCATATTTATTGATATACAATTAAGTTTTCTGACACATAATTATACTGGTGGCTTATACACATACCTTTTCTAAGAGGCTGTGTGTGGGTTGTGGAGAGCGGTACTTAAGTCAAAAGTATGTTCGTTATGTGATTTAAGGACCTTAATAAGTCAAACCATATCTTTCTAATAATTATAAATGAGTGTGAATTATTTTGGCAATGAGTGTTTACTGGATTCGCTTGTAAGAAGATTGATAATTAACACAGCACAGGTATAGCTGCTCTAACGAGTAGTGAAAACCTCTTCGATGATTAATCAGCAAGTCCAGTTGTTCTAGATTTACTTCTACTAGATCGATACCATGACATGGATGAATGAAAACCTTCATACACAGCTGTAGAATACTATAAAAGCTCTTTTTTAATGGACGTCTCTTTTTCATAATAAACCTTATTCTTAATTGTAAATGTTATTGCTGGAGTTGCACCTCAAAGCCGTTCTCAGTCTTAGTTTGGTAGACTATTGGGTGACTATTAAAGCCATTTTCCCATATTTGAAGCTGTGTTGCGAGTTACTGGGGTCCTGACGAAAAGTTGGCAACAAATTTAAGAACATTTTAAGAGCACTACATACACTTGTGGGCTTTGTAACTCTTGCCCTGTGGTTGCACAGCACATTCCTCCTTTCCACTAGGTTTGTGAGCACCACAATGTTCCAGTGGACTGTTACAAATGCAAACCATACATATCTTGTCTCTGCCAAGCCCAGCATCATAGCATAACTGACAGCTGAGGGAAAGTATAAGCATTGGAGGCCCAAATCAAAGATATCTCTTAGCTGGGACAATAGAAGGGATTGAAGTGTAAGCGAATTATGCCAATCTGTCATAGGACTGTGTCTTACTGCTATGGTAACCTTATCTTAAAAGGGGAACTATCGCAAAAATGACAATTTAATATAAGCTTCATTAGGCTGAAATAAGAAACTTTCTAAATACAATTTTCATGCAGCAGTTGGGTGTCAGATAATCATTGACCGTTAGATCCAATATGTCTTTTTATGTTCCTTTTGCCTAGAAGATATATTAGAGCTCACGCTATTAAAATCACCAGACATCATGTCTCTTTACATGCAGAATTTGTGCAAAAGGCAGTTTTTTTTTGTTAGTACTGGAATCAGTTATTTGAGTGAGCTCTAATACATCTGCTAGGAAAGGAAGCCCCCCCCCTCTATAAGATACATTGGATCTAAAGGTGGCCATACACTGAGAGATCCGCTCGTTTGGCGATGTCGCCAAACGAGTGGATCCCTCTCCGATATGCCCACCTTGAGGTGGGCAATATCGGGCTGATCCGATCGTGGGCCCTAGGGCCCAACGATCGGATCCTAACAAATGGGAACGGGTGGTCGGATCGCGGGACCGCATCAACGAACAGATGCGGCCGCGATCCAATGGGATTTTTTGTCCCATCCGATAGAGATGTGGCCAACTGTTGGCCAGATCTCGATCGGGGAAGCCTGTCGGGGGGGGGCCCCATACACGGGCCAATAATCTAACGGCAGCTTTTATCGCCCCTTGTATGGCCACCTTAACTTGTCAATGATTATCTGACACCCAACTGCTGCATGAAGAGAAACAGATGAGGGATAGTGAAGACAAACTTCATTATTTCAAAAATAATGCAGAATTTTTTATTGATTATATTTAAAAAGTTTATTTCAGTATGAGGAAGCTTATATAAAATGTTTCATTTTCGCAATAGTTCCCCTTTAAATGTATTTGGCCATGCAATTCCCCATGATGTGATCGTGTAACTTAATTTCCTGCCTTGCATTTAACAGAGGTCACAAACGAAAGCTGGAGGAAGAGGAGGAGGATGCTGAAAGTGTAAGCAGTAAAGAGTCGAGCAATGAAGATGAGGAGGGAAGCAGCTCTGAGGCTGACGAAATGGCAGCAGCCATTGAAGCGGAACTGAACGATTTCATATGACTACCAGCTAATACTAGGGTAAATTAAAGATGAGTAACTTCTAGTGTCCGGCATAAATTAAATGTTGCAACTAAAGAGTGTGTATGGTCTCTCACTTTTTTTTCTGAGAATTTTGACATTTCTTTTGCTGAAACATTTATGTATATTTTGATTAAAAAAACACAGCTGTTAATCTCGTCTATTTTACAAATACCAGTGTAGTTTTAAATGTTTTATTAAATGAATATGTACCTGCCCTTTTTTCCTGTTTTTTCTTTTATGAAAAGGAAAAGAAAGTGTTACGATGAAATGGATGCCAAAGACCTATAATGCTCTTGACTGAGCTTTATATAGAAGACAAGATTTTTTTTTTTTTTTCTTGGTTCCCCCCCCCCCCACCCTTTTGGACTGAATGTCTCATAAAACCAAGTGAGGAACTCAAGGATCGTTGGTGTGCTTTCCGCAACTGTCACACAAATGAATTTTTTTTTTTTTTAATGGAATACAATTTATATTTGTATAGACAATGAGAATGTGATCTGTAATGTAAACTTGATTAGCGTCACTTGCCTCTTACTAACTTCAATCTTTAAACGTCCTGTTTTTATAAGTTCCTCTGTGCGCTAGTTTGGGTTTGCTAGAAGACCTGTGTTTAGATTTTTAACATGGCCTCTCTGTATGCTGTTTATCATAGGTAAGTGTGCTGCCATGGAGATTCTATTAATCCGCTCTGCTCTAGATGGAGGAAAGCGAGTGCTAGCTTAACCTGCATAGGGTTTTATTCACTTGAGAGGACTAATGTAAAGTTTTTGTATATTCTATTTCATATTTCAACTACAAAACAGATTTTCTTTCGTTTAATAAAAAAAAAAAACAATTTTGTAGATTTTTTTGTGCGCTGTGTTTTTGTAATAATACGTTTTATACTTTTTAACAACAATCCTCTGGACCTGTTACCCAGAATGCTCGGGACCTGGGGTATTCTAGATAACAGATCTTTATGTAATTTGGGTCTTCATGCCTTAAGTCTATTCGAAAATCATGTATATAAACTAGTGATGTGCGGGCCGGCCTGAAACTCGCGGGTCGGGTGGGTTCGGGCCGACTCCTTCACAAGATTTTCGGTGCAGGTCGAGTTTTTCTCCTGCTCTCCCCGCCCGCGGCCTATTACTGCTGGCTTCCGGAGCTGGAATTTATAGACTTCCAATTTCCTGCCGATATTTTGTGACCTCACAACGGGGCGGGTCTATAAAAAGAAGGCAGGAGTGGGCCGGTGCAGTTCTGGAGGGGGCGGGTTAGGGTCAGTTGTGGGCTGAGAAATTCTCGCCCCGCACATCACTAATATAAAACCAATATTTACTTGTTTTCTTCCAATAAGGATTAATTATATCATAGTTTGGATCGGGTACAAAGTACTATTTTATTATCACAGAGAAAAAGGAAATCATTTTAGAAATTTGGATAAAATGTAGTCTATGGGAGATGGCATTCCATACTTCGGAGCTTTCTGGATAACCGGTTTCTGGATAACAGACACTTGGGTGAGCTTATTTCTTCTAATAAGTTGGACAGAGTCTCTCCTTTTTGCACAGGTAGCTGGCATGATGCCGAATGCTGAGCTAGGATTTATAGCCACACAGCAGAAGAAGATATTTTATCCTGAATAATGAAATCAAAAGGAAAGGCTTTTTTTATGGATATCGCTTTCTTCTAAGAAATATTTATTATCTACATTTGGTAAAGATACAGATGAGGTATTTGGAATTCTTAAGTTTACACTTTGATTTGGGAACAGTTCCTGCTCTGTACTCTATGTGATAGAACTGAGTGAGTTGTAAAAGCAGTGCAATACCAGTGAACAACATGAGAAATTTTGGGATATCGGGTTGGGAAAGATAAGGGAGCAATACACTTGTTACAGGGTATAAGCTGAAGGAATACAAAGTACATCGAAGTCGCACAATCACCGGATCACAAAAAGGAGTTGCCTCAATGTGAGTGTCTTGATAAAACACAACCTTTATTTGGCGATTTAAAAACACATGTCGTAGATACAGGGCGTAGATGCGGGCAGGGGAGAGCACGGCTTAAGTTAAATTTTAGTATGTTATAGAATGGACAATTCTAAGCAACTTTTCAATTGGTCTTCATTATTTTTTATAGTTTTTTTTTTTTTTTTTTAAATTAATTGTCTTCTGACTCCAGCTTTCAAGTGGGGGGTCACTGACCCTATTGAAACAACAAAGGCTCTGAAAGGCTACAAATATATTGTTACTGCTAGTTTTTATTACTCTCTTTCTATTCAGACCCTCTCCTATTCATATTCCAGTCTCTCATTTAAATCAATGCATGGTTGCTGGGATTACTTGGATCCTAGCAAGCAGATAGCTGAAATTGCAAACTGGAGAGCTGCTGAATAAAAAGCGAAATAACTCAAAAGCCACAAATAATATAAAATGAAAACCAATTGCAAGTTGAAACACTTGATAAAGGGCTCTGGGCCCGAAACATGTTGTGTGCAATAAAGAGCACCTAGCAGCAAGTTCTGCCTCTTCGTTTGCTTTCTCTCAGTTCTCTTGTTAATAGGGATGGGCGAATTTGACCCGTTTCGCTTCACCAAAAATTCGCCGCCGGCGAAATGTCGCAGACGCCCATTAAAGTCCATGGGCGTCAAAAACATTTTGTCGCGCGTCTTTTTATTTTGACGCACGCCGCCATACAAGTCTATGGGCGTCATTTTTTCAGCGAAACAAGGCGAAAAAATTCGCCCATCCCTACTTGTTAATTGACTTCATTTCCTACACCTGGAGCGGGGGTGCCTTGCTGAGAGTGAGAGCACAGCTGCCAGTCCCCCAGTCACTCTGATACATTGTCCAAACATATATAATGAGCGGCAATCCAGCTAAATTGCATGAAAGTTTTCCTGTGATTTAGTCAGATCTCCACATGCAATGTGCGTTACATAAGTGCCACTTAAAGGCGAGCAAAACCCTAAAAATTAATAGGGCTAAAAATGCCATATTTTATATACTGAACTTATTGTACCAGCCTAAAGTTTCAGCTTCTCAATAGCAGCAATGATCTTGGATTTCAAACTTGTCCCAGGGGGTCACCATCTTGGAAAGTGTCTGACACTCACATGCTTAGGGGCTCTGAGCAGCTGTTGAGAAGTTAAGCTTAGGGGGCATCGCAAATTATCAAGAAGAAAATGAGGTTGGCCGTTCGTATCCACTGATGCTACAGGGCTGATTATTAAATTCTGATGCTAGTTGCACTGGTTTCTGTGCTGCCATGTAGTAATTATTCATATTTATTACTAATCAGCCTCATACTGTGACAGTTATATTCTAGTTGTACTTTATATTTTGAGTTGGTCCCTAAGATCAGTAACTGACATCGGCACAGAGCATGTGCAGTGAATCAGCAGAAAAGAAGATGGGGAGCTACTGGGGCATCTTTAGAGACACAGATCTTACCTGCTAAAGGGCTGGGGCTGGTACAGAAGCCCAAAACATAACGTACAACATTTCTAGCCTACTTTTTTAGTTTAACTTTCCTTGTCCTTTAATTCCAAAAAAGTTGGATTGTAGCACGCACTTACATTTAACCTGGGATTAAAGGAGAAGTAAACCTTTAAAATAAGTGGATGTAAAATTGTTGAGCGTAAGCACTTTTGCTCTTTACATTCAGAATCAGTCGGATGTCCGAGAGGCCGTGAAACGAAAGTGTAGATAAGTGAAGCAAATTTCATAAAACAACATCTGCAGTACAGTACATTGTTTATATTGTCTTGATTAGAGTTCCATATTACGCTTACATGGAGGTTTCTCTTGAAATATACAAAATTGTGCTTGAATTACAAACACCATGGAAACTTTGAATCCACACCTTGTTTAAACCTGTTCTTGCTTTGTTTTATATTACAAACTAGAGGCACAAAGGCTAATTGTGCTGCCTGCTTATTACAATTATGTTGAACAATAATGCTTCCCATAGTGACGCGATCATGTGCGGACTGAAAAGCACTTTGCAGGAAAAGCTTAGGACAGTCCTGCAGCGTTCCAAATGATTTTTAGATGCCTGCATCAAATGCGTGCCCGCTCTGAAAGTTATAATGTTATATCCCAGGCTTTTTTTTCTCTAATGGCTTTTATTTCTCCTCCACAGGATATGTTTTCTCCCACACCAACAATTTAAACCAAAAATGTGTTATGTTCCTTTTTTGTCGGGCGATTTCTGTTCATAAAAGCTCATATGCCACTTATATTGCCGTGTTAGGGTTAGTCCATTTTCTTATTATTTAACACCAAACACTAGCAATGTTACAGAAGTGCAATTTAATTAAACAACCATATACTCTCCGATTTTCCATTCGCTTTTCCATTGTCTTCTTGCAAAGTACCTAGTCTCAGTGAATACTGATCTATTATGCTAAAGACATAAATAAGAATGTGGAAGCACAGGACAGTGCTGTTATATGAGAGCCAGTGTATAAATGTCTGTCACTATACCCTGCTGGTATGGGTTCATTGGTCTGCTGTACCTACTGTCCGTTTGTTGTGCTCAGTCACCTCTGGGTTTGTGGGAGCCCCGGGTTCCCACCCCCCCCCGAGTTGTAGGTGGTCTCTAAGTGGGGTAAATCCAAATAATATAACAAGCAGAATAGTATAAAAAATAAACATGGCCTGGAGGACAGGTCCATCAGCCAAAATATAACTACCAATGAAGTGCTAGTTATGCTGTTTATTGTTCATCACGGTTTGTGAGCATGGCATTGCTTCCAGTGCTTGGCATGTTTGCTTCCAAATATTATATTCGTATGCAATTTATTAGGTGTTAGTCAGTTGTGTGTGGGGGAACAACATATAGAGAAAACCGTGGCCATAACACCCACACGAGAGGTTTGTGTTCTGCTTGGATGGTAGGAGTTCTGCTTCCTTCCATCATCAGGATGACAAAGGGGCAAATTTACTAAAGGGCGAACGCTGGCGAAAATTTCCAGAGTGACATCATTTTGGGACTTCACCAATTAACTAAGGGGCACTGGCATAACTTCGCTAGCGAAGGAGATCTTCTACTTCGCACTCAACGCCAGGCGTAACTATGCTATTTCACTAAGACTTGCCTTCGCCACCTCAGACCAGGCGAAATGCAATAGAGTAGATAGGAGTTCCACAAAAAAAAATTTGAAAATTTGTATGTCCCAAAAAACATTGGCAACTTTTCAGGGTGATAGGCTGCAAAAGATCGTAAATTTTTTTTTGGCTACCCGGCTTCCCCCCTAAATGTCCTTACATATGGCACATAAACTAAACACTGGGCTCATGTGTAGGGCAATATAATAACTCTATTTTCTTTTATTAAGGTCCCCTGGGCTTGTGTAGTGTAATGAATTGACTGCAACATTTACGTCCATTGAAATTTAACTTCCCGCCGTATGCAAATTGGCCAACGCTGGCGCAACTTCGCTTTGGTTGGCAAATTAATGCTAGTGAAACTTCGCCATCGTTCGGGGCCCTGGACGCAACTTTGCATTTTAGTGAATTAGTGTTGCCCTGGCGAATTTTCGCCTGGCGAAGTGTGGCGATGTGAGCAAAGCCATCGCTGGTGAATTTCCGGAGGTTAGTGAATTTGCCCCAAAGACTTAAGCTGGCCATACACGTAGAGATCCGCTCGTTTGTTGATTTCGCCAGACAAACACATCTCTTCCCTCCTTGAGGCAGGTGATATGGGGCTGATCCGATCGTGCGCCCTATGGCCCAACGATCAGATCATAATGAAAGGAATCCGGCCGGTCGGATCGAGGGACCACATCAAGGAACAGATGCGGTCCACGATCCGATGGGATTTTTACCCCTGCCCGATTGAAGGCAGCTTTTATCCAATCGTGTATGGCCACCTTTAGATATGGCCCCATATGAATCTAATGCATGCCAGTATCTGTATCCATAAATAGAGTCTGCCTCCAAAAATGTCTTGCTTAATTGTTTCCCATTAAAGTCAATGGAAAGCTGCTGCAGCAAGAAGACCGTGTTTGATCCCCACAGATCTCAGCTGGGGTGTACACATAAAGATCCGATTGTTTGTCAAGAGCATTGTTTGCCCAATTTTTCCACCTATATGCAGGGCTGTATTTATTGATAGGCACCCCAGGGCCTGTAAGTACCCAATAGTAGCAGCGTACACCAGGGGAACTCCAAGGACCACTCAAATCAATGTTTAAATGTAAAAGTATCCATCTTTATTAATATATAATACATCTGGAAAAAACAAAACCTGAGGTCTGACACGTTTCATGTCTACGAAATTGAGGGGACTCTCTGACTTTTATCCTATTAATAGTGGGGGACATGCAGTTGATGTGTTTCAGGAGCTGGTGGAGCATGATTTAACTAAACTGTGGGAGGAGCAACAAGAAAAACACAGAAGTTAATGAATCTTACTATTAACCAAAGCACTAAAAGAATTAAAGGCCAACCCATCTTGAACGTTTCAACAAGCAGATACAGGAGAGCTCCCTGTGGTTTTTAAATGCCTCAGATAATGAAAATGTAGCACTGAGGCAACTTAATGACAGGGAGACTATAATACAAAGTGCTATAAACTAATCCGGTGAGAGAATTAGGAAGATACTAGGAAGCATTACGCTCTTTGGAAAAAGAGTAGGCGTTATTAGTGAGAGAATGCGGAGAGTGATTCCTCACAAACACCCTTGTTTTATTAACTTCCAAATGTGCATAAGGGGGATGGGGTAGACCAATTGCATCTGGAATCTTTAAATGAGGGTCTATTTGAGCTGTTAGATATGTTATTACAGCCTTTGGTGAGAAGGTTGGATTCCTACTTAAAGGATACCACGGAAGTGTTTAGATTAATTCAGAATCTTGAATGAAGTGATCCATACGGTTTCACTATACTCAAGCATACCGCATAGTAAGGGTAAGATGGCAATCAAGTACCATTTTTAGAAATACAACAATTATATTGATGAAGTTGTATTGGAGGCAGTATGGTATCTCTTGACACAATAGTTCTAGACCAGTCAATTGCTGTTACAACTAGGGAAATGGTAACAACTGTGTATACTAGACCTTGCTCAAGTCTTTATTAAAGGAATTGTTCAGTGTAAAAATAAAAACTGGGTAAATAGATAGGCTGTGCAAAATAAAAAATGTTTCTAATATAGTTAGTTAGGCAAAAATGTAATGTATAAAGTCTGGAGTGATTTGATGTATAACATGTCAGCCAGATCACTACTTCCTGCTTTTCAGCTCTCTTGGTTTACACTGACTGGTTACCCTGGCTACCAGGTAGTAACCAATCAGAGACTTGAGGGGGGGCCACATGGGTCATTTCTGTTGCTTTTGAATCTGAGCTGAATGCTGAGGATCAATTACAAACTCACTGAACAGAAATGTCCCATGTGGCCCCCCTTCAAGTCGCTGACTAACTCAGAGTTATAGAGCTGAAAAGCAGTAAGTTGGATTCTGGCTGTTTTATTAGACATTCAGTCACTCCAGCCTTTATATATTACATTTTTGGCTAACTAACTATATTAGAAACATTTTTTATTTTGCACAGCCTATCTATTTACACAGTTTTTATTTTCACACTGAACTGTTCCTTTAAGAGCAGATTCTTGCCATCTTTTCGTATCCTCAGAGGACAAATCTTGCGGTTCTGTACTAGGAAATGTAGTTCTGAAGAGGAATTTTTCAGGGAAAGATTAGCTAAATACATTTTTTGGATAAAGGATATGATATGGGAGTCATAGTGGATATGTTTAAACCAGTGTTGCTCACAGTAAGAATAGAGTGGAGTAGAATTGGTAAGTATGTATGTGCTACCAGCCTGTACTTTTCATAACCATTTTTCCTGTGAATTCTGTTTTTCCTGTGAAAGCTTGTATGTGCCAACCAGAGAAGAATGTGAACTGTGTTGCCAAGCATCAAATTGGAGGCTATTATTTTTTGTTGTTGTAGCTCACCAGCCACATTTGAAATTAATTTCTAATTACACCTAATCTGTAAAACTAACATGGATTTGATTGTTCATCTCATAGCTGTAAGGCAGCTGTTTCACACTGCAATGTATAATTCATTTCCCACTAACATGCATATTGCCCTGTCACTTTGCCACACATTTGTACAGTATATTTTACTTCTTTTAAAAATGCATAAGCCGACTCGTGCCAAACACAGAACAGACTCAAACAGCCTGTATTGATGCCTTGTTGTTGTGGAGAGCTGCTGAATAAAAAGCTAAACAAAGCAAAAACCACAAATAATGAAAACCAATTGCAAATTGTCTCAGAATATCACTTTCTATGTCATAGTAAAAATTAACTCAATAGTGAACAACTCCTTTAATTAAATCTAGGCAGACTAGGACTCCTTGTAAGCAGTGGCAGAAATAAGACTGTTAAAGGCCAAACTTTTTTCCTTTCTATCTGTTGTACAAGTGTTTCTCTCTCTGGGCATCCCATTACTATTGTTTAATAAAAAGCTTTTACTACTATGTACCAATTCTATACTATTCACAGATGATAATGAACTAATGTCAGCCGATCACCTTCCTTATGTGAGTGATGCTCTGAGAATAAACCTTGTTGATCCCTTAAAAACTAAAACGGTTTAAAAACGCCTAAAGTTTTATATTGGCTATAAACCAAAACCTTATCAGAATTCAGCTGTTTATTTCTGCAGGATTCAGACTCTAGGAGGCAGATTTACTGAAGGGCAAAGTGACTAACGCTGGCGAAGATTCGCCAGCGTTACCATTTTCAGGGAGTTAGCAGATTTACTAACGGCGCTGGCGTCACTTCGCTAGTGAAGGAGATAGTAGCGGTGATTCACACTCTATCGCCAGGTGAATTTTCACTCTGGCGAATGGACGTTACTCCACAAATTCACTAAGATGAACGTTACCTCTTTCTCCAGACTTGGCCTCGCCAGCTCAGACCAGGAGAAGTGCACTGGAGTACATAGATCCTCCTCAATCGTCTGTTACTTACATCATATTCTGTGGAAAAAGTATCAAAAAAAGTTCAAAAAATGGTGGCGTCTTTTCCTTTTTTCAGTGATAGCCTGCAAAAGTCCTTGAAATTTTTTTTGGGGTAACCGGTTTCCCCCATACATTTTCATTCATATGGAACATAAACTATACAGTGGGCTCATGTGTAGGACATTATAACAACTCTATTGTCTTTATTAAGTTTCCCTGAACTTGTGTAATGTAATGTATTTGCTGCAACATATACGTCCATTCAACTTTAAATTTCCCGCCATATGCAAATAAGCCTGAGCGAAGTCCTCTAACGAAGTTGCGCTAGCCATAATTGAACGCTAGTGCATCTTCACTTTGGTTTGTGAAAATTTGCCAGCGTTCGTCGCCCTGGACGCAACTTGCCATTTTTGTACATTAGTGTTGTCTGAGCGAATTTTCGCCTGGCGATGGCTAATAAGTGCTAAATTTTAGCCACTTATTAAATTTTCCCCTAGGTCCCTCGTCAAACTGAATCTGAAAGCTGAAAATCATGTGACAACTACATTTATTTTTCTAATTTACATATAAAAAAGGGGATTTGGTTTGGTATTCACCTGAATCAGTCACAGAAGATTTTATATTCGCCCAGACAGATTAAGCCTCCGATGTGCTTCTCTGATCGATATCTGGCTGATATCGGGTTTAAAAATCCAATTGGATTGGTTCGTCCCTAGCATTCTGGATAACAGGTCCCAAACCTAAATATCGATATAATAATCCAAACGCTTACTGTTTTAATTGAATAATAGTATCATCCTAATACCAGTGCAATTCTTTCCAATCATCATACACCACATTTATTTTGTTATTATTATTCAATAAAATAAAAGACAAAAGAGTTTGTTTATATCTATACTTGGACAGAGCTAAATAGTCTCCCAGTTTAAGACACACAGCATGAGTGAGTATAGCAATATTAATCAAAACATGATACACCAATATCTACACCATTTCAAAGTAAGTGGAACATGTCTATAAGTGGAGTAATGGCTTATTGTTAAAGGGGATGTAAAGGCAAAAACTGTAAATCCCATTTTTACTTTCTTTAATGAAGAAAACTGTCTGCAATATACTTTAATTAAAAAATGTCTGGTTTTTATAAGAAACCTGACTGTATGCAGTGAAATTCCCCCTTCATTTATTTTTAGACAGTCCCTAGCTGTTCTGCAGGGAAACAAACCTACTTTCGAAACAGATGGGGGAAACTCCTCCCCCTTTCTTCCCAGCTGTGCAGAACTCAAGCAGCTTTGTTTGTTTCTCTGTAGAACAGTCTGTGACTGTGTAGAGATTTGTATTGGATGTTATTTTTGCCTTTACATCCCCTTTAATGTTTCCAACTCCAGCTGCAGGGACAAAGATCATGGAGCCAGATTTAAACATATTAACTGGGATTCTCAGTGAAGGATTATTTTGCTGCAGCCACTGGTTCTGGAGAGTTGGAGAAAGTTTGTATTAAACAATACAAAAACTATAAAATCCACTTTAGATTACATGACAACACAGGACCCAGTGCAGTCTGTATATTCTGATTATTAATCAGTCTTGCTGTATCGGGTTCTGGCAGATATTATTTGACTTGTGCTGTTGATAATTTATGACAATCCCTAATCTTAACCTCCCAACAGAATCCCAGATCACACTGAGCATGTGCATGGTCTTGGTCTTGCAAACATGTTTAACAAAGTTACAAGATTGTGACCCCCTGCAGCCAACTTTGAAAGCATAAATTATTTGATTGATTGGCTTGTGGTGTAGTAAGTTCATGTTTATGTTTAGTATACAAAATACAGCATTTCTAGCAATATTCTGTTTGACTTTAGTCCCCCTTTAAGTACTTAACATCACTTAACTAAGTGCCTTTTTAGTAGGTGGATCACACAAAGCATGAACCAACTAGACTCCCAGGTTATCACTCTCTACTTGTACCCAGGACAACCTCCTTGTACCTTCTACTCTTGAAATATGAGGTAATATCCATAGCTTTCTCATTATATGTGTCTTTATAACTCATAGTCTCAGTCCTAACAACTGGCTATATGTGAATTCCTATTATTAATGAGTTGGAAACTGTTAGTAGGTTTACAAGAAATGTCAGTCACAAACCAACCCCTACTCAATTCAACAAGAACATCCAAAAATAATGTACCTTATATGGATCATATGATGGCAAACTGGAGTCAAGAAACTAGTAACTCCTTGGGATCCTGCCAAACAAAGAACAGATTGACAGTGTACCTTATTAGAAATAGAGTGGTTTACTGTATTCCTCAGACCACATACAGTTACATACCCAGATGCAACATTGGAGCCCATTGATGTACCTTTCCTCAAAAACAAAACGTTTGAAAAACGTCAATAGAATTCCTGGTATGTTTTCAGGGAGTTCCATCGAATAATTATTTAATTCCCCTATAAAATCAGTAGTACCCCTGGCCCTGGTATATGGTCTGTTCATGTTACTACTGGGTTTAATACATTATCAAGCAGAGTTGGCATTGGTTGAAAAATAGATGCCATTCCTGCTACTGTTGGTGTTCCTGGTGGATTATTCAAATCCTTGTGTATTTTAGGAAAAAGGTAAACATCTCCCTCTTATTTACCAGATATCTGGACTGTTTTCTTTACATTTCTTTAGGCACACATCATCAATCCCTCTTGTAACATGGTTACCACCAAGTAACCTATCATATGTCACATCATGTAAGAGTGCCAGCAGTACAATAGATCCGCCCATCTCAGAAGGTTATTTAAGCTTCCCTACATTTCCTTCTTCAGCCTCAATGAATGTTTTAACAACATGGTTTTTGGTGGAATTAAAAAAAACTTTCTAATGCCAATATATTTATTACTTTTTTCCTCAACTCTCTCCTTCAGCTTGTAAGTATTTCACCCCCTCTATGTATTATCATTATTAAGAAATGGCATTGTTTTCAAAGAGCTCAAAGCAAGCTATAACTGTAAAGACTAGCAATAGTCTTTGCACATAGAAACACACTCACCAAGTGAATACAATTGTTTTTTTCCTGGATCGTGTAAAATTGGAAACATTTACTCCGTTTACTACATATTCACAATAATTTTGTCACTCCCAGTGAAATAATTTCCTTGTCCTTTGATATCATTAAAGGAAAACACACTAACAACGACTAGTGACACCAGAGAACCTGACACCAAGGGACCACTCTCACAACAATCAGATATAAATGGTTGGGAATGTTTGACTTTATATTGACTATGGTGGAAAAATGAAAGTGCTATTAGAAACTGTCCTTGGCTTGGGTCCACCAAGAGACCTGGAAATGTTGGGGGTGTTTAAACACTAGTGCAGAACAAGGTATATCAGGAAAGATTTGCAAATATTCATAGAAACAATAAAAAAAGCGGAGTACTCTGTGTCCAAGATGTTGCTGCGTTTCATTGCAAAACATTTGAAAGGAATCAAGAGACCCGGCCGGGTTCAATTCCTAAATATAGCTCTTTCTAAGTAAAGATTTTGGGTGCTCCTAAATTGCTATTTTGCCTTGAATCTTTGGTTCCTGACTTATTGCCTGGATTCTGACTTCACTACTTGCTGCCAGCCATGATCTTTTGTCTGGATACGGCTATGAACTTTCTTTTCTGTATACAAGCTTCCTCCTTACTAGAGTTGCTAGGCCCTGACAGCACTCACTGGGATTGGAACATGGTGAGAAATTGTAAGAGCTGGGATGGTGGCAATCAGGACCACCACTTGTCTTTGACTCACTGTGAATGGTCAGCACATAATGCTCAGTCTGTGAGTAAACCAATAGGTTTGAGGCCTACCCACACATCACTAATGCACAGCGATCGCAATTACTAGTGAATCACTTGTGCCCAGTGCAGTGAGAGAATCTCCCTATTATGTGTTCTCAAGCTGTAAAAAATGCTTACTGTGATCTATACGTAAGCTACATCAGCAATTTAAATGGAAAAAATATATTAGCCTAGAGAATTAAACACATGAGATGATACTGAATTATACTTTTTTTGTTGGCACATTGCGCTCTATTTATCAAACAGATGTACAGTACTGTGTGATTTATTGTGCATGAAAGTCTCCTATTAGGTTAGATCAAAATATTCCTGACACTTGAGTTTTACCACTTCGTGGCAATTATAATAAGTCCATGGCATTTGGGGAGGCGTTATATTCAAATGTCAAAGATGAAAAAAGACCTAATTTTCATAATAAAAACTGATGGTACTTAATCTTGAGACTGTGGAACAACTGAAATACTTTCCTTGGCTTTTTTTGTGTTCTGCAGATTGTATAGAAACCAAAGTACAAAAGCATCTTTTTTTTTAACTCACTTGTAAGTGAAAAACTAACAATGAGAAAAGCCAATACTCTAACCTGAGAAGCAAATCCCATTTCCTAATGCTAAATTGTGTTATGTATCACTTTAATGTTATAATTAACTCACTGCTTGAAATAAGTAGGCCAATCTATTCCTAAGAATGTAGATGTCAGTGTGCTCAGTAACGGTGGCTGCTGGGATACAAAATACCACTGGAAATGAAGCCAGACTGTGGTTTAAAGGGGCTCTCCAGGTTGACATTAGCTTTTAGTATTTTGTAGAATGGGATATTATTTTTGATTGGTCTTCATTTTTTATTTTGTATAGTTTTTTTTAATTATTTACCTTTTTCTTCCCAATATTACCATCTTTCAAATGGAGGACACTGACCCCAATACCAAAAAAATGTTGCTCTAAGACTACAATTTTTTTTTCTGGTTAAACCATAACAATGTTTTAGATAAGTGCAATGTTAATTTGTACATACAAGGTGAGAGTGGACTTGTTTCCTTGCGGGAAGGGGGGCAGATTGGTAAAGCTTTACTTTCCCTTGTTTGTTATAGTTTATACAGGAGCAATGGCCAGCTCCATGTTGTAGCTCCCAGCCTTTCCACCCTTGCATTCTTAATGAATCAGATGAAAGTTGAGAGTAGGACTGGCCAGATATGGGATGACTTTGACGTAGTTGACCAGCTTAAATATATTGCAATATATATCCATAGATGATTCCAATTGATATGAACTCAGCACCTATGAGATGGTGAGCTTTACTAATTTTTTGCTTTTAATAAATATCGTATATACGAGCTTTTCAGAGCATAGTTTTAGCACAAAAAACTATCAATTTGTTGCAAAAATGTAAATATAATGAGTAATAGTGTCACAGATTTATTTGGGGGTGTAGCAACTCTGGGGCCCACCAGTAGCATATTTACTCTGGACCCATCAGTGGTATTGGTGGTGGGCACCACTGGAGGAATTAATATAGTATAGGGAGATCCTGGGAGACACAGGCTAAAAGCTGCTGGGGTTAATAAACAAGCGACTCATGAAGCCTGAACTTTTTATGAAAATATTCTGGAATTGTGACAACAGTGCTATCATGCATAAAAGAATAAAATAGATACATTAGATTGGCCCCTTAATAATTTCAGAATCCACTAAAATGATCTTTTCTTATTGAAATGTAGTGCCTGATATAATATGGAAATCTGAAACAGTGAGTAGAGATAATAAGATCATATATATATATTCAAGCGACTTTTTGTTCAGAGCCCCCTCTTGTTTATAACAAGGTTACAATGTGCCACAACTGATTTGACTACCAAGTATGTGGACCAAATTTATCGGATTTCATAGGGCTGTGCAAAGCCCTGATCCACAGCAGATGCAGTTCTTGGCCAAAATAATTTCCTAGCCTGCATGCTCATTATCTGAATAGAGGGAGTGAATAATTCTAGACCGACATACAGGCCAAGAGGCTACAATATAGGTTGAGTAACAATGTTATCAGCCTATCTCTACCTTGGAATGTCCACTTGCAGTCTGTGAGAAAAGGAACGGAACTTTCATTTGAAGCAACGTAGGTGGTTCTTCACCGTGAGGACAATGAGGTTGTGGAATGCACTGCCGGTTATGTTGTGATGGAAGATTCTATTCACACTTTTAAGAGGGGCTTGGATGATTTCTTGGACAATTATAATCTCCAAGGCTAGTGTGATCTTAAGGTCTACAGTTGGTTTAGTTTAGGTATTGGTAGGCATATGTAGTTTGTATATGTGAGTATTTAGATAGGTCAGTTTAGGTATGTGAACTTTTTGAAGTGGTTGAACTATTTCAAACCAAAATAACTATGTAACTACTATTACATGTGATCCAGATCCAGTCTTTGGGTTCCCACCTTGAACAGAGAAAGAAATTACAATATCAGTAATACAGGACATGGGACTACAAATCTATTGTGTTCATGGGCAGGAAATATGCAGTGGTAGCTAATGATCCAAATATGTTTTGCTTTCACTTCAGTACATGAGCTTGCCCCCAAACATTTATCAGACAGAGTTCTGCCATTTTGCACTATCCAATTTATCATGTTGTTACCATTATCTATCATGCTTGAAATCAGCCTAAGTTACATGAAAAAAAATCGTAGGGACCAAATTCTCACTGGTTCAGGATATTTATGGCTCTTGTGTATTATATAGTGAATAAAGTACCCCCTCTTGTAAATTATAAGGATAATATAAGATACAGAGGAGTTTCATGACCATATAAAAAGATGAGGCCGAAGGTCATGGAACTCTGGGGTAACTTCTAATATCCTCATATTTTGCAACAGGGGGTACTTTATTTATTATAATGCACAAGTTTTAGTGAATCATGTGACAGAAATGACATCACTACTCATCGTTTAGAACTGATGACATCAGTACTCACTGGGGGTCATTTATCAACACTGGGCAAATTTGCCCATGGGCAGTAACCCATGGCAACCAATCAAATTGCTGCATTCATTGTTCTACTTGCAGCTGGCTTTAAAAAGCTAATCACTGATTGGTTGCTATAGGTAACTGCCCATGGGCAAATTTGCCCAGTGTTGATAAATGAGCCCCACTGTTTATAAGGATATCATTTACAGGATATTCATGGCTGTTGTGTATTATATAGTGAATAAAGTACCCCCTCTTGTAAAATATAAGGATATTATAAGTCACCGAGGAGTTCATGACCATATACATGAGGCCAAAGGCCGAGTGTTTTTATACAGGTCATGGAACTCCGAGGTAACGTCTAATATCCTCATATTTTGCAACTGGGGGTACTTTACTTATTATAATACACAAGTTTTAGTGAATCATGTGACAGAAATGACATCACTACTCACCGTTTATAACTGATGACATCACAACTCACCTTTGATAAGGAGATAATTTACAAGACATTCATAGCTTTTGTGTATTATAAAGATATAATTTACAGGATATTCATGGTTCTTGTGTATTATATATTTCAAATGGCACATGGAAAAATACTTTTTCACATAAAATGTACTCTTAAAATATGTGGGTTAGGGTTGAGTGGGGGTTCAGATAAACAAAGTAGGATGCATCATAATGTCAACTATGAATAAATACATTACTTTGCTATGCAAATGGGTGCATTATGCTGAGCTAAGAAACATCTCACCAGCTTTGATTAATGGAAAAGGCTACTGTAGCAATTGCTGCACTTACAGGAAGGTGCAGAACATGAACATTCATACATGTTCTATATTATGTAAAAGAAATACATTATAATGCTGGTGCAGCATGTTTGTATGGAGAGGAGTTCATAAATAAGTGTAGGCGCTGCAATGGGAACACAGTGTAAATGTCATGGGAGTGCATAATAAACTACAGGAGCATTGGGGTTTTCAAATAAACGTAAGAACCCAAGTCCCCACTATCAAGCCATAAGACATGAGTGAGTAAAGTATTGGATTTTCTAATCATAAAACATCTCCTTCACTGATGTCAGCACTCAATGTGACTGCCGGAGTTTAGGGATATGGGTTGCTGAATGGATTTTAATAGAGAATCTAGAGGGGAGACAAGGTCAGTAAGTTATGCTCTAGTAACGCTCAATAGATCAGGGATCCCCAACCAGTGGCTTGCAAGCAACATGTTGCTCACCAACCATTTGGATGTTGCTCCCAGGGGCCTCAAAGCAGGTGCATATTTTAGAAATCCAGGCTTGGAGAAAAGTTTTGGTTGCATAAAAAACAGATGTACTGCCAAACAAAGCCCATGTAGCCTTCCAGTCCACATAGGGGCTACTGGTAGCCAATCAAAGTCCTTCATTTGCACCCCCAGAAATGTTCTTGTATTGCTCTCTAACTTCTTTTTACATCAGAATGTGGCTCACTGGTTAAAAAAAGGTTGGGGACCCCTGCAATAGATGCTCCAACATAATAAACACTATCTCTATCTTCTTGTCTGTCTTAGGAAAGTACAGGTATGGGATCTAATGTCAAGAATGCATGGGACCTCGAGTTTTCCAGATAAGGAGTCTTTCCGTAATTTGGCTCTCCATACTTTAATTTTACAAACAAATCATTTAAATACTAAATAAACTCAATAGGCTGGTTTTGCCCCCAATAAGAATGAATTATATCTTAGTTTGCATCAATTACAAGGGACTGTTTTATTATTACAGAGAAAAAGGAAATCATTTTTATAATGCGAATTGTTTGATTAAAATTGAGTCTATGGGAGATGGCCTTCCTTTAATTTGGAACTTTCTGGATAATGGGTTTCCGGGTTTACAGGTCCCATACCTGTATGAGCTTAAACTATAAGAACATGATGACTAGACATCACTTGACTATTGGGTAATACTCAGTTAGAGTGGGCTATCCTTGCTCATTGCATGTAGTAGTACCACGTAGCGAAAAGCAACATGTTCTGCTCACTTCTGTAGAGTCTAAATAAAGATTTACAATTGATACAGACTCCATTAATAAGAAACATTATAGAATGTTAGAACATTCACAGAGCTTGAAAAATTAACACAGACAGCTCAGGACCAGGATGCAAACATCAAAAAACTTACATCAAAGGAAAATATATTGCACTCACAGTCAAAATGGATATACAGGTATGGGATCTGTTATTCGGAAACCCGTTATCCAGAAAGCTCTGAATTACAAAATAGCCATCTCCCATTTTATCCAAGTAATCCACATTTTTAAAAATGATTTATTTTTTCTCTAGAATAATAAAACAGTACTTGATATAATTAATTCTTATTGGAAGAAAAAACTATCTCTTGCATTTATTTCACGTTTACATGATTTCCTAGTAGACTTTAGGTTGAAAGATCCGTTATCCGGAAAACCTGAGCATTCTGGATAACAGGTCCCATACCAGTATATACATATTTTACCTCTTCCAAATGAGTTGTTCTTTTAATTGTTTTATTCCGATTTTAGCAATAATGTGCGCTCAAATGAGCCGTTACACTTCACCAGCAATATGGAAGCATAAATATGTAAGCAAACATAACAGAATCTGTCATGCCATAAGGCAAGTTGATTATATCCCCGCAGGGAGCAAATTCCAGCAGAAAAAAGGAAAATATCACCTAATTCTAGTGCTGAACATCTGGTATGTGAAAGGGCGGTTCAGCTTCCAGCGCTTACTAGGAGGGTACTCATCCCTGCTGAAAAAAGGTGGGGGACGGCTGAACTTTACCTTGTCCAGCACATTTGTTGTGACCAACCCTGAAAGACATGAAAGGACAAGATGAAAGTTTGACATCATTCAATGCATTTTCAGTTGGCCCATAGTGTGTTAACTCTGTTTACTTCTGATGAACTGCTGAAATAATTCATCAGAGCTGGATGTCTAGATACAGCACAAAAGCCAATTATCCCCTAAAGGGAAGCATCTGCCATATTAATAACAATGCAAGGATCCTCACTTATCTACAGCCTTGAATAAATAGACTCTTGACACTCTTTTAATGACTGTATACACTTCCTACTTATTATTTTATTTGAGTACACTTCTCCCTGTTTGTTTTATATGATGTTACAATTATCAGGGCGTTTCTTTTGGATCAATGAAAGAATGATGTTCCCGGACAGTGGCCATTTATCCCTAAAGGGAAACTATATTGTGTTATCAATGTCTGCGCTATTCATTTTACCCAGAATATCAGATGGATTCCTTCAAACACTCTGTAGCAATGTAATTAAAGCTGCTCAAAAGAAAACTTTCTGTAATAATTAATCTTCTATTCTAGAAGCCGTGCTGCTCTTTCAGCTCTTTCTAGTGCAGTTTTCTAAACAGTGGTGCTGGAACCCCAGGGGGTGGCATGAGAAGTTCAATGCAAAAACCCTTTTCCATCTACCCATTCCAGTAAACAGGTTCTGTGTCTCTGTTACTTGAGTGGCCTCCCACATTTTTACATTTAAATGAAGCCCATGGGGTATTACAGTTAGGGCAGAGACGCACGCTGCAATTCGGCGACAAATCTCATCTTCTTCGGGACGACAGACCCTCCTGAACGGCCTTCCCGTCAGCTAGAATGAAAATTGCCGGCGGGATGGCACTCTGAGCAGTTCCTTTTCCAAAGTCGTCCCGAACTTTCCTCATGAGGCTACATCGGAAAACGAAGCACCCCGAGTGCCATCCCGCCGGCGAATTAGATCCTTGATGGCGGGAGCTAATTCGGGGAGATTGGTCGTCCAGAAGAAGAGGAGATATATCGCTCGGCGACTCATCTCCCCGAATTGCAGCGTGTGTCTCTACCCTTAGGGCCACATGGACTTTTCCTTTACCCCAAGCCTGTACACACACTGGCTACTTGTCTCTGTGCCTGTATGGGAAATGGATTATCTCTCATATTATGTGTTTGGCCCATATTGTAGTGTCTAGGTGTTTGTTAGACAAAGCTGATTTCCAAAGCAGCTTTTAACTCCATTCTTATTTATCCTTTTGAATAGAAATCCCCCACTGTATTACCCCTGTCAGGCCTTTCCAAATAAAGTTATTTTTCCGTTGCTCTGACTCCTTTACTGCATGTCACAGCAGCTCTGCACAATTTCTATTATTATGTTGCTGTACTTTCATGTCTTCAATTGTTTGTGTGTATCTCTATGTAATTAGTAGCCTTTTGCAAACAGCAAACATTTCACTGTTAATTAGTTATACCGGCCATCGTTTGCTGCAGTCTTGCTCTTATTTACACCACTGGAGCTTGATTTTTATTCACTACCTTCTGTGCTCATTAAAGAATTCTTTTTCATTTAACTCACACTGTAATGAATCTATAGGATAAACAACCTGATTTCCTTTCTCCACTTATCGTGTACTCTTTCATACCCTTTCATGCCTTTCCTTCAGCAGAAATGCTGCCTGTGGAGAAGAGTGCAAATACATAATTAAAAATAGTTACATAGTAGCTGAGTATGGGAAAACTGTCCGTCAAGTTCAAACTTTTGCCCAAATAAATCCTACCTAATTTCTAGTTGATCTAAACAAAGGGGGGGAAATTAAATGTCTCCAATTGTCCACGGAAAAGCACCATTGCCAGGATCCACAAGGTAATTACAGTATTACAGGTATGGGATCCATTATCCATTATTGGAGTAACAGAAAGGCTGTTTCCCATAGACTCAATTTTTTCCAAAAAATCTGAATTTTAAAAAATGATTTCCCTTTTCTCTGTAATAATAAAACAGTACTTGATCCAAACCAGGATATAATTAATCCTTATTGGAAGCAAAACCAGCCTATTGGGTTTATTTAATATTTACATGATTTTCTAGTAGACAAGCTATGAAGATCCAAATTATGGAAAGATCCATTATCCAGAAAAACCCCAGGTCCCGAGCATTCTGGATAACAGGTCCCATACCTGTAATAGCAGTAGCCTTTATTTTCTCACCTGCTACAAAGTCATGAAACCAGTATGATACAGTTATTACTATCCTTTATACTGTATACTGTGTATAGTGACATATTCTACAGCACTTTACAGTGATTATACATCATTCATATCAGTCCCTGTCCCAGCTGAGCTTACAATCTAAGGACCCTATCACATGCACACACACTACTGTCAATGTTATAAAAAGACAATTAACATTACAGCATGTGGGAGGAAACGAGTACTGAGAAGAAACCCACACAGACACAGGGGAAACATTTATGGGAAAATGTAATAAAAGTCGGTAACGGAAAAACTATTCGCAATCCAAAAAGTTATGCCTTTGCGCGAAAAAATTTTGCTTTGCGCAAATTTAATATAGCTTTTGCGAACCCGGAAACTGTTTAGCAACCACTTCCGAGTTCCGACAGTGGAACACAGTTTGCGAATTTTATAGTTTTTATAGTAAATGTAATAAAACTTCTCACTGAAAAAGTTGTTATGTTTGCTCCAAAAGATTATGACACCTTCAAGCACTTCTTAACAGTGCGCAAATAAATTTGCAATGCGCAATTAAAATTCGCAATGCAATAACAGTTTAAGGAACAATATTACATTGCGAGATGTGGATTTTTATTCTTATTGGTGCCAATTGTTTTTGCTCTTTGCAACTTTTATTACATTCCCCCAATAAACTCTTTGCATATAGTGCCCTTGGCTGGGATTGAACCAAGGAACCAAGCGCTATAAGACAGCAATATACCATCATTATACAGTTGCATCATTCGGAAATATATCAAAGAGGAGTGAGACACTTTTAAAAATAATAAAGTGTTTTTGTGATGTTGAAACAGGCTTGTGTGGTTTATTCTTTCTTCTAGCAACAATGCCGAGGGATAGTACTTAACCTTAATGGCATCTTATTCTGCGGTTGTTAGACACATTACTCTAATATCTGTTATTCTTTTAGAAATGCTCCTACAGGAAGTTAAGATGCTCTATAGAAAGCTCTATAAAATATATGTTCTCATTCACAAAGGAAACATTTTACATTTGCCTTCAACCTATTTCTCTGTTGATATCCCTAATAAAGCATTAAACGTCCCCCCATTAGGGCTGCCAACAATACTCCTTTGAGTGCAATGCTATAGCCCGAGTAAGGTAGGTCTGTGAGGCTCACAACAACAGGTTGGATGGACTAGGAGGAAGAAGATCACAGGTGGACCAAAGCAGAATGCAAAGAGTCAGAAGACAAATATCTGGGCATGTGTCAAACAACAAAATTCATATAACAGACAAAGGGGGGAATGTAATTAAAGTCGCAAAACAATTCGCACCAATAAGAATAAAAATCCACATCTCGCAATGTAATATTGTTCCTTAAACTGTTGTTGCTTTGCGAATTTTAATTGTAATCTTAAAAAGTGCTTGAAGGTGTCGTCATCTTTTTCAGTAAGAAGTTTTATTACATTGACAGCGCATTGGCGCAAACTATAAAAAACGGCCTTCCACTGTCGGAAGTGGTCACTAAACAGTTTCCAGGTTCGCAAAAGCTATATTAAATTCGTGCAAAGCAAAATTGGTTCGCGCAAAGGCATAACTTTTCGCATTGCGAAACGTTTTTCCGTTACCGACTTTTATTGCATTCCCCCGAAAGGTTGGTCACAAGGTGGATCAGACAATAGGTTTGGACCTTGAACTGAAAGAAGATGAGGTAGATAGGAACTTGGACAGTGGAGTTGCTGTAGATTTTCTTGAATTCATGACTATATAGACACATGATTACAGGTGACTCTGAGGGGCACATTTACTTAGGGTCGAATATCAAGGGTTAATTAACCCTCGATATTCGACCGTCAAAGTAAAATCCTTCAACTTCGAATATCGAAGTTAAAGGATTTACCGCATTTAGTACGATCGAATGATCAAAGGATAAATCGTTCGATCGAACGATTAAATCCTTTGAATCGAACGATTCAAAGGACTTTAATCCATCGATCGAACGATTTTCCTTCGATCACAAATTGCTAGGAAAGTCTATGGGGACCTTCCCCATAGACTAACATTGGTGCTCGGTAGGTTTTAGGTGGCGAAGTAGGTGGTCGAAGTTTTTTTTAACGAGACAGTACTTCGACTATCGAATAGTCTAACGATTTTAAGTCGAACCATTCGATTCAAAGTCGTAGTTGAAGGTCGAACTAGCCAATTCGATGGTTGAAGTAGCCAAAAAAATACTTAGAAATTGGAAGTATTTTTTATTCTAATCCTTCACTCGAGCTAAGTAAATGTGTCCCTAAGTATCCTCATATAATAACAGTATCAAGAAGAATATATTTTACCTGTTTTCACTACTCTTTAGCTAAACTCTTCCAAGATTTGCAACTGGTTTATTTTTTCTCTGACCTTATAACAACGCTCTTTCCACAAGAACTACGTAGGGTCCAGTGATGGTGTAATTTCTAAACTCTTCCATTCTGTAATTAATTAGTTAAGTTCCATATTCCTTTAGTCTTGCACTGCCTCAGTTCACCAAGAGTGGGCACTACAGTCATTGATTAGGCAATGGAACACTTGTTAAAATTGATTGGTCAAAGGGCTTTCTCTGTCATAAAGGGAAATGAGATTATAAAAGGCAAATAAGGGTCATTCTAAGCCTTGTGTGCGGTGCCTTTAACTGTAAAATATTGATTTCTCTTTTCGTATCCAGAAAAAGTTTAGAATATGCTGAAAAAGTGTCAGGGCTAGAGAGTGCAATACTGGAATGCTTGCAGGGTTATTTATCTATACATATTATCAGTGTTATGCCTAGTGATCCTGACTGCAGGGGAGATTTCCTTCTTCCCACAAAAAGTCGAATCTACTTACACAGGATATTTACCAGGATGTGAAGATGTCGTGCCCGTGGGACTTGTTTTACTTAATTAAATTAAACACATCTAATAAAATGATTTAAAATTCATTAAAACGAGTCACCCACTTAATTAAAAGCAAAATGTGCATTTGATTAGAGAATGGATTTTGTTGAAAGCACCGCAGTGACATTTAAAATAGTTCTGTGGGCTGCCTCCTCCTTTGATGTGCTGTCTCCTCTGTCGTCTTTATTATCAGCCCAAGAGGGTGTATGGAGAGGCCAAAGTCCTTGAGATGTTCTATAAGCAACTTTAGAAAGCTTAAAAAAGAAAGTTAGAAAGCTTAGAAAGAATGTTCTTGACCACAGTCAGATAATGACATAGTTTATTTTAACGACATAGTATACAGTGTACAAATCTACCCACTGCCCTAGAGCATGTAAAGTTTGGGATCCCCTCTTATTTCTTTGGAGTTTTGTTTATTATTGGCTGAGCTTTCAAAGTAGCAACTTTCTTTTAATATATAACATGCCTTATGGAAACAGTAGTATTTCAGCAGTGACAAAGTTTATTGGATTAACAGAAAATATGCTTCATAACAAAATTAGACAGGTGCATAAATGTGGGCACCCCAACAGAGATATTACATCAGTACTTAGTTGAGCCTCCTTTTGCAAATGTAACAGCCTCTAGATGCCTCCTATAGACTTTGATGAGATCTGGATGGCGGTATTTTTTACCATTTGTCCATACAAAATCTCTCCATTTCAGTTAAGTTTGATTGCTGCCAAGCATGGACAGCCTGCTTCAAATCATCTGTGATGACCATTCCAGAATATTGTACTTCTCCCTCTGCAGAAATGCCTTTGTAGATTTCCAAGTGTGTTTAGGGGCATTGTCTTGTTGCAATACCCAACCCCTGTGTAACTTTGACTAGATTTCCCCAAATGTTCTCATGTGTCTCTGCCCTAAACCATGGTACTGAACAATCTTTGTTTTCAGATCTTTTGAGAGTTGCTTTGAGGATCCCATGCTGTCACTCTTCAGAGGAGAGTCAAACAGAAGCACAACTTGCAATTGGCCACTTTAAATACCTTTTCTCATGATTGAACACACCTACCTATGAAGTTCAAGGCTTGACGAGCTGATCCAACCAATTTGGTGTTGTCAGTAATCAGTATTGAGCAGTTACATGCATTCAAATTAGCAACATTACAAGGGTACCCACATTTTTTCACAGCCAATTTCATATTTGATTCAATTTGATACAACTGAATACTGCTTCACTATTTTATTATTAACATGTATTTATATAGCGCCAACATATTGCGCAGCACTGTAAAGTAAATGTGATTATACAACTACATCACACGAATTACATATATATAATATATGGAGTAACAAACGTCACAATCAATACAGGTACAAAAAGGTGAGGAAGGCCCTATGCATATGCATACAGTCTAAAGGGGAGGGAGTAATACACAAGGTGTGGGAGTGGGCAAGATCGAAGTAAGTGGGTGAGAAATGTGGTATTGTATGTGGTGTTGCGTTTGGTAGTTAAGCGGAGTGAGGGTAGGCTTCTCGAAAGAAGTGCGTTTTCAGAGATTTTTTGAAAGTAGAAAGGTTGGGAGAAAGTCGGACAGACCGTGGGAGAGCGTTCCAGAGGAGGGGTGCAGCCCTTGCAAAGTCTTGAATGCGAGCATGTGAGGAGGTAATGAGAGAAGAGTTGAGTAGGAGGTCAGTAGAGGAGCGTAGTAAGCGAGTGGGTGAGTATATAGAGATGAGTTCAGAGATGTAGGGTGGAGCAGAGTTGTGAAGTGCTTTGAAAGTCAGTGTCATTAATTTGAATTTGATTCTGAAAGGTAACGGAAGCCAGTGCAGGGATTGACAGAATGGCGAGGCAGAGGAGGAGCGGTTGCTGAGGTGTATGAGCCTCGCAGCAGTGTTCATTATGGACTGGAGAGGTGACAGTCTCTGGAGGGGGAGGCCAATTAAAAGCGAGTTACAGTAGTCTAGACGCGATATGATAAGAGAGTGAATAAGAATTTTGGCAGCGTCTTGGGTGATAAATGATCGTATTTTGGATATGTTCTTTAGGTGGAAGTGACATGATTTGATAAGTGACTGGATATGAGGAGTGAATGACAGGGCAGAATCTAGGATAACCCCAAGGCACCGGGCCTGGGGAGAGGGGGTGATAGTGGAATTGTTAACTATGATGGATACTTCGGGGATGCTACTGGTGTTATTTGGAGGAAAGAGAACCATTTCAGTTTTGGAGAGGTTTAATTTAAGGTAGCGTTGCGACATCCAGGTAGAGATAGCGGATAGGCAGGAGGAGACACGAGTTAGGAGTTCTGGGTTGAGATCAGGAGATGAGAGATAGATCTGAGTATCGTCAGCATAGAGGTGGTAGTGGAAACCGTAGGAATTTATTAATTTGCCAAGGGAGGAAGTGTAGAGGGTGAATAGTAATGGTCCTAGGACAGAGCCTTGAGGAACTCCAACAGAAAGAGGTAGGGGAGAAGATGATACTCCATTGTAGGAGACACTGAAGGAACGATTGGTGATGTAAGAAGAGAACCAGGACAGGGCTGTGTCACGAAGGCCAAGCGACTGGAGGGACTGGAGGAGGAGAGGGTGATCTACAGTGTCAAATGCGGCTGAGAGGTCAAGCAGTATTAGTAGTGAGAAATGATTGTTGGCTTTTGCGGTTAAAAGGTCATTAGTTAGTCGAGTCAGGGCAGTTTCCGTGGAGTGTTGTGGCTTAAAACCAGATTGTAGGGGGTCTAGCAGGTTGTTGTCAGAGAGGAATGAGGTAAGTCGGTTGTAGACTAGGCGCTCAAGTAGTTTAGAGATGAAAGGTAGCAGAGAGATAGGTCGGAGGTTGTCAAGATTGGAGGGATCAAGAGAGGGTTTTTTCAGAATGGGGGTGACAAGAGCATGTTTTAGTTGAGAAGGAAACAGTCCAGTTGAGAGCGAAAGATTAAATAGGTGAGTTAAGGCTTTGATTAGACCAGCATTGGTATTGCGGAGAAGTTTTGAGGGAATTGGATCAAGCGGGCAGGTGGTAAGGTGAGAAGAGGCCAGAAGCTTTGAGACTTCCTCATCAGTGACAGGGGTGAAGGAGCACAGGAGAGACTGGGGAGTGTGAAGGGAGGGTGGTGGAAGTCTAGGGGGGTTGAGTAGTGTAATGTCCCTTCTAATAGTGTCAATTTTGTTTTTGAAGTGCTCAGCAATATCTTGAGCAGAGACAGATGTGCATGGAGGGGGTGGAGAAGGGGAAAGGAGAGTGTTAAAGGTGGAGAAAAGTTGTGCTGGTTTTTTAGAAAGGGAGTTAATGAGTGAAGTAAAGTATGTTTGTTTGGCTTGGAAGAGGCTGGTGTTAAAGGAGCGCAGGGCAGATTTGTAGCTCCAAAAGTCTGATTCTGAACGGGATTTGCGCCAGCGACGCTCAAGTGCACGTGAGTGTCTTTGGAGCGCTTTTGTATGAGCAGTATGCCAAGGTTGAAGTGGTTTGGGTCTAGAACGTTTCGTTTTTATAGGAGCAAGCTCATTTAGGGCAGTGGTGAGAGTACCATAGTAGACAGAGGTAGCCACATTAGGACAAGAGATAGCTGAGATATTAGAGTGAAGAGAGTCAAAGGAAGAAGAGAGATGTGACACGTCTACAGCTTGCAGGTCACGGTAAGTACGTGTTTGGGGAATAGCAGGGGGTGAGGAGGGAGTTAGTGAGAGTTGAAATGTGAGCATATTGTGATCAGAGAGGGGAAATGGTGAGTTAGTAAAATTGGTGGTTGAACAGAGTCTGGTAAATATGAGATCCAGAGTGTTACCACTGGAGTGAGAGGGGGAGTCTGAGCACAAAGATAAGCCTAGGGAGGAGGTTAGTGAAAGAAGTTTAGAGACAGAAGAGTTGTCAATGTTGTTAACAGGTATATTAAAGTCACCTAATATGATGGATGGGATGTTAGATGAAAGAAAGTAAGGAAGCCAGGCAGCAAAGTTGTCCAGAAATTGTGCAGTTGGTCCTGGTGGTCGATATATAACAGCAATGCAGAGTGAAACAGGAGAAAAGAGCCTAATGCAGTGAGCCTCAAATGAGGAGAATGATAAAGAGGGAACAGGTGGAAGAACTTTAAAAGTACAGCGGGGAGAGAGAAGCAAACCTACCCCACCTCCAGGTCTGTTACCAGGTCTGGGAGTATGAGTGAGGTGTAGGCCCCCATAGGACAGGGCAGCAGGTGAGGCAGTGTCAGTAGGAGAGAGCCATGTTTCAGTAAGTGCGAGTAGGTTAAAGGAATTTGCAATGAAATGGTCGTGTATAGCGGTGAGCTTGTTGCAAACAGATCTGGCATTCCAGAGAGCACATGAAAGATTAACTGGGTTTTTGGGTACAGGAGTAAGTGTTCTATACTTCTATACTTTGTTCAGAAAACACCCCAGTACTCAGATGTTCCTGGGAAATGAAAGACATACCACTGTTATCTTTTTTGTTGAAAGTGGAGTAAATTATTATGCAGGCTGAGAGGGGTTCCCACACTTTTTCATATGACTGTATGAGGCTCAATTACTGCACCTACCAACTTACAGTAAAAGCACTAGGATTGTCACCTTTTAATTCTGGTCCTACCAGCCAGTAGGGGGCAGGCTAGAGAGGGGCGGGGTTGTGATGTTTCGGGTGCGTGGTGTGACGTTTTGAGGGAGGAGTCACAAAGTTTCAATGCGGGTTTGCCCAGGAAGGGACTGCAGCGCTTGGATTTGGTTAGTAGGGGAGCTTAGAGGGGCAGATCTGAAATGGCCAGAGGCCGGAACAATAGGGATTATAAATTTACTGGCTAATACATTGACGGTAAATTTGTAATACCGGCCAGGTCACAACCCTATATGCAGATCATAATCCCTGTGTTTTCATATGCTGGAATGTCATACATCAGTCAGAGGAGTTACATAGATGATGTGTTTGTTATCTGCAGAGTAGGACACCGAGAAAAAACCTGATTGCTTTATGGGTGTCCGATGCAGGTCATATGGGGGTACATATGACATGTATTTGACTTCATTTTTTTTCCATTACAATATGATACAGTATTTCAATTACTTGTACACAGAAGCCTATTCATGAACCTTCTTATTTTAGTGGTTTAAAAGGGTTTTTGAAACCACAAAGAAACTAAATTATCTCATAAACTAAAAAACCACAAAGAAACTAAATTATCTCATAAACTATGAGATATGTTATATCAGGTATGTCATTTATTAAAAGATCCTAATATAAAAATCACATACAAAAAAAATGTGTATCGATCTGGATGAAAATACAAAAACCTTGAAACTTCTAATTATTCGAGTTTTTCAGGCAATTACTAGCAAAAAAATCTGAAAACCTTCAAAAGTCTGAATTGATTATAAATGGCCAAATAGGATCAGCGCAGCTCCCACTGACTTCTATAGGACATTGACAGCTATTATGTGGCAATGTTTTGTATTTGAGTTTTTTGGGGTTTTTCCACTTTACAAATCTGACATTTTTAAAGTTTTAGAGAAAATAAATTGATTTGTGACTTGTATCTCATTCTGTATGGGGACAGTTTATATAAAATCGAGAGTTTTTTCTGTTCTGTAGAAGCCAGGAAAATGTTATGGAGTCATTTTATTAAATACACTTTAATCTATGTCATTACGTGTCACTTTAGAGAAAGAGACTCCTTTGTGACCTTTAGATCTCTTAGTAGCTAGGAGAGTCTTCAGTGTTGCAGTGCTCATTTAATTCTGCAATGCATTTCTACTGATATAAGGCCTACACAGGAATCATGATAATACAAGCGTCACAAAGAACAAAGCTATTATTTAGATAATTAATGCTTTCTTTAGGTTCCATATGCTGGTCAGGGCCATGAAGGATTTGTTACATGAGGAGTCACTACTGAGATAATAAATAGGGTCCGTTGGTTTAAAGAGCAACATTAGCAAAACCTCTTTCTGTACTGTGCTCTCTCTTGTGAGACGGTTTTATTGCCTCTCTCAGATGGAGTGTTTGTTCCATTTAAAGACATGATAAACGAATATAGTATATTCAGTGATTCTTGTTATATCAGTGTATGTTCTTCTTGCTCTTCCACAGCAGGAGATGAAAATGTCTCTCTATGTTCCCATAAACACTCGCCTGATTCTCCACTGTATCTTTTGAAGGATTTCAAAGCACATCCAAGCACACAAAACCTAGCACTGGCCAAGCCATTATCATTGATTTGAAATCTGTCCAAGTGGATTTATATTGCTCTCAACACATATAGGAACCTCTCATTTAATATTCCATAACTGCTAAATTTCTGAATTATTAATGAACCAGTCATGTCAAAAATTATATTTTTATATTCAAAGTTTGAATCTCTTGAATCGGAATGTACAAAAACTATTTCTTTGTAACAAATTTTATATGAGAAATTTATTCATTATATAGTTTTATAGAGAGCCAAGAATGGCTTTTGACCTGTGTTTCTTTCCGTAGGACTAAACCCATTGCTTCTACTGAGTTTATTCGCTATGTAAACCTGTGCCATTTAGCCCAGTTTCCACTTGATTGTCAGCTCCATGGCTAATTCTTTGCATCATGGTTATGTTTCTCTCTGCACAGCACTCCCAACTAATCTGGAGCAGGGTGCGGTGTAAAGCAGCAGTGACCGCAAGGCAGCTAAAGGACCCCTTTTGTGGCATGTACCTACTGCTGCGCCCTAAGTTGCACATCTGAAATTAAATTGACTTCAATAACAAGGGAAGACATTGTAATAAGATATTTAAATTCCTGCAAGGATGGTCATTGTGAATCTGGTGAAATTTGTATAACTTTTTTTTGGCCATGAAAGACTTTTTAAACTTCATTAATGTGATTCATGGAAGAATGTCTGAAAGTATTAACATCTGAAGCATAGGCCTGTGGCACATGAGACAGAAGTCGGGTCTTTTGAACTTTGGGGTCTGTGTTGGGTCTACTTTTGTTTAACTTTTTCATTAATGACTTAGGGGAGGGTATTGTAAGTAATATATCAGTGTTTGCAGATGATACAAAACTATTCAGCCCAATAAATTCCATCCAGGATGTGGCATCCTTGCAACACAATCTCGATAAACTGGCAATCTGGGCAGCTAAGCGGCAAATGAGATTCAATGTTGATAAATGTAAAGTCATGCACCTGGGATGTAAAAATATCCATGAAACTTATACCTTTAATGGTACTGCACTAGGCAAATCCATTATGGAAAAGTACCTTGGAGTCCTTGTAGATGATAAACTTGCCTGTAGCAAGCAATGCCAGTCAGCAGCATCAAGGGCAAATAAGGTCTTGAGCTGTATAAAAATGGGCATTTATTTGCATGAGGACAGGATTATTCTTCCGCTCATATGGGATGTTATTGAATTAGAGAGGGTACAGAGAAGGGCAACTAAGCTGGTAAAATGTATGGAAAAGGTATGGAAAATCTTAGCTATGAGGAAAGACTGGCCAAGTTGGGAGTGTTTATGCTGGAGAAGAGGCGCTTAAAGGAAAACTATACCCCCCAAACAATGTAGGTCTCTATTAAAAGATACTGAGTAAAACAGCTCATATGTAAAACCCTGTTTCATGTAAATGAACCATTATCATAATAATATACTTTTTTAGTAGTATGTGCCATGGGGTAATCATAAATAGAAAATTGCCATTTTAAAAAATAAGGGCCGCCCCCTGAGATCGTAAGATTCACTGTGCTCACATACAAACCACATGTAAGGTCACATGAGCCAATTAACAGACAGAGTTCTGTCTTTTGCTTCCTCACTTCTTCCTGTTACAGTTAGTGTTGTAGTATTTCTGGTCAGGTGATCTCTGAGGCAGCACAGAGACCATCACGAAATGGTGGCTCAAGGCAAGAGATGTAAAAGGGCAATATTTACTTAAATATATATTCCAGTTTGGTAAGATTCTTTAATATGTCATTCAATTTGATATAAACTATCTGTTGCTTAAGTATTCATTTTGGGGGTATAGTTTTCCTTTAAGGGGTGATATGATAACTATGTATAAATATATAAGGGGATCATATAATCTCTCTAATGCTTTATTTACCAGTAGGTCCTTCCAGCTGACAAGAGGGCACCGATTCTGATTAGAAGAAAGTAGGTTCAGGCTAAATATTCAGAAGGGGGTTTTTACAGTGAGAGCTGTGAAGATGTGGAATTCTCTCCCAGAATCAGTTGTACAGGCTGATACATTAGATAGCTTTAAGAAGTGGTTGGATGGCTTTTTAGCAAGTGAGATAGCTCATAGTACAAGATGATCCAGGAACTGGTCCGATTGCCATTTTGGAGTCAGGAAGGAATTTTTCCCCCTTTGAGGCAAATTGGTGAGGCTTCAGATGGAGTTTTTTGCCTTCCTCTGGATCAATTAGCAGTTAGGAAGGTTAAAATAGACTTAAAAGGTTGAACTTGAAGGACGTTTGTCTTTTTTCAACCTAACTTACTATGTTACTATTTATTTTTCAGCAAACAGAAAACCTCCTGATAATAGCCCCCTTTCTATAGAGCAGGGGTCTCCAACCTTTTTTACCCAAGGGTCATATTCAGTAAAAAGAGTTGGGGAGCAACTTAAGCATGAAAAATTTTCTTGGGTGGCGTAAAATAAGTCCTCCGATTGGCTATTTGGTAACCTATAAGTGGCTCTGTTTGGCAGTAAACCTGTTTTTTTTGCAACTAAAACTTGCCTCCAAGCCAAGAATTCAAAAATAATCATCTGCTTTGAGACCACTGAGAACAACCTCCAAGGGGTTGGTGAGCAACATGTTGCCACTGTTGGGGATACTGCTATAGAATAAAACAAATCCCCTCGAAGTTTCAGCCTTTAATCCTGCAACCCGTTGTTTACCTATTTCAAAAAATGTGACTGCCAAAATGTCTGAAAATGCCCCATATTAACCATAATAAAAGTGTTAAAACCAACTTTACTTCAGTAAGATGTAAATGAAGCTGATCAATAAGAATAATATAGATCATGCAGTCTGACAACATAATGTGAACTCTCCTGCTTTGTTTATGTTAAGCAGTTACAGCCTTCAGTTAGTACTGCCGCTAAGAGTTCAATTGTGACATGAATGATGAGAGGAAGCTGAGTGAAAGAATACAGTAGTCACAGAGGCATGTGTATCTGCTACTGGAACCATAGGTCACTAAATGAGCACATCTGGGCCAGATTTTGTTGCACATATTCTGGCCCATATTGGGCTGATCATTGGTCCTAGGACTGTTGGGGTCTATGGAGACCCATTGGATGAGATTTGCTTCAATGTGCTGATGCACTACTTATTTGGATTTTCAAACCTGCCCCATTGATAACAGGACAATCAGTGGCCCCCATACAAGGGTATATACTCTGTCTGAAGGGAAATAGCCAAAAATAAATTTGCCCAGATATGACCACCTTCATTTTGATTCCTGTTCCACCTGTAAGCAACAAGCAGGTTTTTAACAAGTGTAAGTTATGAACTTTCCTAAAACTTAAACACATGATTCCACTTAATGGCAGTTACAAAGAAGCCAGATAAGGGACCATTTTTTAATGGATTTATTCCAGAATTGTTATGAGAACATCAATCAGTTGACTTCTGTGTCGTGCCGATTGTGTCCCATGTGGAAGAGGTCATGGTACATTGACAGAAAACATTTTAGCAGTGCAATGGGCTGTGATGATTAGAAAGTACAATAAGGACTTTGTAGAATTGCTCTATATGCTCCGTCCAATCCTGAAATGATTGCTAGAGAAGAACGCTTCCCGGTGTCTCTCTGCAGAGATTTTCACACTAATTGTAAATGATTGTAATATTCCTTATTCCAATGAAATGATTTATATATTTTTTTTACATGATTCTTTATCTACATAGCACTAACATGCAATGCAGCACTTTACAGAGATCATCATTCATATCAGTATCTGACCCAGTAAAGCTTCATCTAAGGTCCCTACAATGTTCACACAACACCCACACTAGAAGGATCAATTTCATCAGCAGTCAATTAAACTGCCTGTATGTTTCTTGAGTGTGGGAGGAAACCCACACAAGTTCAGAAAGAACATACACATTGATTAAATCACTAGAACCCAGCACTGCAAAGACAAAAACACTCTTAACAAACCCCCCCAGCTCCAAGGGGCCTATATACTGATCCTCAAAATGTTCTAGTCCAGTTTTTAAAAGAGAAAACTCAAATTTTTAGAGGGAAAAAAATAGAATTTTTAGAGCTTAATTATACCCCAAAGCTGATAAAAATCCGAATACATCTCAAACCTGTCGAGGTCATGTAAAACATCTCTGGTATGCAATAGAGGGATCCCAGCACACCAATCTCCCGTTCAGGGTCAGACTGGGGGGCCCACCAGGGCCGCTATCCAGGGCCCCCCTCCAGGCTCCCGCCTGCCCCCTACTGAGGCACCACTCGGCGCACACACGCATCAAGGCGCGAACGGCTCATACGCAAACTGCTCCACCCGGGGCGCATGCATGATCGGCGCCAAAATTATTAATTTTTTGGGGGGATTCAAAATATGGGGAGAGGCGGTCTGGCCCAGCGGGAGCCCATGAGGGTCGGGGCCCACCGGGTTTTTTCCCGGTGTCCCGTTGGGCCAGTCCGACACTGCTCCCGTCCCTCTTGCAGGTTCCTGGCCACTTCCACTCGGCAACAGCATTTCAATTCATACACTTTACTTGTAGCTCTGAGGAAGTGACCCTTTGAGGTTACGAAACGCGTCACCAGCCAGTTAATCTAAGCACTGCACCTTTTGCCATAATGTAATGGTCTTACACAGATGAAAATAAAGATGGAATTTTGTACTACAATCAATGTCGGCCTGGCCCACCGGGATACCAGGAAAACTCCCGGTGAATAAGGATAAGAACTAGAGAGGTACATTTCCTGAAGAAAATGTGAGTGGTGCTTGCCGTGGCAAAACTCAGGCCCCCCATATATGTTGGGTGTCTTGCCCAGTCGCCCCTGGTGCCTAGAGAGTACACAAAGTCGGTACACAAAGTCGGTAGAATCCGGATTAAACCGGTGAAATTTAAAGCCAACCAAATTTTACCATTGAAATCAATCCAAACAAACTGGCTATTTTTGGCTCCGCCCACTTTTAAAAATTTGCAACCCAGTCACCAAATGGACCAAGTTTGAGCACTCTTACATTAACAGTGTAAGAATGACAGGAATTTAAATAATCCCATTGAATAGCGTTAGGTAAAATTTGATTGGCTGTCTTAAGCTCCGCCCATTTTTCTGAATTTTAACCCCAGTTACCTAGTCATGGTCAGTGCCAAGTTTGGGGCCTCTGGTTTTAAAACGGTGAGAACAGCGGTATTCCAAAATTTTATATTGAAGTCAATAGGTGAAAACTGATTGGCTGTTTTTGGCTCCACCCACTTGTCCTAAATTTTGACCAAGGTCACCCAGTGAGTAATTGAGCCAAGTTTGGTACACCTAGCATTTAAACTGTGATAATAGCAGCAGTTTATCATTTTTCATTAAGGTCAATGGCTGAAATCTGATTGGCTGTTTGCGGCTCCGCCCACTTTTCCTAAATTTTGACCGCAGTCACCCAGTGACGCACGGTGCCAAGTTTGGGAGTTCTGGCTTTGATACTGTGAGAATTACAGCTGTTTACATTTTCTCATTGAAGTCAATAGGGAACATCTGATTGGCTGTTCTTGGCTCCACCCACTTTTCCTAAATTTTGACCGCAGTTACCCAGTGAGTAATTGAGCCGAGTTTGGTACACCTAGCATTTAAACTGTGATAATAGCAGCAGTTTATCATTTTTCATTAAGGTCAATGTTTGAAATCTCATTGGCTGTTGTTGCCCCGCCCCTTTTTTTCCTAATTGTGAACCACAGTCACTCAGTGACTAACATACCAAAGTTTGGTAATGCTGTCATTTAATGTGTAAAAATGGCAGCATTTCTATTGAAAATCAATGAATGAAATTTGATTGGTTGTTGGTGGCTCCGCCCACTTTTTCTAAACTTGAAGTGGAAACCCCCAGCGACCACATTTGTGATATTCAAGGTCCCTGACATCAATACTGAGAGAATGGCAGCCTTCTTAATTTTTCCCATTAAAACCAATCAAAGAAATCTGATTGGTTGGTTTTGGCTCCACCCAGTTTTCTGAATTTTAACCCCAGTTACCTAGTCATGGTCAGTGCCAAGTTTGGGGCCTCCGGTTTTAAAACTGTGAGAACGGCGGTAATACAAAATTTTACATTAAAGTCAAGAGGTGAAAACTGATTGGCTGTTTTTGGCTCCACCCACTTTTCCTAAATTTTGACCGCAGTCACCCAGTGAGTAATTGAGTCAAGTTTGGTACACCTAGCATTTAAACCGTGATAATAGCAGCAGTTTATCATTTTTCTTTAAGGTCAATGGCTGAAATCTGATTGGCTGTTGTTGCCCCGCCCCTTTTTTTTCCTAATTGTGAACCACAGTCACTCAGTGACTAACATACCAAAGTTTGGGAATGCTGTCATTTATTGTGTAAAAATGGCAGCATTTTTATTTTTTTCTATTGAAAATCAATGAATGAAATTCGATTGGTTGTTGGTGGCTCCGCCCACTTTTTCTAAACTTGAAGTGGAAACCCCCAGCGACCACATTTGTGATATTCAAGGTCCCTGACATCAATACTGTGAGAATGGCAGCCTTCTTAATTGTTCCCATTAAAATCAATCAAAGAAATCTGATTGGTTGGTTTTGGCCCCGCCCACATTTCCAAACTTTAATCCCAGTCCCCCAGTGACCAACTGTGCCAACTTTGAGGAGGTTGCCATTAACCGTCTAAGAGCGGCAGCAGTTTAAAATTTTCCTATTTAATTGAATGGCTGAAATTTGATTGGCTGTTGTAGACTCCGCCCACTTTTTGTAAATTTTGGCTGCAGTCACCCAGTGACCCACGGTGCCAAGTTTGGGAGCTCTGGCTTTATTACTGTGAGAATTACAGCTGTTTACATTTTCTCATTGAAGTCAATAGGGAAAATCTGATTGGTTGTTTGCGGCTCCGCTCACTTTTTTGGGTCCCCAAAATAGGACAGAAAAGTCACAACACCCCATTCCCGAATAAGCTGAACGGTTTGACACCTCATTCATGGGTCTGCGACAAACTAATTATTCGATAAATTCCCCATTATAAGTCAATGGGGCAAATTTGGGGACCTCTCCTGCCCCGGGGGTAAAACTTATACCCTCGTGTGGGGTATCATCTGACACAGGTCGCAAACCTCTTCAAATGTGGTAAATTTAACGTTTCTACAAGATTCCCTCTCTGCGCTAGAATCCGTCAAAAGTTGGCCTCAATGTTAATCTATGGGACTTTTTGGGGTGGTTAATTGCCCCCGCAAGGGGCAATTAACCACCCACCCCTTAGAAAAGTCATACCACCCCATTCCCGATTAAGCCGCACGATTTGACACCTCATTCATGGGTCTAGGACAAACGGTGCGGGACTAGTTACGCGCCAAACTTTCATATGGAAGAAGAATAAAAATAAGTTTGCAAGATAACAGTAGTGATGCTTTGCTTCGCAAGCACCACTAATAAAGAGGCCTAATAATGGAAGAATATAGAATAGTATGTAGAGAAAAGAGACTAGGAGAATAAAGAGGTTGAGTGAGGAAAGGAGGTATAGTAGTTTGTATAGTGGGCCCTCAGCCTAAGGTTTTCTTGTGGGCCCCTGGCATCCCAGTCCCACACTGACTACAATTGTGGTAAGCACTGCATATCTTGACAGCGCTATATAAATAAATGATGATGATGATGATGGTTGATCCATGGCTACAAGTAAAGAGGTCATGTAGAAGCCAATGGCAGATGTCCCTGAAGTTGTTTCTTTACATTGAGATTCGCGCCAGTTTTCGAACGATAAATTCCAGTTGTCAGATCCCGAATCGTACGATTCGAATTGACGCACTAATTTGTCATGATGCTTTATTATTTATAGAAGAATTATTGATCAATGCTGTTTTAATAAAACATTTGGATAAACTCGTGTTTTAGTAAAAAGCCCCCGAGTGTTGTATTTTTTTTAGATTTGCTATACAGTTATAATACATTTGATATGGTTGCTCTGTGCATTACTATGTATTATAATAAAAAAAAAGAAGAAAAATTGATCAATGCACATTCCCTGGTCCCGTCATATAAGTAATCTATGCAGATGAATGTATTTACAAAGACACGGGTTTTTTAGTTACAAAATTATGATCATAAGATTGATAAGCCAAAATACCACGTCAAGGTAAAACTCATATGGCGGTCCCTAACTATTTACCTCTGGTCATAATTTCAAATGCTAAAGCCTCCCGGCATAAGAGCATTACCTGAAATAAAAGGTCTCCCGACCTGGGCATTGGTTTTCATCATAGGGCTTTGTCCTCTCCCGCCATTAGCTTTCAAAGGGGAGAGATAACTTAGACCCCAACATTGGTTCCATGAGATTAATCCTCCCCTGCTTGCGGCTTTTAAGAGAGAGAAACTGCCCAGACCAACACCCATTTCCAAAGGAATTGTTCCACCATTTAAAGAGACAGGTGTGGGGGTGCTACAACCACATGGAAGCCTGGCCTGCAGCATAGCTGCTGAACTTCCGAACAGAATAGATCTGCTACTGTTGTGAGAGCACTCCATGGCTTAATAAAAATGTACTAAAATACAATGGAAGTGCTACTGATCTGGCCAAATTAACTACAGACATAGAAAAAAAGAAGAAAAATTGATCAATGCACATTCTATGTATTATAATAACACCTTTGCATTTAACATAGCTATAAGTTCAGTGCTGCCCTTGCCTGAAGGATTATCAGCACTTTCACATTTCCCCAGTTTATCAAAACTTAATAAGATTTATACAATCGTGATAAATTGGATCCTAGATCTCAATTGTATAATATTAATGTACCTACATCCCGGTTTAGAATTGCTTTTTTCATTCCAAGTTATTTACCTTGGATATCTGATTTGTCCGACAGCTATGGAGACATAAAATAAACTCTCAGTGAGCAGTTAAATAGATGTACTTCCCAATACATTCCAGCTGTGATGTATCCCAAACAATTTACCTGCTTATAAAAATGATCACGTCGCTGCACATACACACAACTAAGAGCATTTAGTAGAGTACAGTTAGAGGAATTCTGGCATCTGTCCATGACAGATTTCCAGCTTAAGGGTCCTGTGAGAGAATTATTGACATTTCTCTGTGCTAACAAACTAATGTTTAATTAAAAATGGGGCTTTTGGGGTTATCCAGGAGGAAGATGTATTTCTGTATCACTGGCTTGTATGAATGTAGTTGGCCGGCTGCCATATTGATCTTCAATACAAAGTATATAAACGTATTTATTAATGTAAGGGAATTAACCAACCTTGTACTTTTATCACAACTACAGCCATCAGGTTGACAAAAGGGCTCTTGACTTGAGCTTTAAGCCTATTTCTTATTCTTGTTCCACTTTAACTGTCAGTAGACTCCTGTTCTGTTTTAACTTTTTTTCGTAACAGTATTATTTATTTGTCAAGCCTAGGAGCTTCTGTAGTCAAGGGATAAGGACAGGGATTAGGGCAGCTCAGGGCAGTAGTTGTCCACTGAGGCTCCTGTTTCAGTTCCAAGCAAGTTACTCTGCATGGAGTCTCTTGTATGTTCTCTGCATGGCTTTCCTCCCACACTTCAAGAAATAGATGAAACTGACCCTAATGTGTGTGCATATGATAGGAATCTTACATTATATAGGATTACATATTATATTACAGGAACCTTAGATTATAATTATATTAGTAGATTATAATGTGAACAGGGCGCTGTCAGAGGGACACAGGGGGTACAAGTGTACCGGGCCTGGGCCTAAAGGGGGGCCCAGCTGTGCTGCACCCTAATAGTCGGGCCCCACGTGTCCCATAAAGCTGAAGTCCCGAAGCCGTGAAAAGACCCAAGCTGAAGTCCTGAAGCCACAAGTTCAGTTCTACTGAACACCAATGTGTGTTTTTTAATTTGTTTAAATCCCTGGCCACCAATATATTATTTTAATACTCTATAGGCCCTTGCCACCGATGTTTTTTTTTTAAAAAAAAATCTCTGGGGCCCCATTTTTTTTTAACTTGTAAGGGGGGCAGTGAAGCCAATTTTTTTTTTTTAGAAAAACTTTTATGGGGGGCCCTGGCACCAATGTTTCTTTTAGAAAAACCTTTATGCGGGCCCTGGCGCCAATGTTTTTGTTAGAAAAATGTTTATGGGGGGCCCTGGCACCAATGTTTTTTTAAAAAAAATTTATGGGGGGCCCTAGCGCCATTGTTTTTTTAAAAAAAATCTTTTCTGGGGCCCCAATTTTTTTTAACTTGTAAGAAGAGCCGTGGTGTCAATGTTTTTTTTAAAAAATATTCTATTGCCCCAATTTTTTTTTTAACTTGTAAGGGGAGGGGCCTGATGCCAATGTTTTTTTAAAAAAACTTATTTTTTTAACTTAGGGGGCCCTGACCATCAATAGCTTTTTATAACTTGTGGGGGGGTTATTGTTTTTGGCATGTTTCTTACCAACAATGAATCCTATTTTACCACAATTCCAGGGAATTTATTTATTTAAAGTCTGAATGCAAAAAAAACTCGAATAATTTGAGGGGTTTTTTTTACCATAAAATCCGATTTTTTATTTGTTTTGTTTCTGTAGAAGTCAATGGTCCAATTTGCAATTTGAAGATATTATGGTCTGTGCTGGGTTTCGTATAATAATCCAAACATTTCAGGAAAATTCTGACTTTTTGGGCGTCCAATCCGAAAATTCAGATTTCTCGTGCAACAATCCAAAAAAGATGTGGTTTTCGTGTGACAATCAAAAAAAGTCTTGGTTTTCCCCGAACTGATTTTTTTTTGTGGTTTTATAATGATAATTAAGGGTACATCCTGGATTCTAGTTTTGGTCGGATTTTTCTTAATTTAAAATATCAGAAAAATTTGGATTATAATAAATAACCCCTTTGTGTTACAATGGTGTTAACATGTGGTTATTTGAGCATCTGTTGCATCTACTGTTACAGCCTGATGTGGGAATCATGGAATTACTGCTTGTTAAAGGTTGCAGTAGCTCCAGGTATCCTTTGTGTCAAAGGACACTCATGATTTTTGTAACTGGTGCTCAGCAAAGTGATGTGGAAATGTAAGTAAGGAAAATGTAATAAGGAAAATGTAAGTAAGGAAAATGTAAGCAAGGAAATGTACAGTATGTTGGATGCATTGGACTGTGTCCATTTGAAGACAGATGTACTTGCACTTGGTCATTAATGAGACCAAGTATCTTTTGCCTGGCGTTCAGCTGCTACAGCTGGTTATTCCTTAAAGGAGGTTAGGAATTTCAAGAAATATAAAGAAATGAATACATGGTTTCATGAAAATGTATCAAAGAATTTGTTATCAGTGGGCAATTTCTGCTCCTGGCAATTAAAGTCTGATGAAATGACACATGCATCAAGTAACAGTTGGGAATGTTTTGATAAAGTCTTCTAGAGTTCCCTCTTTAATCTAAAATAAATTTGCTTTTTGGGCTGTGTGTGAGGACACACAATGCTGCACCAGTAGTTGTAATATTATAATAAAATAAGGAATAAGGGTTCATAAAAAAATTGTACTTGGATAAACAATTGGACTTCACAATAGCACACAGACAGACAATGCTAATAGCAATGATTTCAGTAGGTTTACAATCTTGGGGTAAATGGAGCGTCATGCTCAGTGTCTTGTTCTGGCTCACCCAATAATTACAATAGGACATAGTATTCTTGTGCTTACTGTCCATGACAGTTTTAGACATGTGATTGGCAGATGAAGGCCAGAGGTATGGTATTCCCTTTTCAACATTACATGAGGTCATTGATTATTATTTCTTGAGCTAAGATAATTCAGGCTACTCCATGTTTGGTCCTCACCTAGAATACACAGAGAAGGTTCAATCGCCAATTCATATAAAAAGGATATAATGGACCAAATAACATTTGTTTTCACAAGAATAGATGTGACTGCAGAGCAATTTCATTATCTTGTATAAATATACAATGGATCAATGCAATAACCTCTCTGCAGGTCTCTTCATCAACAATAGCTTTATAAAGGCACAAGAGCATCAGCCGATATTGGAAAGAAAATGCTTTTATCTTCAGGTCAACAAAATCAGTATCTGCAGGCTCAGTTAATCATTTTAATAAATGCTTTATACAGTAGGGCTGTCCAACTGGAGATCCCAGGGCCTGATATTGCCGCCCAAGAGGTTGTTATAACCCCAGACTGCTCAGACATCCATTGAATTGATTGAAATCCTACTTTTTTCAAACTAACAAATATGTAAATATGTACCTCAAATATATTTTTGTAAATAAATCAAGATGCATCTATTCTTTCATCCACCATCTTGTTAAAGCTCTGATAAGTATATGCTTCATAGTTCTGTGGTTCTGTCGTCCAAAATGAAATGCTATGATGTTAAATGTAATTGGTGCTCTACTGGCAGCGAAGCACAGCTTGCAATTCTCAACCTTTAATGTGCTTCAAAGTTTAATTTATGAACTGGTGATAATGTGTATCTCAAGTGTGAGTGCTCTTATCAAGGTTTTACAGACTGGGCTAAACATGTTTCCTTCTCCCTTTTTTTCAGTGCAGACTATGGCACAACACAATTATTCCAATTGGATTGGAACCAGTATTTATTATGTATTTCCTACTCTATGACATGTTTGGTCACCTGACACGTTTCATGCCTCTCTCTGGCACTTCATCAGAGGTCTGATGAAGTGCCAGCTTATACAAGCTAAACTTATTCTATTAGTCCATTTTTAATCAATTCATACTTAAGGAGTTTTTTGCTAGTACAGGTATGGGACCTGTTATCCAGAATGCTCAGGACCTAGGGTTTTCCGGATAGAATACGAAGCAGCAGAAGATGGTGCCCAGAGCTCCGTTGCACTGCTCTGCATTTTAGGGTCAGATTTTTTAAGTTTTTTTTCTACTAATGCACAGTGCAGGGAGGGAAAGGGGGCAATGGCAGGAAGTTTAGGGGGGGTTTAGTTTTCCTTTAACAATCTGGCTCAGCTTTCAAAGCTTTTTCCTTCTTCCCCCATTTGATTGTTTTAATCATAACTGTTAAATTGGGTTGATAAGCTAAACAACAGTCTATCCAATGGGCCAAAAACTTGATCTAAATTCAATCAGTCGACTAAGGTGAAAAGTAATAATAAGTCGATGATTTGAGGAATAAATTGTACTATTTACTATTCTATTTTATAGTTACATATTGACAGAAAATGTCAGGTCTAGGGCACATATGTTTGCTGAAATCTAGTAACCGCAGCAACGAATCAGGCTTTTGCTTTCAAACAGGTCATTGATAAATGCTACCTGCTAGTTGTTTGTTGTACATACTGTATTTCATTACTTTATCATTAGTTTGTATATAAGAGACTGTTGTGAATTGGTAGGCAATATCAAGGCAGGAAATAAAGAAGCAGTTATACATGTCCATACAATTACTGTTTTTCTCTGTATTATGTGTGTTAGAATTCCTTTTATTGGTAATTTATAGACAGTTAAATATGAAAATGATTGTCGTGCTACACAGAACGTATACAATGATAAATAGATAGATTTCAAGTTAAGTAAACTTGTTTTCATCTCTTTTATAATGGTTTGTTATGTTTAATCGTACCAAAAGGTCATTTGTCTAAAGTGTTCTCCTGTACAGCACAGACTTGAGTTCAGTGATATTTTGGTTTGCTAACTAGAAATTTTTAATTTATTTACTGATTATCTTAGAGCAAATGGCAAATGCTCTGTGCTCTGAGATTCATTACACTGTATATATTGATTTTATGTCATTTCTGGTTGAAATCAATAGGCTTTTACATTTCAGCAGCTCAGAGCACAGAACAATTAAAGACACCTTTAGCAGTTGTCATATGCTGATTATACATTCACTACTTTAGCAATCTACCATGTTTAACATAAGAATTGAGAATCCAGCTTATGGTTGAAATAAATTAATACAGTTCCTAAGCTTTAATAAATGAAAAGCTGCATGACATATGAATTCTTTGCTAACCTTAGACTCACTTGTGCCACATTTGTGTACTGAAGACTTATTACATCAATAGGGGCAAATCAAGCTTCAAGATTTTTCCTGCCAAACCTATCAAGTACATTTTTGGAATGTATGTAAAAAGAAGGACATTTTGGGCGGTTAAACCTTTTAAAGCTGAAAATGAAAACAAGGTATTTGTTTGACCTCGCTGGATCCTGGAGAAGAACTGAGTGTAATTTGAAAACCCATTTATTACTTTGCCTCATTATAGTTTTATACTGATAGCCACTTACATGCCCATTTAAGGAAACGTCTGCTGAAATAACAAGGCAATTTGCATTTTATTTAAAAAATGATAAACAAGACAACTTGCTACATTTATATGAGGATGATACTAACAACTTGCTTAATTAAAATATTTAGGGGCATGTTTACTAACATTGGAGATAAATATCTGGAGAGATTTCTGGAGATGTTGCCCATAGCAACCAATCAGATCTTTGCTTTTGTTTTCTAACTTGGCTGTGGCTGTTTAAATCTAATTGCTGATTGGTTGCCATGGGCAACATCTCCAGAAATCTCTCCAGATATTTATCTCCAATGTTAGTAAACATGCCCCTTAAACACGCAAAATATTTGATTTCTGTATATTCCATTCCCCTTTAAAATCTTCACACCAGACATTGAGTTTTTGCCAGGAATATAATAGGGTTTTGTTAGCCATACTTAGCCCTAATGTTTTCCTTTTAGCTACTTTAGAAAGGCTATTCCAAACAAATAATTATTTGAGAATAACAATATTATGGTAAGCAGTACAATAGTGCTTTGCGAAGAAAACATTTTGCTTATTTATGTCTGTATTAGTTCCTTTGTTATACAGTTGGGCTAGGTAAATATACTATACATATCATACACAAACAAATAGCTATTAAAACATAAACATCACGTTCAGAAATGAAAAACAGGCTAGGGAAAGTACTGAAGAGCTTTAAAGATCTTTTCATTTCACACTACTCTGATGAAACATGATCATAGGAAAAGGCTTGTAATACATTGTAAAATGTTGGTGGAGCCCACAGAGCACAACACCCCTAACAGATAGATGGCCCATAGGTATCTTAGTACAGGTATGGAACCTGTTATCCAGAATGATTGGGACCTGGGGGTTTCCGGATAACGGATCTTTCTGTAATTTGGGTCTTCATGCCTTAGGTGTACTAGAAATTCATTTAAACATTAAATAAACCCAATAGGCTGGTTTTGCTTCCAATAAGGATTAATTATATCTCAGTTGGGATCAATTATAAGCTACTGTTTTATTACAACTGAGAAAAAGGAAATCATTTTTAAAATTTTGGATTATTTGGATAAAATGGAGTCTATAGGAGACAGCCATTCCATAATTTGGAGCTTTCTGGATATCGGGTTTCCGGATAAGGGATCCTATACCTGTAATGTTGCTTGACCATAGCCATTTTCTAAACCCAACACAGTGCAGTCTTAAAGGTTCATCCAATAAGTGAAGTGAAACATTACATAGCAACCAATCAGACCTTTGCTTTTGTTTTGTAACTGTTGAAATCTAATTGCTGATTGGTTGCTCTGGGTGACATCACCGGTAATTCCTCACTCCACTTTTTGCACAGCATAATTTTTTTATTTAAGCCACAGACTGCCTTGACATACCCCCACCCCCCTGGTAGAATTCCCAATCAGTAACCTGCCTACTTAAAGGAATTGTTCAGTGTAAAAATAAAAACTGGGTAAATAAATAGGCTGTGCAAAATAAAAAATGTTTCTAATATAGTTAGTTAGCCAGAAATGTAATGTATAAAGGCTGAAGTGAATAGATGTATAACTTGTCAGTCAGAACCCAACTTCCTGCTTTTCAGCTCTCTTGGTTTACACTGACTGGTTACCCTGGTTACCAGGCTATAACCAATCAGAGACTTGAGGGGGGGCCACATGGGTCATATCTGTTGCTTTTGAATCAGAGCTGAATGCTGAGGATCAATTACAAACTCACTGAACAGAAATGTACCATGTGGCTCCCCTTCAAGTCACTGACTAACTCAGAGTTATAGAGCTGAAAAGCAGGAAGTTGGATTCTGGCTGTTTTATTAGACATATGTTCACTCCAGCCTTTATATATTACATTTTTGGCTAACTAACTATATTAGAAACATTTTTTATTTTGCACAGCCTATCTATTTACACAGTTTTTATTTTTACACTGAACTATTCCTTTAATGCTGTGGAGGCTAAACTCCTGGGATGGTATAGTTGGACTCTAAGAGGTTTAGCCTCTACAGCTCCCAACGTTTAGTAGGCAGGTTACTGTTAGGTAATTCTACCAGGTAGGTAGTGGAGGTATGTCAGGGAAAGAGAAACTCTCCTGATTTATGGTTACCAGATTAGGCATAAGATGTGCACATAGTATCACTAGCATTGTCCCTAAATGTTATCTAAATGTTAAAGAGGGGGTGGTGTTTATATATGCGTTGTTTGGTTGTTTTTAATTAATCTAATAAAGGCTTCATTTTAGCGCTATCATCATCAGACAGTGAAGTAGAAATTGCCTTAAATGGTCCTCTTGAGGGGGTGTTGAATCTTTGTGGGTCATTACACTGCTTTCTTAAATTCTATGTGTTGGATAATCTAATTATCTACCTGACAAGGACCTATTGCATAAAGCAATAGGCAAACAGTATGTTTCGCACAAGCCCTATTCATTGAATTTATGTTGAACAAGAGAATATACTGCCCTTTGCAATAACATGGGATTATCTAATGGTACATACCAATAGTATAGGACATTTTCATTAAAAAAAGGCTTTATTTATATGATACAGCATTTTACATATGGTCTTTTTTTGTTGTATATTTTTACAGGGACCTGCAATGTTTAGGGGGTATCGCTTCCCATTAACGAGATGTTATTTAATGACTTGCTGTCTTAGCCTCTTAAACCCTCTAATCAACCTCTCATTCAAACCTCAAGTGGTTTGCAAATCTGTGTTGCAGTGCACATCCCATCTCTTCTACAGCCACAGGGGAAAATCATCTGCAGACATATTAATAAAGATTGATTGCACTGCTGTGTAAACACTTGCCCCTTTGACTTGGGACTTAGGGCATCTATATAGCTTTTTTAAATGTATGAGTGATGGTAATTTACAATACAGAAGGGTTGGGATGAAGCTCTATGTATTGGATTAGATATAAGAGATTAAAGGTAAGCAGTCTATGCTCATATAAAAATCTTAGTGACCCCTTGCTAATCCTTTTATAAATCTGTCCCTTAAATATGAGAGGACACTTAGGGGTATGAAATGACAAATTCTATATGCTTTTGCCAAGAATAAAAACTGCCAAAACATCAGCAATTAACCATAAGATAAGTAACACATATGTTGGTATATTTTGCACTGGTAAACATTTGCATTTTTTGACAGATATAGTTATTCCACAATGACTTTAACAACTTCACCAATTGTTACCAAAAGTAATCTTGAGAGGTCTAGGCTACCATTATAAATACTGCAACAGCAACCACATTAGTATATCATTATCTACATCATATTTTCCATGCTAATATTCCATATATGTCAATGCTTTATGGTGTTCATTTAAAAACATTTTTCCCATGCAATGCTAAAGGGAAAGTATACAACTATTCTTGTTTATTTTAGTTTTTTTGTGAAATACCAGCTGATACATTGATGACATTTTTCTTCCTAGAGTAGAATTCTACTGTAAGTATTCCAACAACGCCCCAATAACATAGAAGACACAAAAGATAAAGTATTTATTTCTTTAAAAATACTGAAACCGCAATTTTTTGACTTTGCATGTTTCCTTAAATTAACCCAAAATAACATTTAGGGTGGTGGCACACTGGGAGATTTAGTCACCTGCAAAAAATCTTCGCTACTGCAGGCAACTGCAAATCACCAGTGTGATGGCATAAACGTCAACATGGTTTCCGAAGTTGCCTGAAGTTGTCTCACAAAGAAACTTCAGGCAACTTCCGTAAACCGAACTGAATACTGCAGGGTTCTACACTTCAAAATTGAAGTGAAACCTCATCAGAGGTTGAAGCCAATGTACAGTTGCCCACCCTAACCCCAGATAAGCTTTCTGGCTGCATTACAGTGCAGGAACTAGTTAAAGCTATTAATGTTTTCCCCTTAGGAAAAGTCTCAGGCCCAGACAGCCTGGTAAAGATGCTCTTATTACCCAAACTTCGTTATGCCCTACAGCACGCACCTGTATGGATTACAAAATCCTACATATAAAGAGTAAATGCAATTGTCTGCCAGTTAATATGGTCGCATTCTAGACCCAGATTAAAACTAGAAAAACAAATGCACCTGAAAATTAAGGCTGGGCTGTCTCTTCCAGACATCTATCTTTGCTATCTGACGGCACAGCTGGGGCATCTAGCTACTTGGCTAGAGGGATCAAACCACAGAGTCCTCCATTCCCTTTGGGCCCAGCTGACAGGTTTCAATACCAATTCCATAAGCTGAATTTTTAGTATAAAAATATGTACAGGCTCAAGCCCTAGCACCCCCTTTGTTTACCTCAATCTGTTAAGTTTGGTCTATGGCTAATAAGTTTATTGCATCCTAGGTTACAGATCCTCAAACTCCCTTATGGAATAATCAGGAATACCCCATATTTGCTAAATAGGTCAAATGCAGATATGGGTTAAATATGGTACTACTACTTCGGTGATGTATGACAAACTGGTCCAACTGAAAAACATATTTGATCTTAGGCATCATTATAGGTGACAACTGGGGAAAATGAAAAGGGGGAAAAACTACTCACTCTGACAGCAGGAGCAAAAGCATGAGGCCTTCATTGGCTGAATGAGGAAGAGTTGCGGCCAGTAAACAGCAGGTCCCTGGTTCTAGTCCAGGAAGTTCCTGACAGTAGGGCAGAGAGGGCATTTTTCATGAATCCCAGCATTATAATACCTCCTTCATGAAAACTGTTAATAATAGTATAAATAATAGTATACTATTGTATTTCAATGTATCCCTTGAAACCTCCAACTTGCAGTTGCTGAAATGTTAAGACAGCTGGAGGGCCACATGTTGAACTTCTCTCTGACACATAAATACATTTTCTTGTATTTACTTCAGTTATATTGCCCTTGGCTTCATTTGAAGTTTGTATAGAGCTGCTTTTTTATCAAGTTTGCACATAATGCATGATATTGATAATAACATATTTCACTGGAATTCTATTGCTGAAATAGCTTTATTTTTTTTATTTATGTGTCTGCATGGGTTAAGGGGTAATTTACCATCACACGTAATAATGTCTAAATTATACAACTGCACATGTCAAAAATATTGAGAATGCTGTCTGCTATATGATGGATATCCTCCCTGAGGAGAGGAAGACCTGTGTATATAACAACAGTATCCATGATCAATACTTACAAGTTGTAAAAAACGAAAATGTTCTGAAATTGTCTAGTGGGTATAAACGTCCATTAACTCTGCACCAGTGCTTAAAGCAGAAATACAATTTCTTCTATGTTAGAGATCATACAGTAACATTCACAAATAAAGTACTATAACTGTGTAAAACTTTGAGGAAAAATTAAAATATTTACATATATAAATATATGAATGTTCTTTTAAAGAACAATATAAGTATGTAAAATCATTCTAACCTAATCCTAAAGCATTCATGTTTCTCAAAATGGAATTGGGCTTGTTTGTTCACGCGTACATTCTTGTGTTAAAGATTATTACCGGTAGGTAGGATACATCTCATTAAAATGGTAATTATGCCCAAACTGTTGTATCCGCTGTGGCACTCCCCTGTATGGGTGCCTAAGAAAGTCTTTGAAGATATAAACAAAAAAATATGAAAATTCATATAGGAAAAATCTAGACAGAGATTGGGCATGCTGACTCTAATGAGACCAGTTGGGGGGGTGGCACTTCCTAAGATGCTTCACTATTTTTTGGCAGCACAACTTACCCACCTTATAGCAATTCTGCACCAAAATCACCACCCGCCTTTGTATAAACTGTGGGAAGTGACGACCCACTCAACCAACTTCCCATGGGACTTAATCCTTGGTAATGGGGTAAGGGCTCTCAACCCAGTCCGGTGCATGCAGAACAGAGCTCTGGAAAAGGTTGGCGAATTGCTTGAACTCTGCCAAATCGACCCACGTACACCACTATGGGGCAATGCTAAATTCCAGCATATGGCACATATTACTCCCCCAACCTGTTGGTTAAGCAAGGGGATAAAATCTATAGCTGATGTGTGGGAAAACGATGCCCCAATACCATTCGAAAATTTAAAAAGTGATTTACCCAATGGGCAATGGCTAACTTATCATCAAGTTCAAAGTGCCCTCCTCAGGCAATCTAGGTCCAAACCCATTCATCTATCAGTCTCACCACTAATGGTGTCCCTCCAAAAGCCTAACCAAAAGGGTACCCTCTCTGGTATCTACAAGAAAATACACATAGCATTAAATAAAAACACTCCAATCCAGAACAAGGAGCTATAGGATAAAGATCTAAACTATATAACGGACAGTCAGTGGGTTGAGGCCCTTAGGGCTCCTATTCATGTGTCATATAATTATAACGACAGATTGTTGCAACTGTACATGCTGCACAGAGCCTACTACACGAGGGCAAAGCTAAACTAAATGTATCCCAATGTCTCCCCTATATGCCTAAGATGTGCAGCCCAACATGCCACCTTACTGCACACTATGTGGCAATGCAACAAGCTTACAAAGTTCTGGGTGACTGTGGTAAAACACTTGTCTTTTATAGCGGGAACAGTCCTACCTAACGACCCGGCCTTTAGCCTGCTGGGTATTGGGATAAAAGAACATGTCTCCATAAAGTACAGACAACTGATATCTAGGGCTTTGTTCCAAGCCAGATGACAAATCACCTTAAACTGAAAGAACATCTCCCCTCCATCACTTCAGCTATGGGGTCAAGCAGTTACCTCCTTGTGTAACAAAGAGAAAATGATACTTACTAGAAGCAGGCAACTTGAGGGTAAATGGGACAGCTGGCAAAAATGGTTGGATACACCATTAGAATAGGATTATTGGTGTTGACACCAAGGGGCCAATTCATTAACTTCAAATGAAGGATTCGAAGTAAAAAAACTTCAAATTTCGAAGGGTTTTTTTGGCTACTTCGACCATCGAATGGGCTACTTCGACCTACGACTTCGAATCGAATGATTCGAACTAAAAATCGTTCGACCCCCTAGTTCGCCACCTAAAAGATACTGAACCCAATGTTAGCCTATGGGGAAGGTCCCCATAGGCTTGGCTAAATTTTTTTGGTCATAGGATAATCCTTTGATCGTTGGATTGAAATCCTTCGAATCATTCGATTCAAAGGATTTAATCGTTCGATCGAATGATTATTCCTTAGATCATTCGATCGCAGTATTTGCGTAAAATCCTTCGACTTCGATATTTGAAGTGAAGTTAATTAACCCTCAATATTCGACCCTTGATGAATTTGCCCCCAAGAGTTAACCTATCAGAATGCAAGTGTAATTAATGTATGCTATCTATCCTGTCATATCGGTAAAATAAGCAACACTATTGTAATTTCACCTGGTTATGCCATATCTATACGGAACTGTCATTTTGATTGTTTACTGTGTTTATTCCTCAATAAACTTGACTTGAACAAAAATATAAAAAAGATTATTAAAAATCATTTGTAAATCATAGCTCTATGGTAAAAAAGAGGACTAATGACTAGTCAATACAAATGCTAATCAAAAAACTCCTGTGCTAAAAGTAATGCACCAAACCCTGCACCAAGACAACAGCCACTAAAAATATAGATTGTATGATGCACATCAGACATTTTGTCCCCCAGGTTTTTTCCCCTGATGAATAAAAAGCAGGGCTGGAACTAGAGGTAGGCAGAAGAGGCATCAGCCTAGGGCACAACAATGAGGGGGCGCCTGACAGGTGCCTGTTGGAGGGCCTGTTGTCTACCCCTTATCCGGGTTTGCATGCTCCCTGGTTTGCTGGAATGTCTCTTTTCTGCTTGTCCCCTCTTTCATGATTGACGTTACTGAGCATGTGCGTGTTTGCAAGGAGGGGAGCAAGATGGCTGGCAAGCTTGCTTAGGGTGCCCGGTTGTTGGCCTGCCCCTGATAAAAAGCATAAAAATTACAGTTAATCACAGTAGTATGGAATATTTGACTTGATTATACATAGTAGGGGGCTATTCCAAGTTTTTTTAATGCTGTGTTTTCAGCAGGAAATAAATTGTGAAAATGCCCCTAAATTGCCCCATCTGCCATTGCCTAATGAGATGATGTACCATATTTCCTAATTGAAACAACAGGCAGAAAATTTGTTCAGCACCAGCCCTATGTTGAAAATGGGGGTATAATCCCCTTTTAAACAAACATATGCCTTTAATTCTTTAAATATACACATATCAATGATTATATATGGATATTAATCAACAGTACTTCAATAGAATCAAATATAGGACCATTAATATAAAAGAAAATATGTTACATTCAGATTTTAATATCTTAGGGATTTTGGTTTCCAAGGTCAATATCCGGAAAGCCTCATAGTTGCTTAACAATTCTCTTAGGTTAACACCATGTGTAACCAATTTTCTATCTTGTGCCTGAAAGTAAATTGTATTGTTATTGTATTTGGGTTTTTATTTCTGTTGCTGATCTTTGGCTTTCAGTGCAGTCAAGATAGTAATTGCTTTGTTCCAAACATACTGTATATATATACTGTATGAGGTCTGCTGATGTTACTTAGAAATATCTGCATGTGATAATGTCAGATAAAAATAATCGTGGCGGAACTACCGGGGGAGCAGGGGGTGCGAGCGGGCCAGGGCCCGCACCCCCTCAGGGCCCCCCAGCAGTCTGTTCGCCGCTGAAAATGCGGCCAAATGCTGCCGTACGGAGGGGGGCAGGGCCCGGCTGCGCGTCACGCACCAGGGCCCGTTCCCCTCTTGGATCGCTACTGCAAACAATTCTTGCCTACAAAGAATTCTTTCACTGGTACTGACATGCTTCTATGAATAACCATAATTAAAATAAAGGTCTGCAGTGCTCTTTTTCAATAGTACTAGCCCCCCAGCCTACTTCAGATACTCTGACATAGCTGTGGTGCTGGGAAAAGAGAGACAATTCTATCAGTTATGCTGACCTGGAGGGGTCACATTTCTTCACTAGGTTGGAGTACTGTTTACATTTGTACTAAAAAGTTTGCAACACCCCTAGCCCGGCATGATTAATGGAAGTGTCTCTCTGTCTTGATCACTGTGACAGTAAATTCCACTGGGCTGAGGATTGTTTGGGTTTGGGGGCAGGTTTTTAGAAAAAGCATTGCAGCTCTTCATTCCTAGCAACACTTGACACATTTATATTGATTTTCATAGGAATATGATATTCCCGAAACTGTAATCTCCTTCTTAAAGCTGTACGACTGATTCAGGGAGAGAATTCCATAACTTCACAGCTCTCACTATAAAAACCCCTTCCAGCCGGAACCTCATTTCTTTTAATCAGAATGGGTGCCTACGTGTCAGTTGGAAGGACCTACTGGTGATTAAAACATTAGAGAGATTATTACAGTATATGATCCGCTTATATATAGTTATCATGTTATTCTTCAAGTCCCTCGTAAACAACCTCAACTTAGCCAGTCTTTTCTCATAGCTGGGATTTTCCATACCTTTTATCAGCTAAGTTGCCCCTCTTTGGACTCGAATTCAATAATATCCCATTTGAGTGCTGAAGACCAAAACCGTACGGCATTTTCTAGATTGGGCCTTACCATCGCTCTGTACAGTGGAAGAATAATCCACTGTTCTCGCGAATCTATGCCCCTTTTAATATAGCTAAAGACCTTGTTTGCCCTTGAAGCTGCTGACTGGTATTGCATTCTACAGCCTAGTTTACTAGTCTCCATGTATGGCCACCTTTACTTCATCATAATGAGCAAACAAATTTGCCTGACATGACCTATCCTTCCTAAAACCATGCTGATTGCTGCTCATAATGCCATTCACCAGGACAAAATTTAGAATGTGATCCCTTAACAAGCCTTCAAATAATTTTCCCACCACAAACTTTATAGCCTATAATTGCCAGGCTGAGATTGTAATCCCTTTTCAAATATAGGAATTACATTAGCTTTCCTCAAATCCATAGGTACCATACCAGAAGAAAGAGAGTCTGAGAAAATCAGAAAAGAGGCCGGTCTTAAACTGAACTAAGTTCTTCATCTGGCCCTGGCACCTTGTTCACTTTCATTTTTAGTAAAGCTTTACGTACCATATCCTGAGTCAGCCACTGACTAGTTTGAGGTGAGCCAAAAGTGCAGCTATGAGGTGGGTCTGGGAACCCCTCTATTGTATACATTGAAGAAAAGAATTTTCGGGTCGTTCGTATTTGATCTAATATTAGACCTTCAAGTTTTTGATGAATAACCTCCCATTCGAGTTGTGAGTACATTCCAATTAAAAAAAAATCACATAACTTCAAAATTCGACCTTTGATAAATCTGCCCCTTAATTTGGGGTTTGGTCATAGCATCTGCCACAATTCACTCCTCATTTTATATCTTTGCCTTCCTTATTGCTGTTTTACAACATTTATTATAGAGTTTATATTTATTAAATGCAGCTTTTGTCCCCCACAGACTTATAGTTTTTACATGCCTTTCTCTTCTGTTAACGTCTTTACTTCTGTATTAAGCCAGAGAGTGGGTCTTAGTGCTTCTACATTTACTTCTTAAGGGAATAAATTGAGAACAGTAACGATTGAATATCTTTTAAATGCCAACCATTACTGTTCTGTGTTTTTAGCAGAAAACAATATGCCCCAATCTATGCTCTGAAAGGCATTCCTTAAAGGAAAACTATACTCCCAAAACAATTTACAGTAATAGTCTCAATAAAGAGATATTGCATAAAACAGCTCATATGTAAAACCCTGCTTCATGTAAATAAACTATTTTCATAATAATATACTTTTCTAGTAGTATGGGCCATTAGGTAATCATAAATAGAAAATTGCAATTTTAAAAAATAAGGGCAGCCCCCTGGGATCGTACGATTCACTGTGCATACAAACATACCAAACAAACTATACTTGTTAGGTCACATGAGCCAATTAACAGACAGAGTTCTGTCTTTTGCTTCATCACTTCTTCCTGTTACAGTTATAGTATTTCTGGTCAGGTGATCTCTGAGGCAGCACACAGACCATCACAAAATGGTGGTTCAAGGCAAGATATGTAAAAGGACAATATTTACTGTTATATATACCAGTTTGGTAAGATTCTTTAATATGCCTCTTCATTTGATATAAATTATATGTTGCTTAAGTACCGTATATACTCGAGTATAAGCCGACCCGAGTATAAGCCGAGGTACCTAATTTTACCTACAAAAACTGGGAAAACGTATTGACTCGAGTATAAGCCTAGGGTGAGAAATGCAGCAGCTACTAGTAAGTTTTAATAATCAAAAATGAGGCATGAGTGGGTTAAATATTTTTGAAAATTTATTTGGGGACTCTCGTGGGTGAAGGGGTTGGATGTTTTGGTGGATCCAAATGTCAGATTGATTTTTCATGACCGTAACAATCCGCTACTGATCGTTGCCTGAGGCACAATTGTGATTGGCAGAGTTAGCCTCCAGTAAATCTACCGCCAATCGGTGCCTCTTATCAGTGCGTCCCCCTGCCTTCTATGGTACCTTTATTTTAATAACAATAATGCCAGTTGGACATGGTGTTTTAATATACCAGTATGGTAATACAATAACAGTATGGTATGTTTTATTAAGCATGGGTGGTGGAGGTGATTGATGGGACAGTGCAACTATACTTACAATCAAAGGGAGTATGGTATGGTAATTAGGTTCCCTGTGCCTAAGAGAAAGCAATACCGATAGTGTATTAATCTCACAACACAAAGGGTATTTAGAACGTCGGAGGTTGTACCTAAAAACTGAAAAAACTGAAATAGAGCAGGATCGTAGGTGCGCTCACTGTGAGCAGCTAGTGACTGCACCTACCCCGCAGTTTAATGAGAAGCGCTTAGAATCCTGGCGGTTCAATATAGCGATATGTTCTTAAGATGTACCGTAGTATTCGGACAGATATGCCGACCCGAAGAGATGTGAAATGATCACCATTTGCGAGTTGGGGGCAGGGCTTACCTGGATGTGCGTGCGGTCAATTTGAAATGCTGCGCTGGCTGGCGCTGGCCGGTGACGTCACATGATGCGCAGCCGGCAACATCACTCGCAAAGCGCCATGGACAACCTGCAGGCTGTTTTAATCATCGGCTGGGTTGCGGGCCCCATCAGGGGTGCAGTGGCACGGGACTCCGGTCAGTAGCACAGCAACTCTGTATACTGACTCGAGTATAAGCCGAGGTAGCCTTTTTCAGCACATTTTGGGTGCTGAAAAACTCGGCTTATACTCGAGTATATACGGTATTCATTTTGACTATATAGTTTTCCTTTAAGCAGATAAAATTTGATTTTCTGAAATTCATGTTTTTTTTTTCTCAGTGTATTTTTGTTTTTTGCAAGAAACATTAAATGAGATCACATTATGGTCACTATTACCCAGGGGTTCAATTACTTGCACATTTGCTATTTGTTCTTGACCATTAGAGATCACTAGATCCAGTATAGCATTTATTTCTGGTTGGCTCCTCAACAACCTGTGCCATCACATTGTCATAAACTTGTTCCCATTAACTTTCCTGGCAGTAATGTTGCTCCATTCAATATCTGGGTAATTAAAATCCCCCATAATCTTAGTTTCCCCAAGCTAGCTGCCTTTTCTGTTTTCCTCAGTAGCTTAGCCTCCCCCTCTTCACTTAAATAAAGGGGTCTATAGCATACTCCTCAGTGAAGAGCTCCCCCCCAAAAGGCTTCAGTCCCCTCATTTTCCAACATCACCTCCTCCTTTATATTCAGTTTTATATCCTGCCTAATAAACAGACATACTACTGCTTTTTTCTATTGCCTCTGTCCCTCCTAAACAAAGTATAGCCACTGATGTTAACTGCCCAGTCATGTGACTCATTCAGCAGTGTATTCTATTTCTCACTTTGTACACCAAAGTAGCAGCATTAAAGAAAATATTCTGACAATATTTTATCCCAGGCTTCACAATAAGGAATCCTGAGCCCTATTTCATGCTTTTTTCAACTACTGCATCACATTAGGAAGTAAATTTACACCTATCACAGACTGTGTGCTGCCTTTTCCATTAGTCCTTCACTTGGCAACTCTAATCTGCATAGCATTTGTGATGATATTTCTGGAAGGGTGAGAAGTTAAAAGCAGAGGAGTTTAGAAAGTGAATCAATATATCAATAATGATGAACAAAATGTAGTTAGCAGGTCAATAGACTGATTATCCAGATACCTCTGTGCTCCTAAATGATTCTGCAATACATAGTAAACAAAGTAATTCATCCAGAATTCTCAGTACCTTAGGTTTTTCAGTCTTTAATGTGAAACATCAGGCAGATTTATCAAGGGTCGAATTTCGAAATAATAGGAACTCCCATAACTTCAAAATTCGAATAAAAAAAGACTAACCGAAATGAATATAAAAATATTTTTTTCAGGTGAATACGCCATTTCGTTCCATTTCCACTCGTATAAATCGAAGTAACATTGCATTTGAACAATTTTTCAAAAAAAAAAACTCCAAATAGGTTCTAGGAGGTCCCCCGTGGGCTAAAACAGCAATTCGGAAGGTTTCAGATGGCAAATGGTTGAAGTCGAATTTTTAAGACAGTACATGATAAATTATTTTTTCAAATTCGAATTGAATTTGGATTATACCCTAGTCGAACGAAGTACACAAAAATGAGTTAGAAATTCAAATTTTTTTAATACGAATTTTCACTTCGACCCTTGATAAATCTGCCCTATCATGTCTTAAAGTGATACTGGCACTAAAAAATATATTTTCAAAATATGACTCTACATTACAAGTTACCTATAGGTCATGTTGATCATTTTTTGCTGATAGTTCTGCTTTTATAAGTAATTGTTAGTTGAAGTTTCTAAACCTGACTGTCCTATCTCAGTCTGCCAGTTAGATTTTCTAATGCCAATGGACTCCTGCTGAACAAATATGGCAGCCCCCTTATAAAAGGTATTGTAAAAGCATCAGGCAAATACCTTTATAGCAAAATCATAAATAACATTCAAAGCTAATGTTATGATAGATGTAAAAAAATTTTCATGTTTGGTGTCAGTATCTCTTTAAGGCGCTTAAATCATTTGTACATCAAAAAAAACCTGATTGTTGTGCCCAAAGCAAGGATTTATGCTAAATTAGCTAGGAATAAAGCAGAAGGTGCACATAGCCTTAACAAGAAAATGCAAATCACTCTAAAATAATGGTTTAGTTTAAATAAGACAGTATGTCAGATGGTATTGCCCTATTTTGCAGCTTTCTAGAAAACCGGTTTTGAATGATGAATCAGACACTTGTATGTAAAACATTACTGCGGTTCATTCACATGTCCATGATGGCCTTAGATGCTGGATTAAGAATACTCCAATAAGCCAATTTCTGTGAACTGCAAAATGGATTTAAGGACTAAAGATCCATTTGTCTATATCTTATGTTTGTGCATTTTCTTTAGAAGAACTAAATCCTAAAAGCAAATGTACTGTAAAAGTCTGCATTTTTCAGCAGAAGTTTAGTTGCTACTGGGGTCATCTTTGGATTCATCGATCTTCACTACTAAAGGTTGGTTGACTTGAGCTGGTACAGAATCTCAAAACATTATATATGTAGCATTTCTACCCTACTTCTTTGTTAAACTCAAATTCTGTTTAAATAATCTGGCAAGCACAGTATTTAATTGTTACATTGTTTTGAATAATAAAAACATTGCATTACTATATGTAATTATGTTTTTTCTCAGAATTATTTTTCTAAATATCAGCATTTCACATTGTCATAGAACATGAACGTAAGCATTACCTCTGTTCTAAGGTTAGATACCATAGGACTCATTTACTATCACAAATGGGCACAATACAGTGTTTTCCCATTACTTATGCACCTAATACATTAAAATGAGAGCAGTTGCACATGTTGGAGCTACTGCCACTTTCTAGGCTCTACTCTGTGTACTGAATAAAAAGTATTAAACGAGAAGTAAAGCTACGGAGGCATTTTATTGCGCATAGATTAGCTGCAACAGTGCAAGCTAGAATGCTATATTTATTCTGTAGAATGTTTTACTATACCTGAGTAAACAGCTCTAGAAACTCTCTGCTTGTTTAGGATAGCAGCTGCAGTATTAGCTTGGTGTGACATAACTTCCTGCCTTAGTCTCTCCCTGTTCACTTATAGCTCTGGCCTTAGATTACAGCAGAGAAGGGAGGGGGTGGGAAGAGGAGCAAACTGAGCATGCTCACGCCCGGGGTAAGGAGATTTAAGGCTAAGGCAGAAAGTCTGATAGAAGCCAATGTGTACACAATGGAAGGAAAGAAATGCAGTGTTTCTTTTGACAGAGGACTCAGAGCAGCATTACTTTGAGAGTTTACTGGTATATTTAGGTGGACCTTTCTGATAAAGCTTACTTAATTTTAACCTTTCCTTCTCCTTTAATGAGACTTTTGATTGAGTGTAGTGAAAATTTTCATGTGTAATTAACACTGAGGTGAATAATAAATAGATAAATAAGCCCATCATGAAATATGCACGTGAACTAGGCAACATATACACAATCCTTATACAGACTCCATCTGATATGATTTACATCACATAATTTATATGGGTAATACTTCCAATAAAAAGTATACAGTTTACTTTGCTAATCAGAAGGAAAGACAAAATGAAGCTGAGTAATGATTTCATGTGATTAGTAAGATCTGTTTTCACATCTTCACTGTTAATAATTGATGGAAGCATAGCAAGTCAATACCCAGAACAGAGATTTTTCTGTTTGCAATTAGAATTATATTTGCTTCCAGGCTCCTAAATTGTGTTCCTATGATATGGGTACCTGGAGAAATATTTCCATGTTTATCAAAAGTAACCTTTATAACAAAAACTAAGAAAAAACTACACAACTTATTTGATCTATTTTTAAAGGACTAGTATCGTAAAGTGATAATACTTTCTGCCTTATTTATACATTGTCCAGTAGAGAGCCATGAACGGTATTTGGCCCCTGTTTATCTGTGTAATAACTAAACCCATTGTATTCTACAGAGTTTATCTGTTAAACTTGCAACTATAACTCAATTCAAGGCTTTTGTTAAGCATCTTTCCCGTTTGGAATTTACCCTAGAAGGAAGGCAGCGATTTGAATATGAGACAGACAGTAGATGAATAGGAGGGGACCTGAATAGAAAGATAAGTAATACAATTTAATAATAATACAATTGCAGCTTTAAATAGCAGTAATATTTAGATGCATGCTGGGGCAGAAGAGGAAGGCAAATAAAAGTAAAACTATAAAAAAAGACCAAACGAAAAGTTGCTAAGAACATGCTATTCTACAGCATACTAAAAGTTAAAGGACGTATTACCTTGAGAAATAATTCCAAATTTTACTTTATGATGTTAGTCAAGCAAAATAAACTTCACTTCCACAGAATGGAAAGTGAAAGTAATTGCCTGCCCTGCGTTTATGCCTAAGGCAATATATATATATATATAGAGACTTAAAAATTTGTTTATAAAAGGTATGGCTGCTTTAATGAAAAAATAAAAATTAGATTTAAAGGGTCTTTTGTAGACCCTTTAAATCTATATAATGAATTTATTTTGCAGAATTAGCTCTGTATACGTATATATATATATGTTTCCCCCAAACACCCAGCACTCACGATAAATGCACTCACCTCGCCTGGGTGCACGCTTCGCAAAGCTGCATAGAATCCTCCCCGAAAGAAGCCGCACTGCTCAGGACTTATTGGAAAAAAAATGGTCGTTTATTAGAAAACTTTTCTAAAAGTTTTCTAATAAACAACCTTTTTTTTCCAATAAGTCCTGAGCAGTGCGGCTTCTTTTGGGGAGGAGGTATATATATATATATATATTGATCTAAATTTCCATGGAGTATTCTTATCTAATTATCATAGACAGAAATTGATACCAAGAGGGTTCAGGATCCACAACATACCTACTATTGGTCGCAACAATCCAGCATTTTGCAGCAAATGGTGCGGCATTCTCAATCGCTGCTCTCTCGACCTTATGTTACTCGTGATCGAACAAGTCAGCAAGGATTTGTCCACGGTGCGGGGTGATATTGAAAAGATTGAGTCTTCTAACCTAGACACACTAAAAACTGACAATACATGTGACTGGCTAAAAAGACTATCAGAAATCATTGAGAGACACAGACAAGAGCTGACTACCTTTAAACAAACGAAAGTACGCAAAGTTGTAGAGGACTATAAGCAGAAAAGAGTCTATGGCTGGCTGATGGGCATGAACTCTGATCGGTTCCCCAACATTCGCCGAAAACACAAACCTAGAACGCTACAAACCGTGGACAGCTCGGACCAGTCCACTCGGACACTGGTCCGTCTACTCATTCCGAACAGAGTTCTTTTTTAGGGGTCAACACACGGTCCAGGGCGGACAAAACAAAAGGTGAAGGAACCACACCAGGCGGGGGAGACACAAGAATCATAAAAAGCAAACCACCGAAGGGGAGACGAACGTGATCTTTAATCTCAGTAAGCACATCCTGTCTCCTGGTGAACTTTCACTCTTAAATAAAGGTTTATCCTTCATTCCTTGCACAACCCCAGAACCAATTGAGATTCTAGGTGATATTCATAAATTTCAACGCAAACTCAAGCTACGGGAACACTTCAGATACAAACCAAGTGATCCGGCGCCTCGCTTCAAGCCTGTAAGCAAATTCAAACCACCTAACACACCAGCATCTATCCGGACATTTAGCAATATTGTATCCAAGGAAATGACTACCATTATGCACAACATCAAACCACATCGGAATTTATCCACTGAGGAGAGACAGGCCATTATGACCTTGAAACAAGATAAGGATTTGGTAATACGACCAGCAGATAAGGGAGGGGGCATAGTCCTCTTGAGTTACGAATACTACAAACAAGAACTGCTCAATCAACTCTCTTCAACATCTACCTATCGTGTGTTGCCAGGAGATCCCACTCCTATTTTTAAGAGGGAACTGGATTCCAAACTACGCATGGCCTTGGCAGCGGGTTGGCTAGACCAGGGGACTTTCCAATACTTGACTTCTGACCACCCAAGGGTGCCCATCATTTACACACTCCCTAAGATTCATAAATCCCAGTCAGCACCCCCCGGGAGACCAATTATTTCGGCAGTGGGCTCACTATTTCAACCAGTTGCCACCTTTGTGGACTCCTTTCTACAACCACTAGTCATTACTATGCCCTCATACACCCGGGACGCCACCCATGTCATCCAGATCCTCAACGGACTTTGTGGACTTCCAGAACATTGCCTACTAGCCACCATGGATGTCAGTAGCCTTTATACGGTTATACCCCATGAACAAGGACTCTTGGCCTGTAAACAAGCACTGGAAACACGACCTGATAAGTCTGTTCCAACCGAATTTCTCATCGATCTACTAGAGCTGGCCTTGACCAAGAACTATTTTAGATTTGAGAACACCTTTTATTTACAGATCTCTGGCACAGAAATGGGCAGTGCCCTGGCACCGTCCTATGCGAACCTCTTTATGCTACACTATGAGCAGGAACACATCCAAAAGAGAGCTGCTGACAGACTTGTTGCGTACCTTCGTTACATCGATGACCTGCTATTAATATGGGACGGTGATGCCTCATCGCTCTCTGAATTCTTCGATACACTAAACTCCATGGACACACCGATCAGGTTCACGTTGAAATTTGACGAACAGAGCATAGAATTCCTTGATTTATTAATATACAAGACAAGGGATGGTCTAGGGACCAGTCTCTATAGGAAACTGACCGACCGGAATACCATATTACACACGGCCAGTGATCACCCACCCTCTACCATCCGGTCGATCCCGTACTCGCAGTTCCTGCGGACGATACGCAACAATAATGACCCAGAGAAAGCACAGCTGCAATTAAGAGAAACATTCGCTAGATTTCTGGACAGAGGCTATAAGGAGGAAATGCTATTCCAACAACTCCAGAAGGCTTTGCAATTCTCACAATCTGATCTTCTCACCAAGAAAACCATGGAAAGATCACCAGATCCACAGTTGATTTTTACATCTAAATTTTCACATATCTCTAAACATCTTAAACAAAGTATACAAAAGAATTGGCCCATAATCGCTATGGACAACAGCCTTTCTCTCTTTGGGGCTTGTCCCCCCATTTTTGGCAATGGAAAGAACCGGAACCTTAAGGATATCCTGGTTAAAACAGATTTCTTGTATGAATCCCAGGTGCCTCATAATTGGCTAAGTGGACAGCAGAAGTTGGGGTGTTATCGGTGCCCAGACTGCACTACATGCAGGTCCCTACTTGTAGGTAAAGACTTTCCTCACCCTCACACGGGTAAGCGGTTTGATATACGATACAGACTTACTTGTACCACAGCCTTTGTGGTTTATATTGTTACATGCCCATGTGGCCTCTACTACGTGGGGAAAGCCACCACTTCACTACGCGACAGGATCGCGAACCATAGATCTGCAATCAGCAAAGCCATTAAAGAGAACTCTGCCAAGCAACCGGTGGCGCGGCATTTCCTGCAGATGGGCCATGGCTTACCTACCTTTCGTTGTATGGCAATAGACTTCCAACCACCACTGCCACGTGGGGGAAATAGAGACCAGGCTCTTCTCAGGAGGGAGGCAAGATGGATACACAGACTGGACACCGTCACCCCTCGAGGACTAAACGAGACATTACCTTTGGGCTGCTTTATCTGAGCACCCGATATAATGTGTTTTCTTTTTTCTTTCCCTTTTTCCTTGCTTCACAAGCATTTATCTAATGTGACCCTTTTTTGCATACTAGGTTCATGTTTTTGGCTTCAATGAATTTGCAATATGAAATGCTCCTACTTGTGTAACTAGGTAGTTTTCATAACTTGGACCTTTACCTTAAGCCTATAGCCTTATTAGTTGGCATTCTCTACCTTCCCTTTGCTTCTGGCATACTCTACTTGTTTTTAACCGTCCTCCCCCTCTATCTCCCTCTGAACCTCTTTCCATACACTGCCCCGCACATGTCAGACACTATTAGATCCAAGCCTGTTGCGCATGATGGGTCCGTGTCACAGTAATATGTGGGTAGGAGCAGAAGTACCCATCCACCTGAAGGCCTGACGAGTGGATTCATAGGTGCCTCCCTTGGCCAAAAATAGCTACGGAGTGGAGCGCTTAACCTTTCATCCCAATTTGGTCAGTCCTACAGATACCCTTGGATGCTCTCTGGTTACCCATATACCCAGAAATCTTATCCTGTTTCTTCGCTTTGAGTCGCACACACTCTCGATATAATTTGATGAGTGAGCTGCTGACAGCGTTGTCCGGTTGCCCCGGCAACTCCTTTCTGCTAACAAACGGGTGACTAGAGAGAGCGGCTTGGGATACACCCACCGCCACACTGTTTGCTGGTTGGATAATACCGACTCTGCAGCGATCGCTATGGCAACCTCCCTCAGCTTATGGATCGGTGTACGTATGCTCGATAGCGCTAGGGCGCACGCCCACCTCTATACTGTCTGTAGATTGGACTGCGGCGACACCGCAGCGATGTTGATTGGTTGGCGGCTTGGTTCTAGGATAATAGTATTACTCTGACACGGAGGCAACTTCTTCTTTCGCTACTCCCTTTCCTTTAATCCTTCGCTTAATTCACCTTCGCTGTTTCTAGCTCGCACTGCTATACTAAGTAGCACCTCTGATGCCCTGCACTTCCCTGCCTTATCCTATACCCTTTGACGTTAACCCCGAAACCCTGTCACATTGTTTGGTGGTTGCTTAGCAACAAATTAGGGCGCCAAAAAACGGCCAGTGGGTTTAAATTCTGGGATGGTAGTGGGATTCTGGTTGTTTGTTTGTAATCTCCTGACGAAGATCCCTGTGAGGGATGGAAACGTTGAGTGGAATAAACATACTTATTATCTGCACAGAAAATCCTGTGAGTGTCGCGGTCCTTGCGAATATCTATCTATATATATATATATATATATATATATATATATATACATACACACATATACATATACTTATACAAACCAATCTATATGCTAACGTATAGATAGTTATACTGTATATACCAAGATCTTAAGATCATAATAGCATTAACTAAATTATCCAAACCACGCTTAAAGGCACCAAAAGAATCTGTCTATACTTTGTAATGTAAATGAGCTCCACTGGCAATAATTTTATAATATATACTTTGTAACTCATTTGCTTGGGTAATACTAAAGAGAGCTACTACTGTAGAGAGAAATATTATTTATTTGAGTTTTGCACAGTCTGTATAATTATATTAAAAACATTATTACAGCTTGCTATGGCTTTCTGTTTAATTGCTATACTGAATGCAGTCTCTAGCGCAGCAGGTGCTGATAAACGTTTGAATGGAGCCTATCCCATAGAAAGAGTTGTTGCTTTTAACTGTAGAAAGTACACAAATTATGTGTGAGATTTCATTCCATGTAGTTGTGAGTAAAGAAAGTGACCACAACATAATTTCCTGCTTTCTGACTTAGATTAGTTCTATTCATTTTAAGATGTAAGCTGTCACATGTAGATTGCTGCATTATTACAGAAACCTGCTTTGGTGTTTATAGCTAGCTATGCTTCAAAAGTCATCACAACTACTGAACTAAATATTGTAAAAAGTATTATTAAGTCTTTAGCAGCGTTAAATTAAGCAGTCTGTAAGTACCCAGTGTAAATAGGAGTGCAAGTAAGTTTGCCATTATCACTCAGTGTATGTCTGGTCACATGTATGTGGTGTTGGAGCAGCAGTTCCATGCAGTATTTACGTGTGAGAGATGCAGGTGGGTTTTCATCTTGGAATCTGAATGGCAGACTCTAAGGGGGGAACTTGCAGCACTGAGGGCAGCAGTAAACATAGGGGGAGGAAAGGAGGCTCGCAGAGGAACCACTGGCAAGGGCCAGTATAGTGGGGGTGGAGAAGGGGCAGTGAAGTCAAATGAGGGAAACGGGTTAGTAAAAGTTAAGAGGGGAAGTAAGGGACGCAAGGGTAGGGGGGCCGGTCCACAGATTCGCCATTTTGGCTGAAAATGCTGGGGAGGACATCTCTGAACTGGCATGTATGGAGCAGGCTGACTCTCAGAGCACCCTGGGAGGCAGTGTCTTTAATACAGGCAGCGGGGGGGAGTGCAAGGAACAAAGGCAGGTTTTAGTTATAGGGGATTCAATTATTAGAAAGGTGGATAGGTTAATCTGCTGTAAGGACCTTTCATGCCGAACGGTCTGCTGCTTGCCTGGTGCTAGGGTTTGGCATGTGGTGAAATGAGTGAACAGATTATTGGGTGGGGCTGGGGAAGACCCAGCAGTCTTGGTACACGACAACTGGGCTGATTTCTCAATCGGCTACAGGCACTTTACCAGGGATGGGCTGCACTTCAATGATGATGATGCAGCTGCTTTGGGGGAGAAGGTGGTTAGAGGGTTGGAGGAGATTTTAAACTGGGCATGGGAGGAGGGTTTAGTAAAGGATTCAGTGGTTAGATGAGGTAGTGGGCATAGGAAGTATAAATGGGGAGGAGATTTGGTTGGGGGTACTGTTAATGACAGGGAGGACTACATGCAAAGGAGTCTGACTAGTAAAATGGGAGAGTTGGAGTGCTGGTGGGAAAATATGATGTGAATGGTGTGAATGAGTCACATGACTAGGCAGTTAAATCAGTGGCTATACTTTATTTTGGAGGGACAGAGGCAATAGAAAAAGGGGGAGGGTATGTCTGTTTGTTAGGCATGATGTAAAAGCCAATTAAAAAGATGAGCTGTTTTTAGAAAACAAGGGGGCTGAAGCCTTATGAGGAGAGCTTTTCGCTGTTTGTAAAGAGTGCAGCAAATTCAGTGTAGGAGTATGCTATAGACCCCCTAATGTAAGTGAAGAGGAGGAGGCTAAGCTCCTGATGCAAATAGAAAAGGCTGCTAGTTTGTAAGTAATAATAATGGGGGTTTTTAATTACCCAAATAACTGGAGCAACATTACTGCCAGGACAGTTAAAGACAACCTGTGTTAATGACAATTGGCACAGGTTGTTGAGAAGCCAACCAGAAAAAATGTTATACTGGATCTAGTGATCTCTAATGACCCAGAACATATAGCAAATGTGCAAGTAATTGAACCCTTGGGCAATAGTGACCATAATGTTATCCATTTAGGGGGTTATTTACTTAACTCAAATTTATCTGGTGGGGCTTTTCGGCCAAAAACTCAAAAACTCCACCATCTCAGACCTGTCAAGGTTATGTATAAGTCAATGGGAGATGTCCCTATTCCAATTAGAAGATATCACAGTTTGAGCTAGTGTTAGCCCAATAATCCGATAAATTCAGGGTTTTCAGGGAAAAACTTGAAAAGTGCACGAAAAATGCATGATTCGAGTTATCTCTTGATTTTGTAGTTTTTTTTCCAGATCCAATTTATTTGTGTTATATTAGTAATAAATAGGGAAAAATCTGGGGAAAGGTATTTAAAATCTACAAGTCTGTGGGGACAGAAGCTACATTTAACGAATATAAACACTATAATAACTGTTGTAAAACAGCAATCCAGAAGGCAAAGAATGGAAATAAGGAGCACATTGTGGCAGAGGCTAACCCTAAATAGTTTTTAAAGTATATTAATATTAAAAAGATGCGGGTTGAGAATGTGGCTCCATTAAAGGAACAACAACATCAAAAAATGAAAATGTTTTTATAATGCAGTTTTGCCCTGCACTAGTACAACTGCTGTGTTTGCTTCAGAAACACTACTATTGTTTATATAAATAAGCTCTGTTGAACATAATGGTGTTATCTGTTATCCACTATTTAACCTGTGCCATATAGCCTTTTTTCAATTTCCGCCATCAGTAACGTATCTAGAGGGGGGCAGGCCCTGACGCGGGACGTGCAGCCGGGCCCCCCGCTGCACGCCTGGAACTCCCTGGCCCAATCGCACCCCCTGCTCCCCCGGTAGTTACGCCATGGTCCGCCATTGCTACACAGCAACTTGTTTATATGAACTGTAGTAGTGTTTCTGAAGCAATAAGATGTTTTACTTTTTTTTATTTTAAATATTGGATAACAGATAAAACCATTATGTTCTATAGAGCTTATCTGCTATCTGCTGTGTAACCTGAGCAATTTCTTTGAATGGCTGCCCCCATTCCTACACAGCAGCTTATTTATATAAACAATAGTAGTGTTTCTGAAGTAAACACAGCAGTTTTAGAAGTTCAGGGCAACACTGCTTTATATTTTTATTACTTTAAAAAACTTTCATTTTTTGATGTTACTGTTCTTTAAATGTGAACAAGGCACCATTGCCAGATGGCTCACATCCTTTGGGTACTAAGAGAGCTTTGTTCTATTTCTGATTTCTCAGACTCACTTTCATATGGTATGGTACCTATGGATTGAAGCAAAGCTGTCATTCCTATATTTAAAAAGGGATTTCAATCTCAGCCTGGTAATTATAGGCCAGTAAGTTTGACATCCGTGCGTGGTGGGCAAATTATTTGAAGGCTTGTTAAGGATCATATTTTAAATTTTGACCTTGTGAATGCCATTATGAGCAGTAATCAGCTTTTTTCGGAGGATACGTCATGTTAAACAAATTTGATTTCTTTTTATGATGAGTTAAGTAAGAGGCTGGACAGCAGGGGAGCAGATGATGTGATGTGTTTGGATTTTGCCAAAGCGTTTAATACAGTGCTCCACAACGACTGGTTTGTAAATTAAGGTCTGTTTGGCATAATGACACATGGATAGGAAAATGGCTACAGGATTGGGTACAGAGGATAGTTGTTAATGGTACATTCTATACTTGGAGTAAGGTTCTTAGTGGGGTCCCTCATTGTTTGCAGATTACACAAACCTATGCAGCCCAAATAATTCAGCAGGATCTTGACAAACTGGAAATCTGGGAGCTAAGTGCAGGCCCGGATTTGTGGAAAGGCCACCTAGGCCCGGGCCTAGGGTGGCAGGATTTTAAGGGGGCAGCATGCTGCTCAACCACACCCACATTGGTTGAAAAACACTGGGGATGCGCTGGAGATACAATAATTTTTTTAATTTCCCACGCATCAGTCCCCATTGCTCCGGTCCAGATGATGAAAATTTGCATGAATAAAGGGGAGGGCGATGAACGGCAGTGGGCCTAGGGGCGCCCACTATGTAAATCCGGCCCTGGCTAAGTGGCAGATGATATTCAATGCTGATAAATGTAAAGTCATGCACCATAAAAATATGATATCCACTTATACCCTTAATGGGACTGAACTAGACAAATCCATAATATGAAAGGACATTGATGTCCTTGTAGATAATAAACTTGGCTGTAGCAAGCAATGCCAGTCAGCAGCTGCAAGGGCAAATCAGGTCTTGACATTATTGAATTAAAGAGGGCCCAGAGAAGGGCAACTAAGCTGGTAAAATGTATGGAAAATCGTAGCTATGAGGAAAGACTGGCAAAGTTGGGGAGTTCACATTGGAAAAGAGACACTTAAGGGGGAGTATACAGTAATAACTATATATAAATATATAAGGGGATCGTACAATACCCTCTCTAATGCTTTATTTACCAGTATGTCCTTCCAGATGACAATATTCAGAAGGGATTTTTTTACAGTGAGAGCTGTTAAGTTCTGGAATTCTCTCCCTGAATCAGTCGTAGAGGCCGATACATTAGATAGCTTTAAGAAGGGGTTGGATTGCTTTTTAGCAAGTGAGGGATTACAGGGTTATGGAAGATAGCTCATAGATCAAGTTGATCCAGGGACGGGTCCAATTGGCGTCTTAGCGTTAGGCAGGAATGTTTCCCCTTCTAAGGCAAATTGGAGAAGCTTCAGATGTTTTTTCACCTTTCCTCTGGATCAACTAGCAGTTAAGCAGGATATATATATATATCTATATATATATATATATATATATATATATATATATATATATAGATATATATATATATCTATATATATTTAAAAGGTTAAACTTGATGGATGTGAGTCTTTTTTCAACCCAACTTACCATGTTACTAAGGTATTAAAATGAGAAAAAGTCTAAATTCAGCACCATCATCTATAGTCAAGCAATTACATATATGGGAGGGTTCACCGCACCCTTCTAGTGATTGGGGTGGCCAATATTAAAAGTATCAGCAGGAATTCCCCTTTTCCCACTCTCACTTACTACAAGAGGCAGTATATTTGAAGGGGGCATTCCTGACATTCTTACCTCCACTGGGAGCATTAGGAATAACATTGGCATAGCCATATGTGTAATTTACCAAGTTCTGGAGCTCCCTTGCACCCTTCTGTCCTGTACATTGCAGCTTGTGCATAAGCATCTGCATTGTAAGAAATATGTACAGACTCAAGTACCTTTGTGAAAGGATTTTTTGTGCTTGCATGTGTCCCTTAATAGCTGTTATTATGAGAAAAGTAGCTCTCCAATATATTCAGCAAAAAAACTTTAATGCGCTGTAAATAAATATTTGAAATCCAAATCCATAAAACACTAATAAAGCTTCAGTAAAATAATAAATGGTACAATAATGATAATAATAATTATAACAGGCAACCTGTGATAACAGCAAGCCTTTAAAGAACACTAGCCCATCACCTCCTATTTAGTATGGCCTTTACTCTAATTATCTCCTTGTATTTAATGGATGTTTCTGTAAGCAATAGATTTTATTTGGTCAATCTATGTGACAAAGGTTAAACGTTTTAGAAGTGCATTAGAGTTACAGTAAAGCCTGCTGGCAATGCCCTGATTTTTATATTGCAATCTGAAGAGTATGTGAATAACAAATAAACTGGAAAAGATTTTGTAATTGTAAAAGTTTAAGAATGACTTCTGCAAAGCATTAAAAAAGAGAATCTTTACTGTAAGAAAACTATGGTTACAAACAAATATGTCTGCAATAACTTTGGCCTGCAAGTTAGTACTGTGAGCCCATTCAAATTCCTTGCTCATTTCTCACCATAATGTGCAAAATGAATGGTATTTAATTTTCACAATATACTTTCTTTTTATAGTTCACAAGAAAACAAGGATATTATTAGTTTTCTATACCACGGGGCATATTTACATGTATTTCCCTTGAATCCCTTTAGATGGAAACATTAAGACATGATTAATAACTTTCTAAATATGAATTTACACAGCTTTTAGGCATTGGTAGCCTTTTATATTACAGCACGAGCCTTGAGCTAAGGCAAAATGTCAGATCTGTTGGTTAGGATGTTGTTAAAGATAACTCAGATGATAAGACAGATGATCTTAGAAGCCACAGCTCATATTTTTACAAAGTACTCTGTAATACACTGAAGGAATAATGATAAACTTGTTAAGGTGTATTTCTGTCATTTGGCTCTCCATACTTTTAAGGGCAGATTTATCAAGGGTCGAATTTCGAATTTAAAAACCTTCAAAATTCAAAAAGACCAACCGCAATAAAAAGGCTTTTTTTGTCGAATAGGTCAGTTTTCGATCAAATAGGTCCGTTTTCGATCTAATTCGAATTGTACGAATTGAAGCAATAGCGCATTCGATTGAATTAGATTTGAAGTTTTTCCAAAAAAAACCTTTGATTTTCCAAAGTCCACCAATCGACTCCAAATAGGTACTAGGAGGTCCCCCATTGGCTAAAACAGCAATTCGGCAGGGTTTAGATGGCGAATAGTCGAAGTCGAATTTTTAAAGATACAGTACATGATAAATTTCAAAATTCTATTTTTTTTTAATTTGAATCGAATTTGGACTACCGTATATACCAGAGTATAAGCCGAGTTTTTCAGCATCCAAAATGTGCTGAAAAAGTCTACCTCAGCTTATACTCGAGTCAGCGGTACCCGACCCGCTGAGATTGCAGTCACTTTTAATCATTCCTATACTAACAGTACACTTGGGGAGAGACTGCAATATCCCACAATTCCCTCTGTTGGTTATATGAAAGAATAACAGTGCGCCCTCTGTTGGTTATATGAAAGAATAACAGTGACTGCAATATCACACAGCGCCATCTGTTGGTTATATGAAAGAATAACAGTGGCTGCAATATCACACAGCGCCATCTGTTGGTTATATGAAAGAATAACAGTGACTGCAATATCACACAGCACCATCTGTTGGTTATATGGAAGAATAACAGTGACTGCAATATCACACAGCGCCCTCTGTTGGTTATATGAAAGATTAACAGTGTGCCCTCTATTGGTTATATGAAAAAATAACAGTGACTGCAATATCACACAGCGCCATCTGTTGGTTATATTAAAGAATAACAGTGACTGCAATATCACACAGCACCCTCTGTTGGTTATATGAAAGATTAACAGTGTGCCCTCTGTTGGTTATATGAAAGAATAACAGTGACTGCAATATCACACATTGCCATCTGTTGGTTATATGGAAGAATAACAGTGACTGCAATATCACACAGTGCCCTCTGTTGGTTATATGAAAGACTAACAGTGACTGCAATATCACACAGCGCCCTCTGTTGGTTATATGAAAGAATAACAGTGACTGCAATATCACACAGCGCCCTCTGTTGGTTATACGAAATATTAACAGTGATGGCAATATCAAACAGCACCCTCTGCACATGGTAGTGGGACAGTGGGACAATGCACACAGTAATCCGTTTGGCAATTCTCTGTCACCATCAACTTTGCAAAGAAGTCCGGTTGATCGCTGGGGGGGTCGCTTTGGCAGAATGTGCGCTGCTGGGAGACAGGGCTGTAGTTGTGTCTAGGCTTATACTAGAGTCAATAAGTTTTCCCAGTTTTCGTAGGTAAAATTAGGTACCTCGGCTTATACTCGGGTCGGCTTATACTCGAGTATATACGGTATTCCCTAGTCAAAGTACAAAAAATAAGCTCGAAATTCAAATTTTTTAAATTCGAATTTTCACTTCGACCATTGATAAATCTGCCCCTAAGTCTACTAAAAAAAAAATCACTATAATATAAATTGAACATTAAATAAACACAATAGGATTGTTATGACTCCAGTAAGGATTAATACTATCACCGGGGGTTCCAAAATTCACTCTCCCCCAGTGAATGTATGCACTTACCTGATAATGGTGCATATTTGCAGAAAACTGCACTGGTCTGGGGTTCTTCTCCCATGCATTACACGTGGCTTACAATATACAATAAAGTGAAAAGGCTGATTTTATTGTTAACATTCGGCTTTTTACTCTACTGCGCATGCGCACTGAAGGCTGTCTGTGGGTACTGGGAGCTTTATCCAAGGGTTGTCTATGGCTACTGGTTGATAGAGTTGCTGACTATGCGTGTTTCTTGTGCTTTCAGTTGTGAAATTATTAATTGTATAAGCTGTCAAAATGTAGTGATGTTTCTGAAATATGGTTGTTGTGCTTGCAATTGAAAACCAACTATAAGTTGGAACCTGTTATCTAGAATGCTCAAGACCTGGGGTTTTCTGGATAATGGATCTTTCTGTAATTTGGATCTTCATAACTTAAGTCTACTAGAAAATCATGTAAACGTTAAAGGGATACTGTCATGGGAAAAATTTCCCCCCCCCCAGCAGCCAAACAAAAGAACAATGGGAAGGCAACCAGATAGCAGCTCCCTAACACAAGATAACAACTGCCTGGTAGATCTAAGAACAGCACTCAATAGTAAAAACCCATGTCTCACTGAGACACATTCAGTTACATTGAGAAGGAAAAACAGCAGCCTGCCAGAAAGCATTTCTCTCCTACAGTGCAGGCACAAGTAACATGACTGGGGGCAGCTGGGAAATTGACAAAATGTCTAGCCCCATGTCAGATTTCAAAATTGAATATAAAAAAATCTGTTTGCTCTTTTGAGAAATGGATTTTAGTGCAGAATTCTGCTGGAGCAGCACTATTAACTGATGTGTTTTGAAAAAAACATGTTTTCCGATGACAGTATCCCTTTAATTAAACCATGGGGCTGGTTTTGCTTCCAATAAGGATTAATTATATCTTAGTTTCAAGAACAAGGTACTGCTTTATTATTACTACAGAGAAAAGGAAATCATTTTTGAAACTTGGATTATTTGGATAAAACTGAGTCTATGGGAGACGGCCTTTCTGTAATTCTAAGTTTTCTGGATAACGGGTTTCCAGATAACAGATCCTACCTATATAAAGAAAATAAACAAACTTAAACTGACCGGAAAATGTTTTTGTTGCAAATGTTCTTTAGGGTTTCTTGTTAGTATTGATGTCTTTGCCCCTTTCAGAAAATAATAGAAAATTATTACCAAAGAGTTATACAATATCTATTTATTACAGATGCATTTTTTAATTTGCCTGCTTTGCATCTCTTGAGAGTGTATCTTCCTTTGGCATTAATCTACCATGGGAATTAATTAAATGCAGTGTAAAATGCACAGTTATGACATTAATGGTGTTTGTGCTGGCTGGAAGTAAGGGAGGATGCCATTGTACACCCTGAAGGGACATAAAATGTCATGTTGTTGTTTCCTTACACATCTTATGTCTAGAAACCGGCAATGCTCTTGTCTTCTCTGAACATCCTTACTGAATGTAGTATCTGAGATATCCCAGATAACAAATAACAGCAAACATTAGCTACCGTGACAAAGTGACGATTATTTAGAAATGTGCCCGTACATTAATGCCAGCTAACAAGACAATGAATACTTGTTAAAAAATGTTAAAACTGCAGAATTTTGAAAGCTACACTTTCTTTAATCCAAACACAATATATTTTAAAAGGCCCAATGGTAAATGAAAGAGATACTGACACCAGAAATCAAACCTTTTTTTTTAACATCTATCATAATATCATCTTCGCCTGGTATCTTTAATTTCGCCATAAAAGTATTTGCAGATGCGTTTACATTACCCAACTGACCCCCCATGCTCCTCTGTAAGGGTATTGCTATATTTGTGCAGCAGTAGTCTGTTAGCATTAGAAACTCTAACTAACATGTTGAGAAGGGACAGTCAGGTTGGCAACACATTTAGGTTAAGGTTCAAGTAACAATTACTTACAAAAGCAGCAGTGAAAACACGAGCTATAGGTAACTTTTGATGTACATTAATATTTTGAATAATAATTTTTTAGTGTCATTATCACTTTAAGCTTATGATGTGGGCAGCCCAAGAGGTACATGCACCTTCTCTGTTCTCAGCTTGGGGACCCACAAGAAAGCCTCTGTCTTCTTCCAAAAATATTTTACAAAATGTTTGCATGCATGCACATAATTGACATTAAGGGGCAGATTTATTAAGGGTCAAATTGTAAATTTGAAGTTTCGAGTTGGATTTTTCTTCAAAACTCACAAATTCAAGTTGGGAATAATCCAAACTCGAAAATCGAGATTTATCATATCTGGACCTTGGGAACTCAAATTTGACTATTCGACACGTAAAACCTGCTGAGTTCCTGTAGAAGTCAATGGCAGAGGTCCAGTGACCCATTTGAAGATGTTAAAAGCCTTCCTGACATTCGAGTTTTTTTTGGAGAAAAAACTAGATTCAAGTTCAGTCTAATTCGATTTGAAATTGAGGACTACTGTAACAATATATGATGTTTCCTTACCCCGTAAGGTTAGTGTGAAGCTATTTTTGTGTGTTTTTAAAAATTATTAGCAACTCTCCCATTTCAGCAATTATCTGGTTGTTAGCAAACAGGCATTGATAGGGATACTGGAATATGAATAGGAAGGGGCCTGAATAAAACATTAAGGGCTCATTTACTAAAACTCGAATTAATCTCCGTTTTTAATGAAAACACAACTGACCAAAATTCCATTCCAAATAAAAACCCAGATCAGGAAAAAAATCGAGATTTAATAAATGGACCCCTAAGTGATTAAATGTAACAATAGCAATAAAACTGCTCACTGCGGGTAAGATTTTTCGGGTGTTGGTATAGATGCGGGTCTGGGGGTCCAGTTGTGGGTCTTAGAAGGCAAATAATTTAAAAACCCTAAAGAATAAATAATGAGGACCAATCGAAAAGTTGATTAGAATTGGCCATTCTATAATAAACTAAATGGTAATTTAAAGGATTACTCAAAGGTGAACTTTAAAATTTCAAATGATCCTCTCGATTGCTTTAGGAAACTCTTGTCTGAATCACTTACTTACTGTACCTAGATAGTATCATAAACTGAAAGAGGTACAAATCAAGGTTTTACTATGGAGCATCTCTATGGAAAATAAACCAAGGCTACATTTCCATTCAGAATATGCATCACTTACAGTAGGTCCAAATTGAGAATCAATATAGAACCAAAACCGCCTGCTCTCTTGTCCTAAGCCCACAGGCCCCCTTTTATGTATGAATACTGTTGGGATTAAAGTGTTTGTGCAAATAAATGATTTATGAGATTACATATTGTGTATAAACAGGATGAATGAAACAATTTTCCATTGCACTCTTCATTTCCTGATATTTTAGTATGCACCATATCTAGTAAAGGTGTGTAACAAGTAAAAATGAGTGCAAGGAAAGTGATGTATGTGTCTGCTGAATGGAGCACAAGGCATTGCATATATCAAGTTTAATGAAAGGAAGATAAATGAGAGAAAACAGAGCCTTCCCAATCTTTGTGAATAAGACATTTTTCATGAACATATATTGTAATTGTATATCTGTCAGTGGGAACATGGCCCCATAATCCTCCCGGGCACTCCAGTAGTCACAATGTCTGCTTTCCATATACAGGTATGGAATCTGTTATCAGGAATCCTGTTATCCAAAAAGCTTTGAATTACGGAAAGACCATCTGCCATAGACTACATTTTATCCAAATTTTTAAAGATTATTTAGTTTTTCTCTGTAATAATAAAGCTTTTATTTGATCCAAACTATCAAAAACCAGCCTATTGGGTTTATATAATGGTTACATGATTTTCTAGCAGATTTAGTGGCATATTTATTATGTGGTGTAAAAAACTGCAGGACAGTACGCCACATTTACATGTGTAAAACTGAGTACATTTTTCATGCGTTTTTTTTATACTGAAAACCAGGGGTCTCAAGCATTCTGTATAACAGGTTCTATCTCTGTAGTTATGATCCTGCAGTAGACATTAAACTTTGAAAATCTATTAGGTGCAAGCAGGAACCAGACATTTTTGTGATAGCAGCAACTACACTTTTCTACTGCCAATGGCTATATCAGAATTCTGTTACATTATACATAAAAAACTGATATTTTAAAGGCACAGCTTGGTGCATGCCCACAATTATTCTGGAATTCTAGGGAAAAAATGCTGTACTGAGGGAAAAAAACCATGGGGAATTGCATGTGAAGACTACACTTTGCACACTGTCTGTTAAGTAAATACCCCTTCATCTCATTAAAGTAATGACCGAGTCTGCGTCTTCAAGTTTTAAAACCAGATTCCTCTTTACTAAGGTCTCAAAAACACCTGGAGTGGATCGTTATCACCATAATTATGTGGCGTTTGGTGACATCTCTTTATTGTACTTTGATATATGCAATTTTTCTGTTTGTTCTTGTTCCTTTTCTAAACTTACTAAATTGAAATAAAAAAAATGTTTTACAAAATATGTCATAATACATGGGTATGTTCAAATATATTTCATCAGACATTTTATGTCTCATTCATCTGGTATAATGTCACTGTCATTTCCATATGCAACTTTCTTCTCTTCTCTTTTCCTTCTTCTACCATTGTCTATTACTTATCCGCTTCTCTCTCCCCCATGTGCCATGCTCTATTCCCTCCTATCACCCCACTTAGTTCTTCTCTTATGTGCCATTTGTGGACCCTCCTTTATCTTCATTCTCTCTCTTAAATAGTAATTCCTTTATTCCTTTAGCGCACTACAGTGCTTTTCAGCATATTTTTGCAGTATAAAAAGTGCTTTGTAAATGTCCAAATATGGACTCTGATCATACTCATATGAAAGTCAATTAAAGCCACAAGAAATTGATCAAGGGTGCTTAAAAGTACCATATGTGACTTTAACCTTAAAGCAAAACTATACCCCTCAAAAAATGTAGTTCTCTGTAAAAACATATTGCATAAAACAGCTCATATGTAAAACCCTGCTGTAAATAAACCATTTTCATAATAATGTACTTTTTTAGTAGTATGTGCCATTGGCTAATCATAAATAAAAAACTGCTAGGCAGCCCCCTGGGATCGTATGATTCACGGTGCACACAAACATACCAAACAAACCATACTTGTTAGGTCACATGAGCCAATTAACAGAGTTCTGACTTTTGCTTCCACACTTCTTTAAAGTTGTAGTATTTCCGGTCAGGTGATCTCTGAGGCAGCACATAGACCATCACGAAATGGTGGTTCAAGGCAAGAGATGTAAAAGGGAAATATTTACTTAAATATATATACCAGTTTGATACGATTCTTTTAATATGGCACTTAATTTGATATAAACTATCTGTTGCTCAAGTATTCATGTTGGGGGTATAGTTTTCCTTTAATAATTTTGTAATCTGCCTTTTCTCCTATAGTCTTATTTCAGCTTTTCTATTCTGAATCCCCTCCCGTTTGACATTCTCTTCTCTACCCCAATATAGGTTTTCTCCACTCAATTTCCTTCTGTATTGTGGCAAAGTTTTTTCTCATTTGCATACTCATTGTATCATTTACTAAGTACACAAAATTTGTCTCCCGAGTGGTTCTAAACAACTGAAAGATTAATCCAACAGAATGTTCTGTCTGCTTTATAAAATATAAAGTGACTATGTGCAAAGTCAGAAAAAAAATTACTTTAATATAACAGTTTTGACCCATATGCCTCTCATCTGTGAAAAGCTTCTTTCTGGTTACTACAGTGTGACGGTTTAATATCTCATGGTTTCCAGGCAGGAAAAAAAAAAACATTTTACCTAGTTTAGATCTGAAAGCATACTTCCATTAGCAACTAAGTAGTGCTGTCCTCTTGGACCATGGTCATACAGCAATAGTAGGGTCAGAACGAACAGTAATGGAAAATAAAATAGGCTAAAATTACAAATCCCTGCCTTAGTTCTAAGAGCACCAAAGGAAAGGTACAGTTTATTGGTAAATGCGTCCTTCGTTTGCTTTGAAGAAACAAAGGTAGTTCCATAAAAAGAGAAACACAATACATGCATTTAATTTTGTGTGCTTATAATGCAGGCAGATAATTTTATACCAGAAAGAAAATGGTAAATATTCAGTCAGTCATCAAAGCATCTGGTTTTCCAGATAACAGATCTTTCCATAAATTGGATAGTCATACCTTAAATCTACTAGAAAATCATGTAAACATTAAATAAACCCAATAGGCAGATTTCCTTCCAATAAGGATTAAATATATCTTAGTTTGGATCAAGAACAAGATTCCATACCTGTACCTTGTAGTTGATGCTTATTGAAGGGGATGTCTTTTTGTTAACTTGTCATCAACAAATAGGTATTTGTTAGAAAAAATAATGAATTTCCATTATATTGAAATCAGAATTTCCCTGCTGGTTAAGAACGGTTTCTTTCAGATATTACTTGCAAAGCCTCTGTGCGTAGCTCTGTTTCTACTATAGCAGGATGTATCTACTAAGAACATCATGAAACTTAAAAACATAACTTATCTTTAGGGACCTCATGCAAACGGAAGCAATGGTCCTTGCATTTCAGTACTTAGAGATTACTGTACAGTTTTAGCCACTGGAGAAAATTAAAAATGTTGGGGTGTTATGCACATAATCCACAGCGAACCAATTAGCAGTTATCTGTTACTGGTTGATTCACGTCCACCACAGATATGCCTTTAAGGTTGAGATGGAATTGGTGGAAGGATGAAACACACTAATGGTTGCCAACCGTAATGTTTAAATGGTGCAGTTTGCTTGAAAACATTTTAATATCCCTCACGGGGAAACTCAGCTTTTTTAAAGAAGGACAACTTCCATTATGATTTACAGAAATCCTTTATATAATAACAGGATTGCTTTTTCACAGTTTTTCCCTCTATTTTCTGGTTATGGTGTACACACACAGGACTGTGGCTCTAGGGAGTAGCTAAAAAAAAGAGTAAAAAAAATGTATACATAACCTTGTTTGACATCCGGAGTAGCTGTGAAATCTGGCGGCAGGGTTGGGGGGGGTTCCTTGGGTGCTTGCCAGGGGCGTAACTACAGAGGGAGCAGACCCTGAGGTTGCTGGGGGGCCCAGGAGGTATAGGGGGCCCATGAAACCCTAATTAATGAGCAATTGCGATATATATTGGTGAAACAGGACAACTTCTGCATATGTTGGCGCCCTAAAATTAATCTGCTGTTGGTCCAAGTAACATCTAGTTACGACACTGGTGCTTGCACTCAGTACATACTCAGTGACAAGCAGGGGACACATTTGAGGTCCTGAAATACAGCCCTGTATACAGAAACAGAATGTGTGACGGGTCTTTGTTAAGGACATATTTTACCAGTTTAATTATTCTACCCAATATGCAAATAACCCCTTCATATTATGCTCTAGGATATATAGCAATGAATATATATATATATATATATATATATATATATATATATATATATATATATATATATATATATCTGCCCCAAATAAGGCATGCACTCACAGGTCGTATCGAAGGTGAAAAAATGGTGTTTATTCAGCAAAAAACTTTTTTGCTGAATAAACGCCATTTTTTCAACTTGGATAAGACCTGCGACCAAATGCCTAATTTGGGACAGTTATTGTTTGCATTTTGCACCCAGGCACAAGGGATTATTGGTAGGAAACAATACAGGCTGGCACACAAAGCTATTCAAACCGGGGTGCAACCCCTGGTACGTTTATTGCGTCACTTGTGAAACAATACAGGCTGGCACACAAAGCTATTCAAACCGGGGTGCAACCCCTGGTACGTTTATTGCGTCACTTGTGACGCAATAAACGTACCAGGGGTTGCACCCCGGTTTGAATAGCTTTGTGTGCCAGCCTGTATTGTTTCCTACCAGTATATTTTGGGAGGGCCGTCTCCCTGAGGAGCTGTGCACCAAGCGTGATCGTGGCAGAAAGGGCCTGAGTGTGCACGTGAGTTTGTACAAGGGATTATTGCACATACGAAAAAAGAAGAAATTGCTGGCTCTAATATCTCTCAAGACCAATTAAATATTATCAAAAAAAAGCATCAATTCTAATCTTGCTTATAAAATATTCAGTGACGGAAAGCCAGCCACTGGGTAATTCTCACCGAGTGGAAAGGGTGACCTGGGTGTCCAAACCCCAGGTCCGTCACTTGAAAGATGAACAATTCAGATTCAACATTGTTAAAGATCAGCAGAGCTTACACTCACCAAATTGGCCAAATGGCCTGGGTGCCGTGCCCCGAACCCGTAGCTTAGGCAATGCAAATCATCCAAAATAAATGTGCATGCACTCCTGCAGCCAAGGCATTAGAGGTTAAAACTTGTAACTTTATCTTTAACCATCTTGTTAAAAGATATGTGTCCTACATATTTTGTTATATTTCATTTTGAAATCTGACATGGAGCTAGACATATTGTCATTTTCCCAGCTGCCCCCAGTCATGTGACTTGTGCTCTGATAAACTTCTGTCACTCTTTACTGCTGTACAGTCTGGTAGAGCAATTCAACCTCCTCCCTCTCAATTGTTACATGCTGTTAAATTTTGGGACACCTCTCAATTTCAGGAATAAGGTATGTCTGTGTAAAAATTGGTGCAAAAAATATTTTTTTGTATTCTGTAGCACATTTTTTACCTAATTCGAGCTGAATAAGTTCATGTCAAAAAAGTTTTTTGATTCCATCTCTAACCGTTTGCTTTATAGAAAGCTGCAGAACTTTGCGCAGGAACAGACTCGTTTTCCTTTAACACAATCTGATCCTGCTTTTATCTTTCAACTTCAACTGTTAGTGGCACATTATCCAAAAAAAAAAACACCCTCATAATTTTTCACTTTACCACAATTGTCTGCAATTTTGAACATATTTATCAAAAATTGCAATCATGTAAAGTCACGAAAAAAGTCTTGAATCGCAGCTTTTCATGCATTTTCAAGATGTTGCCAAAATCCTTAGATACACTGCCCACTGACATCTATGGCACCTTAATAGGTTTCAGCTGCTGCTATTTGATATTGTTATATCAGGATATGTCATTTATTGCTACAATACAGCAACATAATGAGTGGTGTAACTATAGAGGAAGCAGACGGTCATGGGGGGCCCTGGGGAAAAGGGGGGCCTGGACCGCAGGGTCTGTTTCCTCTATAGTGTTCAAATCCCCCTCCCTGACGCTTTCTATTTCTTTTAATTGACGCGTCACGTCTGAGCGACCACACGGCAGGGAAGGTGGGTTTGCAGAGAGGCATGAGCAGGAGCACCTATGCATGCTGGGCCCTCTGAAAAATTTCCTGGCCCGGGGGGGGGCTGGCGCGCTCTTGTTATGCCCCTGAACATCTCATCAACTTGTTCATGTCCAGAAATTAAGGATATTCATTTTTATCAACTAAAGTTATCATATTCTTGCCTGGTTCAAGATACAACATCTCTCCCACAGCAAATATATATACAGACATGGGATCCGGAAACTCGTTATCCAGAAAGCTCAGAACTACGGAAAGGCCGTCTCCCATGGACTTTATTCTAATCAAATAATCCAATTATTAAAAATGTATTTCCTTTTTCTCTGTAATAATAAAACAGTACCTTATACTTTATCCAAATCAGTGTACTGGGTTTATTTAATGTTTACTTGATTTTCTTTGTAGACTTAAAGGGATACTGTCATGGGTAAAAAAAAAATTTTTCAAAATGAATCAGTTAATAGTGCTGCTCCAGCAGAATTCTGCACTGAAATCCATTTCTCAAAAGAGCAAACAGATTTTTTTATATTCAATTTTGAAATCTGACATGGGGCTAGACATATTGTAAATTTCGCAGCTGCCCCAAGTCATGTGACTTGTGCTCTGATAAACTGCGATCACTCTTTACTGCTGTACTGCAAGTTGGAGTGATATCACCCCCTCCCTTTTCCCCCCCAGCAGCCAAACAAATGAACAATGGGAAGGTAACCAGATAACAGCTCCCTAACACAAGATAACAGCTGCCTGGTAGATCTAAGAGCAACACTCAATAGTAAAAACCCATGTCCCACTGAGACACATTCAGTTACATTGAGAAGAAAAAACAGCCTGCCAGAAAGCATTTCTCTCCTGAAGTGCAGGCACAAGTCACATGACCAGGGGCAGCTGGGAAATTGACAAAATGTCTAGATTTCAAAATTGAATATAAAAAAATCTGTTTGCTCTTTTGAAAAATGGATTTCAGTGCAGAATTCTGCTGGAGCAGCACTATTGACTGATTCATTTTGAAAAATGTTTTTTCCTATGACAGTATCCCTTTAAGTTATGAAAGATCCATTATCCGGAAAACACCAGGTCCTGAGCAGTCTGGATAACAGGTCCTATACCTGTATATATGCCACAAAGGATCCTAACCGGAAGCATACTATTGGAAGGGAGACAATCGTAATTTATCATAATTTAGAACCATAGAAATATCTTGATGGCCCTGTATGGCATGACTCATGACCCTAGGTACACTGTATTTAAACGGCACCATCGTTTTAAAGGGCATATTAAAGCTACTTAGGAACCCTCATTTATAGTAAAGGCACTGGCTAATAATTTCAATGCAACATGTAAACACCACAAATGAAAATTAAATTACTTATCAGGGCCCTGTATTCCTGCAGCCCGATGACCTAGCTGTCCCTACTCTGTGATACTCAGTTGTTGCTATCTATCTATCTATCTATCTATCTTCTATCCATATGTCTTTATATGCAGGTATATTTGTATTTACATAGTGCTTAGTGATGCCCACAGAGACAAAAATACTACCCGTGACCAGCATGTGAGAGGAAATGCTAGCTTTTTGCTGGGAGAACAGTGTATGTTTTCCATAAAATTAACTGTACCTAGTTTTGAAATGGGAATCCAGTGACGACATGGGTTCAGATGACTGAGTATTGTAGTTAAAAAGCAGGTTGAAAGCCTGAGACAAATGTATTAAGCATCAATGCTGATGCATTAACCAATTAAAAGTAGAGAAATTAAACTGCTTGATTTAGGGATGTCATGTTCACTTTAATACATTCAATAAAGTAGATTAAATGACTGCTTGTGCATAATGGTGCTTTCAAGTGGATAAAAGAATTTTCATATGTAAAGTAAGCACAACATAAAATGCATCTGTAATTCCAATATATAAACTGCTACAATAATTCAGTCTTTAGTGAACTGATTGTTGATGCATTTTGCATAACTGAAGATTATGCCACAATCTTGGTGTGTATGCAAAGCCAACTTAGTTCAACAGTATGGGAAGAGATAAAGTGAGTCTAAAAATGGCCTTGCTTGAGGAAAACTAATATGATACAAAAGATGAAGTATTAGTGTAGAAGAAGCCTGTGAAATGAAAGGATTTAAGCTAGTTTAAGGCAGAATGGTGGTCTTGGTGAAATGAGGTTGGCTTAGGAAGAGGGCTCAGGCTATTCTTATGAAAATGAGATGTATTTTGGCACAGAGGGTTTTCTTATTATATATTTTGCAGAAATACCCATGAAAGAAAAGGAAGGCTATACTTGTTAGTCTATGAAATTAAGGAATGAAAATCCACTGCCTGACAAGCACTTGCATGCTGTATATGACTGAAGATTATTCCTGTATTCCTGGGCAGTTGATGGGTAGTTTCAGGAGCTTTGGGGAGCAGTTGGGAGTAGTATATATACAATCTTTTATTCCGTTGTGCCTAACTAATTCAATTTCCAAATTCCTATTTCTGAACAGCATTTGTGGTACAGTACAAGGAAAAGGAAGTTCATCAAATCAAATTACCCTACCCCGATCTAAGTATATTTCAAGGGTTGAATGTTGGAGTCATAAACTGTTACCAATATCCTTCCTGTCAGAGTATGTTTTTCTGAAAGGGAGTTCGCCTTTAATATGATATAAAGAGTGATATTCTGAGACAATTCACAACAGTTTTCTTATTGTGGTTTTTGAATCATTTAGCTTTATGTTTGGCAGCTCTCCAGATTCTGATTTCCGTAGTCTGGTTGCTAGGGTCTATATTGCCCCATTAACCATGCATTTATTTGAATAAGGAATATGATTAGTAGAGGACACGTATAGAAAGATGAGTAGTAAAAGGTAGCAATACAATAAATTTGTAGTTTAACAGATCATTTGTTGGGGTCAGTGACCCCAATTTGAAAACTGGAAAGAGTCTGAAAAAAAAGGCAAAAAACTGTAAAAAGTAAATAATGAAGACCAATTGAAAGCTTGCTTAGAATTGGCCATTATTGAATATACTAAAAGCTAACGTAAGATGAACCATAATTTTAAAGAGTAACTATTAGGGATGCACAAAATCCAGGACTGGGTTTGGTATTCGGCCAGGATTCAGCCTTTTTCAGCAGGATCCAGCTGAATCCTTGTGCATGGCCGGACCGAATCCTTAAAAATATGTGACTTTTCTTCACAAAACAAAAGAAAACATTAGCTCCACACTCATTTGTAGGGATGGGCGAATTTTTTCTCCTTGTTTCGCCGTGGGTAGTGCGTCAAAAAAACAAAAAAAACATGCGCGTCAAATATATTTTGCCGACCAAAAAAAAAAATTGTTTCGAAAAAAATTCACCGCCAGCGAAATGTCGCCGATGCCCATTAAAGTCTATGGGCATCGGCGACATTTCGCTGGTGGCGAATTTTTGGCGAAACGAAACGGGTCAAATTTGCCCATCCCTACTCATTTCCATATTTCCATATTTTCCACATATTATGGTTTGGATTCGTTATTTGGTGCATCCCTAGTAACAATACCCCTGAACATTTGAAGGTCTTAATATAAAGATATGACATAAAACAGCCCATACTTGACTTGGAATATATAACACTATTTCATATAAATAAATCATTTTAATGAAAAATCTACTTTTCTATTAGTATGTACCAAAAACCTCTTAATGAAGTATTTGTTTTGAATGTATTGTTTTATTTTAAGCCATTTATGATAACATCTTAACAAATTATATGCATGGTTTACCACTGTAATGGTGAAGGGTATAGTATATTATATATTATATAATACACAAAAGTCATGAATATCTTGTAAATCCTTATAAACGGTGAGTTCTGATGTCATCAGTTATAAACGATGAGTTCTGATGTCATTTCTGTCACATGACTCACTGAAACTTGTGTATTATAATAAATAAAGTACCCCCAGTTGTAAAATATGAGGATATTAGACGTTACCTCGGAGTTCCATGACCTTCGGCCTCGTGCTTTTATATGGTCATGAAACTCCTTGGTAACTTATAACATCCTTATATTTTACAAGAGGGGGTACTTTATTCACTATATATTTTGACTTATCTACCCCCACTGGGCCCCTGGGATTCCCCCGATTAGAGGACCAGTAGTACAATCCTTAAAATATTGACTCCTGTAGTACTAAAGAAGCAAGAGCTTTCTGGAGCTCAAAGCTGATCTCAAGAAAAGACGTGCTGAAACATGCGGCCCCATGCAAAATGTTACGGCTGCTTCCTAAAAATCAAATCATTATATGTTTTCTGTGTGAAACAGAGGCTGTAAATAGCATCAGCATATGAGACCAAGTAATATTATCTATTACAACATACACAGTACATTAGAGGTACAACACAAACCAGCAAACTGCTACAAGCATTCATGCTTTAACTAATAATAACCTAAAGTTGTTCCTGGGGAGAGAAAGACATTATGTGACTTGAAATGTTATGAAAATGATGAACATGTCAATGGAAATCATAAGTCTTATTAAACAATGCCTGCTGCCGCTACATGGAAATGAACAGTATGCAACACAAAGTGATTCATAACTGATTTTCAAAAAAGAATGTTGCACAATATTTTTGAAATTTATTAGTAAAAATAGTAATTTGTACAGAGTAAAACCAGTCAGAAAGTCGGGTTTTTATCATCTGATAAAATAACGGAATAAGGATGAAAGCAATGAAAATAAAATGGCATATAGAAATGAGAGTCCAGAATTATAGACATTATAATCAGCTGACTTCTTCTAGAATTTTGTAGTAGTCAGAGCAAGAGGAGCAGATAATAGCAAGGGACAGGCAAATAATACATTTACAATATAAATACCTTAAAAGGACCAGTAAAGTCAAAATCTAAGATTTTTTTTCTTTTAAATTCAACGTTGCATTTGTTCAAGCACCTATGACAAATACAGTTTTGGGATTTTGGACCCCTTTAAAACTTGAGGAGGTGCTACTTCCAGGGTTCCCGTAAAGTATTGCGCCTACGCACACAAGTCAGTTAATCATCATTTCTGCAAAAAGTCATTAGGGAAAGCTTGTGCTTTACTGGTAAACCGCAAGCAAGTTGTAATAAACTGCATTTTGTGGGTAACCACTATTATTCTGTAATCCTGGGGAAAATGCTGCATTGTGAGTAAAAACATGGTAATTTGCATCTGAATTTTGTATTTCCCCCTGGGTTATTAAATAAACCTCATGCTGTGCTGCATTATGAATTCTCCATCCATCCTCTTATCTCCATGGATTGGTTGGCAGTGGTGGGAACAGTAGTCCAGAAATAGGAGATTGATTTATAAAGATACAATGATTGATGAATGCGTGGAAATGTATTGAATTAAAATTGGGCACACATTCACCACACTAGGAACCAATTCCCTGCTAGCACTGATTCACCTCTCTTCTGGGTGTCAGAACATTCAGACTCAACAGTCCCAAACCCAAGTGATAGAGCATTAAGTGCAACTTTTGTCCTCATGTACTTGCATTTGGGGCACTGCATCTTTCAAGGTGCAAGTACAGCATTGTGAGGCACAGGGAAGGACTCTTTAGAATCATGTACCCAGTGGGGGGGAAGAAGCACAGGATAGCCTCAGGCACCAGCACCCGCAGGTTACCAATAAATTACAGAAGCATTCTGAATAAGTTTCCATCAATACATTTTTGGGGTTTAAATCCCCTTTAAGATAGTATCACTAGCTACCTGTCTCCTGGGAGTAAGGGGGTGGGGTGTACCATACGTTTGGATCTCCAGTTCAGTGACAATGAACATTAGTCTAATGTGAGCAAAGTAGTCATGAAAAATGTAAATTACTCCCAAAAATCAAATTAAAAAAAAACTTGCTCAAAGTGTTCTTCTAATCTAAGCACTTTTGACAAGTAATTTAATTTCCTCCTTTTATTATGGAGATATTAGCAACTTTATGGTATTAAATGGGGCTTCTGGCAAAGAAGTTCTCTTTGAGGGTTGATTTGCAGGCGGCTGAAGGTTAATTAAATATGCACATCACTTGCTGATTCCCTTGAAATTTTACTGTCCTGACAGCTGGAGGGAAAAGAGCTGCTTCTTCCAGTCTAGCATTTTAAAGTCAATGATCTGACACGGGCCTGATAATCACTCTCCCTCACTTCCCCAGGGAAAGTACATATGCCTTGGCCAAAAAGGGCTTTAGCAAAGGTGCTGTGAGTAAGGGCTTTGGATCCATATAAAACAGCAGAAAGGGACCAACTGCAAGCATGAGGGAAGTCAGAAAGCTGTGCAGAAGGAAAGCAGATCCAGCAGAACACTTGTTAAATTCTTAGGGAATAAGTGAGTGGTATGCAAAGATGTATCATTTGAGAAACTTGATGCTATGCCAGAAGTCCCATTTACCACCATAAAGCTGCAAACTTAACTATTTGCTCGAATTTATAGAATTTACTCGAATTTGTTTTCTGGCTCAGGACGGAGCTACTCAAAAAATTGAGAAGGTATGTATTCTTTTCCTATCTGATAAAAATATATTTTTTAACTGGAAGGGTAGTTCAGCTTTTAGCAAGTTACAAAATGTCCTATTCTTAGCAATGTTTCACTTGTCCTTCTCATAATATAGCTGAATTATTTGACGTTTGGCTTATGTAATAAAATAGCGTGGTTTTAAATACATTGTGATCCCTGTTCTTTCTCCATATTTCCCGTTTTTTACAGATGAGAATTATCCAGGGGATAACTATGCAATCGGTGGGTAGTTATAAATTCACCGGTAGTGAGTAATATTTTTATGCACTTTAATACATTTTGTTAATTTATACGGATAAATGTATTGCACTATTTATTATGGAATAATGTCAATGATCTTGTGAATGAATACTTTAAAGTATGAAGGACTCCTTGTTTATAATGGATGTAAAGGACTTATTATAATGAAACTAAGGAATGGACATACCTAAGGGGGTTAACATTTTTGAGATGAATGGTGCAGCACTAAATTGTGGGAAAAAAAGGTGGGGCTTTGCACTTATAGGTGTGTGTAACACTTGAAAATGTTATCCTGATGAAGGGAGGTTGAACCCCCCGAAACGTTGATCTTTGTAGTGATACATTAATATAAAGATATAATGCAAATATATAGAGTGTGTGCGGACTAGGGTTGCCACCTTTTGCAATTTTTTTTCTGGCTGGTGGGGGGCGGGTACAAAAAGGGGTGTGGTGTGACATCAAAGGGGGTGGGGTTGTGCTGCAAAGGGGCGGGCCACAGCGTGGCCAGGACAAAAACCGAAGGACAAGCTAAATTTACAGGGGATTGGGGGCAGGCCGAGGGGTCTTTTTAAGGGTATTACAAATTTACCAGCAGCTACATTGCCAGTAAATTTGTAATACGGGCCCCGGCAGGTGCTTTACCGGCTAGGCCGGTAAAATACCGGCCGGGTGGCAACCCTAGTGTGGACCCGTGACTTTACTGCTGTTATGTAATAAAAGGCACTAAGTTTACCCAGGAGCAGCAACTCATAGCAACCAATCATCATGTAGCATTTACTGGTCACCTGTATAAAAGCAAGTATCTTATTGGTTGCTGTAGGTTTCTGCTCCTTGGCAAAATGTAGTGCTATTTATTGCATTTGGAATATGAGACTATTTTGGAATATCCTTATGCTCTGTATTTTCCAATAGCCCGTCCATTAGTCTCTATAGTTGGACCAATACGCTGCCTCTATAGTCCCACAGCAGAGAAGTGAACTGTGTAGTGGCAGCCGAACCTTTACTTGCTACAAACATCGCTGTGTTTAGCTTATGAGCCACAGTCTTGTCACAGCACCGGTCCGCCACACCTCCCATCCATATAAACGCGCAAATATAAAAGCGCTAAAAGTAGGTAAGAACAGCGCCCTCTGCCTCAGCTGCTGGAATGTCACACTGTACAACAGATGCACTTACCCGGGGGTATGGAGACTATTCCTGCACCGAATCCCCCACGCCTAAACCCTGCCCGATAGCGCTACTTCCCCAGTGAGATAACACAGAGGGGCGGTGCCGAGGGCGGGAGCAGGCTTCCCCTGTAGCCCGGTGGAGCTGTGCCGCTGCCTGTATTACTTGCTGAGGAGCAGAGCATGTGTGTGTAGGATAAGGGGAGCTGAGCAAATTCTCTATCCCATCAACGGGAATCAGCCAGTATCCGCGCATGTGACCATATAGAACTGAGGTAAGTTACTGTTCCTACTTTCCTGAGCGCCCCCTCCTGAATATGGTACTGCCCTAAAGTAGCCTGGCACTTGCCTTGCCCGTCACTCTCCTTCCTAACTCATTTCCCTATGTGTGGGTGGGGGTATAAATATATCTGTAAATACAAGTGTGAGCGCTGATATACTCTATGTACAAGTTCTACCAGTGAGCAGTAGTTAATACTGGCAGTGAGCTTATATTTCATATACAGTGCAGAGCCATGCAATATATTTGTATGTCTCTTAGCTGTGAGTCTGGTGTGAATAGAAGGTATGGCACCTTGCCTCTTATCAACCACCTACTAAGCAGTGTCTGTACCTAGAGCAGCTTTGCTCATCACCCTGAATGTGAATGTGAATCTGAATAGCAGCCTGTATATGTATTATTTCTCTGCTCTGATGGGCTATTATTTTATATGATTTACGGGGCTCATTTAAATGGAATCACTGTGTGAATCTTGCTGGATATGGTGGAGAGCAACGATGTTCAACTTCATAGAAGTACATCTTCTTGACAGCTGCGCTCTCTTGCTACCACACGAGTCTCCCCCAAGGGGGTCAGCACTCACAAATTATCTTGCTGGGAAATAATTACAGGTACAAGACACTGGCATGTAGCCCTTTATCTGTAGCATCAGGAGGACCCTAAAGATATTGGTGTAACATTCCTGTTTGTATTACTAACACACATTACTCTATCAGATCCATAACTAACCTAGAGATCTGTAGAACATCATTCAGCTTTAACATGGACCTATAAGTGAAACCTCAATTTTACAAGAGCACTTGAGAAAGGGGGTTGATCCCCTGAAACGTTATGCAGATATCTGAATAAATCATAAAAATTCAGCACATTTTGCTTGGTGAGTGCAATCTGATTTCTCTTTGCTATTGCTCAATTTTACATCCCCTGATTTTAACTTAAGGTGGCCATACACGGATAGATCCGCTCGTTTGGCGACCTTGAAGGTGGGCAATATCGGGTAGATCCGATCGTGGGCCCTAGGGCCCAACGATCGGATCCTAGCTCTCACAAACGGGCGGTCGGATCGCGGGACCGCATCAACGAACAGATGCGGCCGCGATCCGACGGGATTTTTAACCCCATCCGATCGAGATCTGGCCGACTTTCGGCCAGATCTTGATCGGGGAAGCCCGTCGGGGGCCCCCATACACGGGCCAATAAGCTGCCGACACGGTCTGTCGGCAGCTTTTATCGGCCTGTGTATGGCCACCTTTACACTGTATTTTTGGGAACCCACCAATTTATAATCTATTTTAGTAGGTGATTTTCTTGGACTTTACACCACGTTTTCATGGATTTTACACCAAATAATTTGTCCCGATTTTTAGTTAAATTAAAAACTTTTAAATAACAACCAGATATATATTTTGCCTTGGTTCTATCTCTAAAAAATTCCAGCTTGTTTGCGCCTCACACAGCCATGCACCTTTTTATTGATTTATATTGTGCATCTGACTGTCAGAGAGACTTGCACATAACATTAATGCTTAAACCTTGTCATTAACACTTTGCTTATGTTGTGGAACTGCAAGAACCGGAAACCACTTGAGGTGAAAAGATGAAGTTTTTGACACACGCTCTGTGTATTCTGAACTCACAAAGAGTCAGAACCCTGAACAAAGAAATCACAGAGTTTTTATAAACTTGGGAACCTGTGACATAAGAACTCACAAGCATAAAAGGATGTTAGTATTGTGAGCATAGCAATATCTCTTCACAGCACAGAAAAACAAAGACCTGCACAAATAACCAATGAAATGATTTTTCCTCAAGGTTAAGGTGATATGACCAAGCTAGCTTGAGAACAGAATCCATACAAGTATGGGGGGCTACTGGGAGAATCTGCATACACAGCTTTATTCTCTCTCACTTTTATCCTATGAATTTGGGATGCACTGAATCCAGGGTTCCGTTCGGGATTAGGCCGGATTCAGTCTTTTCCAGTAGGATTCAGATTTGGCCGAATCCAAGTGCCTGGCCAAACAGAATCCAAAAAAATCACGACTTTTCATCACACAAATAAGGAAGTAAAACAGTCTGTACACATTTCTCTTTCCCCCTTGTTTCCCTAATTTACATATGCAAATTAGGGTTTGGATTCAGTTTAGTATTTGGCCAAATTGTAAAATAGTGGATTGGAGCATCCCTACTTTGTTTACATTAATAATAAGTTGCTTTAACACATTTCACTGATGTTACATTATTAAAAAGGGGGAATAATTTAAATTATGTACATTTTCCCCTTTTTTTGTACTAATACTGCTTCCCCCAAGGATTAGCCTCAAACTTTCCTTCAGAGCAAATAACATTATTAAAGGGCACCTGTTGGGTAAAAATGTTATCCACAAACAAAGTTGCGGGATAATAGAGCCCGCATTCCGGTTGGGGATAACAGTAGTTTTTTTAAAAATGCCCCCCGTCAGCAATACACTACCCGCACTAGGGATGCACCGAATCCACTTTTTTGGATTCGGCCGAATCCTTTACAAAAGATTCGGCCGAATACCGAACCGAATCCGAACCCTAATTTGCATATGCAAATTAGGGGCGGGGAGGGAAAAACATGTTTTACTTCCTTGTTTACTGACAAAAAGTCACGCAATTTCACACCCCGCCCCTAATTTGCATATGCAAATTAGGGTTCGGATTCGGTTTGGCTGGGCAGAAGGATTCGGCCGAATCCGAATCCTGCTGCAAAAGGCTGAATCCTGGCCGAATCCCGAACCGAATCCTGGATTCGGTGCATCCCTAACCCGCACCGAGAGGGAGCTCCCGCTGAGAGCAGCCATGTCCAGTCACTCGCATGTGCATAATGAAAATGTGCCACTAATTGCTCGTTATGCGCATGCGCGTGACGTCACATCCATGTTATGCGCATGCGAGTGAGCTCTCAGACGGTAGCGTAGCGCTGGCGGGGGACATTTTTTAAGAAAAAAAACTACTGTTATCCCCAACTGGCTCTATTAGCCCACACCTTTGGTTGGGGATAACATTTTTACCCAACAGGTGCCCTTTAAGAAACCCAATTCCTATACATTTTTTAACACAGGTCCTCTATCTTTCAAATTCTTGAGGATGGAGTGGTTATAAATTATCTCAAGGCCTTTCTTTTCCACTTCACACAGAAAATCAACTTTAATGGAAAACTGATGGAGCATGTGCCTTTAGCAACAACCTCTGGTTTTAAAGGGCCAGTAGTAATGAAATAGGAAACCATTTTATATACCGTAGTATAATAATATGTTATAATATACTGTTATATTGCTGTTCATTCAATGGTATTAAGAGTGGTACTAGTTGGATAGGGTGTTTGACCATTGCTGTTTTCTGCCAAAGGGCAGTGTGGGTTAAACACTTCGGTGCCATTAGCCTAAGGTTTGACACTGGCTGGAAATCACCCATAATAACAACCTGCAGGTCCCAGTACTTTTAGCATTCTCTGGCCCGAAATGCTCTGATGTGCGCTCACACCTGTGCTTTTCAGCCCAATAAGTAACCTTGTGCTAAAAAGTGCCTTTTGTGTCATGCCACTAATATAGTTTATTTGAGGGCTGCCATTCAAGTTTCATTAGGACTGTAGGACCCACATTTGCATATTAGATAACTGATAATGTACTGTGTTTAGAAGACAATTGATTTGGTACAAATTTAGTGATACATGGATCAAATGTAATTCATGGCTCTCTGCAAACCTATAGTATGAAATCCTATTTAGATGTGGGCAGAACAAATACCTATATTTTAGTATACTGTTACTAATATGTGGTGTAATGCATTTTCCGTTCCATTGTTATTCACTGAGGTAATGATTTGTCTGGTGGAGTGATTAATCCATAGTATCTGCAGTACAGCATAAGTCATTATGACTCTTAAGAACCAGTAGCAAGAAGGCAGCCTCGACTTCTGACCAAATAGGAAGAAGATCATTAGGATCCTTCATTATTTGGTACATTTGCTTTAAGGTTTAAAAATCATTTAGACCCAGCTAACTACACCATTAAGCCATCAGAAAACCATCTACTTAAGCATGATAGTGACATTTTTATGTGCCTAGTACATATAATGGACATTTGGTGGGTGATCCTTTAAATGGTCCATTTCTTAAAAGGAAGGTGATATTGTAACTGAAGAAGAGACCCTTGTATCCCCTGAATCCTGCTGCTTCATCCAGCCTTGAATCACCTCTGCCCCAATTTTATTTTTTCTAAGCGAAACCGGCATTCTCAAAAAAATAATTACATCTATATAACATTTTTGTTTTGCTTTCACTCCATGTGTCTGCATCCAGTTCTTTGGTGATAAATGATGTTTTGCTGGCAGCCATTTTTCATTTATGCTGTAATGCTATTGCTTATAGTAGCTAGGAGGATTTATATACTGGTGTTTTTTGTTAATATGTACTTATAAATTTAAATACATATTAGAAAGCTACAGTTGCAGATATGTTTATTTTAGGTTTGATAGTCTCTTTGTGAAGCTAACCATACTTAAAGGCATACTGTCATGGAAAAACATGTTTTTTCCAAAACACTTCAGTTAATAGTGCTGCTGCAGCAGAATTCTGCACTGAAATCCATTTCTCAAAAGAGCAAACATATTTTGTTATATTCAATTTTGAAATCTGACATGGGGCTAGACATGTTGTCAATTTCCCAGCTGCCTCCAGTCATGTGACTTGTGCTCTGATAAACTTCAATCACTCTTTACTGCTGTACTGCAAGTTGGAGTGATATCGCCCCCTCGCAGCCTAACAACAGAAAAATGGGAAGGTAATGAGCTAGCAGCTCCCTAACACAAGATAACAGCTCCCTGGAAGATCTGAGAACAGCAATAAATAGTAAAAGCCAAGTCCCACTGAGACACATTCAGTTACATTAAGTAGGAGAAATAACAGCCTGCCAGAAAGTAATTCCATCCTAAAGTGCAGACACAAGTCACATGACTGGGGCAGCTGGGAAACTGACAAAATGTCTAGCCCCATGTGAGATTTCAAAATTGAATATAAAAAAATCTGTTTTCTCTTTTGAGAAATGGATTTCAGTGCAAAATTCTGCTGGAGCAGCACTATTAACGGACGTGTTTTGGAAAAAACATGTTTTCCCATGACAGTATCCCTTTAACAGTTTTGGTTGGGCAGTATCATAAACAGTGGAGTGTGTTGTTGTTTTTTGGTGTTTCCATTACAGCTGCTCTTTTTAAAGCACATTGTTCTGGGGTGAAAGACTGTGTTTTATTCACTTTTTTGACCTGCATTGACTCCACTCCACATTGGATGTCAAGCTTTTTAATATAAAATAAAGGTCCAACAGGTATATCTGGTTGAGCAAATGTCCATTCTCCTTGCTTCTCACTTCTCCTAATTGGCTGTCGACTAAGCCCCCGCCAATGCTCCAAGTCCTCTTCCCCCAGGAGAGCTATCTCCTACAGTTTGGGAATCACTACTCTACTATATTTGAATTGTTTAGGGTCTGGAACCAACATGAAGCCAGTTAGCTGCTTTGTTTATGCATGAGCATGAAGACAGTTTACCTGTAGTTGATCCCATTCAAGACACAGCTTTTACTGCACTCATCTCTTGAACTGTGCATGATCTTGCCAGTATGGATATTGATTTCTGGAACTCTGGATGTCAATGATACCAGTGTTTTGTGTCAGAGATTAGTAATTGTGCTAATGAAGAATACATTGGGTATGTCCTGTGCCAGATACCTTTTCTTGTACCTGAAAAGAAATTATCTGGAGGAAATTGTGAACAAGCATATGTGAAGGTAAATCAGAGTGAGAAAGCAAATTAGCTGTGGAAAAAGCTAATTTCAAAAGTCAGACCCCCTTGTAGGTAAGGCAGAATCTTACATACAGTAGGGAATATCCTGCCTGCACCCTGCAAGTAATGATATGCTAATAAATATAGAAAAACATTTTGTGCACCGTATGTTTTTTTTTTAAAAACATATAACAACATGGTTCACATAAGGTAATATCTGTTGGTACACAAAACCGTAAGTGCATGATATAATACACTTCATGTGAGTTACAGTGCATTGTAACACATCACTATGCATACATGCATCAACTTATCCATTATGACATCTACTGTAAGTACACAGTCAGTCTAAATTAACCCTCAGGAAGCTCGATCAAATTAATGTCTAGCCATGGAGTAGAGAAGAAATCACTGCAGTACCTCTTTGTTGCAAACGTGAAAAAGTTGTGTTTATGGGTCCCATATCCTTTCAAATTTGCCGGGACAACCTCTGGCCAAATAAGCTTGATGAAGGGAAGGGCTTTTTTTAATTACTTTAACCCATTGAGCAACTGATGGAGCATTGTTGCCCATCCAGTTCATGACTACCACTTTCTTTGCATAGTATAAGGCTAGTCTACCATGTTTGGTCTTTAAATAACATACACTGAACTGAACTGAACTGATATGCCTGAGTTACTTTCAAAAGTGAGCAGGGATCTTTTTCTTGGCAACATATAAGGACAAATGGAAAAGCCTAATGCATTCCTTGAGCAGAGCCACACAATTAAAAAGCAAGTTAAAATATTCCTGAGAGCAGCTGTTGGTTACAAGTTGTATCCATCATGTTTCGAATGAATTGTTTTTCATTGTAGATACTATTTCAAGTTGAATGTCAAATATAATTTTTAAAATGGCTAAATGATGGTAATTTCATGAGGGTCCATCCTATAGCTCAGAGGTATTGACACTAGACCTTGAGAAATGTAGACAGCCCAGCATTTAAATCAAAGTTGCTTGAGTGCACATTCTCTAGGTTAATAGAAATGACTGAGAAGCTGATGGAGTCACTTAGCCATTAATGGGGGTTTCCTATCAATGGGAACTGTCTCTAATCCACCTAACTGTAGGAGATTCTTAATTGTTCTTTTTCACAAATAGGTCACATTATGTTTTCTTATAGTGCTTGATATATAAATAGTTTATTAGCATGGTTTGTCAATGTGACATTTTTATAACCATATTGTTAGACTAGAAAAAAAATACCCATTTTATTCTGTTTATAATCCCATTAATGCATTCTAGCAAAACATATGACCCTGAATATTAAATGTAGCTTTTTGTTCATATACAATCTGTATAAGCCATTTCAAAATTCTGTGGACACAAAATTGTTTCATTCAGTAACTCGTGTTGTCACACAACAGTGTGAATTGTTGCAGTACCAACTAATGCTGAACATTACTGAATATTATCCAGTACTCTAAACGTTATGGTTGCTGCCCTTTTTTTAATGAAGCAGTTCAAAAACAGAATGTTCTTCTGAGTTCTTAAAAACTATCCCTGTGCCATATTGCAACTAAAAGGTAGTAAAAGAACAGTCAAAAAATATTTGGAAGGACTGAATCCCACAGCAGGGTGACAATGGTAAATTGGGTCCTTGTGGTGGAGTTCTTGAAAGGCCTGGTAAAGTGACAAGTTTAGGCATGTTCAGATAAAAGGCCGGGTTATAGGCAGGTATGGCTTAGTACATCTCAGGGGTCAATCAATTTAAATTTAGGCATGTACAAAATAGAAACAGACAACTATAGGACTGCAGTTTAGGAACATAGGATACACAAACATGTAACCAGGAACTCATGAACAAAGAACCTAGAACTCAGAAACGTAGCTAGGAGCTCATAACCTAAGAACCTAGACCTTTGGAGGTAATCGGGAATTCACCAATAGGAACATGTGAGCAGGCATGATTCTGAAGGTTCTTAATGATCAGGGGACTAGCAGTTGCAAGAGGATGGCATATATATGGCCTTGTATGGTCTTGACAAGGTTACAAAGGAAAGTCATGGATACAAACATCTTGGATGGCAGGAGCCTACCGACCCTCCAGTTTGCTAACCAGGAAGATCACTGATCAGTTACCATAAGGTCCAGCATTCTAGACTGGTCAGACATATGGCAAACTTCAGCCTTCATTGGATACAAGCAGTTTCCAAACCAATTATTTAACAAGTGTAAACATTTAATTTGAACCAAACACTACATTTCACTGGAAAAGATTGGACATCCTTATTACAGATGAATTAAAATAAAGTTTATAGTTGCATTTGTAGCGTTCACGTGAGAATAGGGCATCATACCAGGTTAAAGAAACAGTGAATTAAAGTCTAAATGCAATTAAGGGTTAGGAAATGTTCATGATTGCTAATATTTTGCTTATTCTGAAATTGTGACTACATAAGGTTAATTCAACATTGACCAAAGAGAACGAACGATCACTATATTTTGTGAAGGGATGCCACCCCCTTTGGCTTGAATTTCTAGTTCTTAAACATGAAAGAAAGCTGTACTAGACCTTTTTATGCCCAACCAAGAGCAAAAAGTGCCTATTTTCATAGCTGCATGTGCACATAACGTCTTATCTGATATGCCAATGAGACAAATATTTGACAGTACAACCACTATATGTCTGAATTATCCTAAAAAGTGTTGATGTATTTTCCATTTTTAATGCAGCTTGCCATATATGAGTAGATCTGCACATTTGACAAGGTTTTCAAGCCAGCAGATCTGAGTTTTAGTTTAGTTTTAGACACTAAAATTGCTGCCAAACCAAGCCAATGGTAAGATCAGGGCCACCATTCGTAACCTTTAGCCACCAAAATCCCACTCACTCCCCCCCCACAAGCCCCACCCAGTTTGCCAGCCATGCATTGTGATTTTCAATCTTTGGGCCTCCCTCTCCCTGCAGTGCAGTACCCCCAGTACTCCCCTGATGGATAAAATCACATAGGTGTCCCATGGAGAGCTATTGTGAGAGGGCAGAATCCATGTTGTCGTATGGTCCACACCTTGTGTAATTTTCACTTGTGATATATCACAAGTGATATTTTATACAATTCTTTTTTCCCCTGCTTCATACTTTTCTTTATTTCCTTTTACTTGTGTTTCCAACTTTTTGTTTGCCACCACTTTCATATTTTATTTTTTCCTTTCTGTCTTGCTTTCACCTTCTACTTCTGTATTCTCTTCTCCTCTCTCATTTAAAGGGAAACTATTAAAATGTAATATAAGCTTCCTCATACTGAAATAATAAACTTTCTAAATATAATCAATTAAATATTCTGCATTGTTTCTGAAATAATCAAGTTTATCTTCACTATCCCTCTCTCAGCATCTGTTTCTCTTCATTCTGTCTTCATGCAGGAGTTGGGTGTCAGATATTCATAGACAGTTATGCTGGCCATACATGGAGAGATGTCGCCAAACGAGCGGATCTCTCTCCGATATGCCCATCTTGAGGTGGGCAATATCGGGCTGGCCCTAGGGCCCAGTGATCGGATCCTAACGAATGGGAACGGGTGGTTGGATTGCGGGACTGCATCAACGAACAGATGCAGCTGCAATCCGATGGGATTTTTTGTCCCATGTTTCGGCCAGATCTCGATCGGGGAAGCCTGTCGGAGTGCCCCATACACGGGCCAATAAGCTGCAGACTCGGTCTGTCTGCAGCTTTTATCGGCCCGTGTAGGGCCACCTTTAGATCCAATATTACTTATAGGGGCTTCGTTTCCTAGCAAAAGAATTAGAGCTCACTCAAATAACTGATTACAGTACAAATAAAATAACTGCCTTTTGCACAAATTCTACATGTAGAGAGATATGATGTCGGGTGATTTTAATAGAGTGAGCTCTAATACATCTTCTAGGCCAAAGGAGCTCCCTATAAGTGTCAGTGGGCCTATCGGCTCCCATCGTGAGTTGTCAGGACTAAGGAGGAAGCTTAGGGTTAAAGTCCAGAAAGGGGTCAGACTTAAGCGTACCAAGTTCAGGCAAATGTTCAGCAAGGCAGGCAACAGGAATCGGAATCAGGGTCAAGCCAAGGGTCAGGAAGCCAAGAAGCAGGAATTAAGGAACCCAGGAACACAACATAGCAATTCCGTGACCTGGAAGTCCTTTTAACTTAAAGTTCGTACCGGGCGCGTGACGTCATCGTCAGGACGCTGGGGTCGGCCCACATGTTTCATGGGCGCCACCATCTTCATTTGGACACCTCCAGAGACGGGAGCGCTAACGGGCGCTCCTGACAATAAGATATAATGGATCTAACTGTCAATGATTATCTGACACCCAATTGCTGAATGAAGACAGAATGAAGAGAAACAGATGCTGAGAGAGGGATAGTGAAGATAGAGTAAACTTGATTATTTCAGAAAAGGTAGAGAAATTTTAATTGATTGTATTTAGAAAGTTTTTTATTTCAGTAAGCTGAAGCTAATATTAAATTTTCAATTTCGCGATAGTTCCTCTTTAAATTCTTTGTACACAGGACACCCACCTCTGTAGGCTACAGATGATACTCTCTTTGCTCTATTCTGCCATTTAATCTACAGTCCAATTCCAGTGTGCTGGTGCAGTTGATTCTGTGTGTTCTGGATTTCTCTTCGACCTATGCCACACCCTGTATTTACTACCACACAGCACAGATCACTAGAGTTTGATAGAGAAAGGGTTAAGCAGCAGTCTGCAAGGCACCTGCTGTCAGAAGAAACTCGATTGACTGCTTTGAGACTCAGAGCACAGATGTAAGCTCTCTGGGGCAGTGTCTAATTGTGCCTGAATAATCAGTATAAATTGTGGCATACAGTGTATTGTACTTTGTAAGAACAAAGATAATATAAATAAAGTAAATAACAAGATTTTCCCCTACTTTTTGCTGCTAAATGTAAGAATTAAAATGCAATTGAAAAAATCGAAGCACACAGATTTGTAATTGTACTGGTAATATGAACAGAAATATTAGTCCCCTGTGGGTCTCTGCTTCCTGTAACTTACCTAACTACTGTGGATGTGCATTGTGTCAGGGACTGCGCATTCAGACAAAATACAGGAATTATGACACCTTTTCGGAAGCGTTTCCAGTCAGTGTTTGCGTATTTAACATTCTGTCATAGCAACAGTCGTTCATTCACGTATTTTTTTTTAATGATTTCTGAGAATTACCCCTCCTTCTGAGAATTTCCAGGATGAAAAGAAATCCACTGAAATATATTCAAAATGTTTGCCATCATATCCTGATGCAAAAAGCATAGTGTGTGAGCTAATACCACTGCCCTGGGTTATCTTGAGACCCATCGAAAATGCACATATGGCACAATAGAATTATTTTTTCCACATTCTGCATATCTATCCATGTTAGGTACAAACCTTTATTTTCTTTACTGTGCAAGGGTGTGTTCCATAAGGATATAACTTTATTATAGTACAGGTATGGGATCCGTTATCCAGAAACCCATTATACATAAAACTCCAAGTTACAGAAAGGCCATCTCCCATAGACTCCACTTTATCCAAATAATCCAAATTCTTAATAATGATTTCCCTTTTCTCTGTAATAATAAAACAGTACGTTGTACTTGTTCCCAACTAAGAAATAATTAATCCTTATTGGAAGAAAAAAAAAGGGTTTATTTAATGTTTACAGGATTTTCTAGTAAACTGAAGGTATGACCATCCAAATAACGGAAAGATCCATCATCCAGAAAACCCCAGGCTCGAGCATTCTTGATAAGAGATCCCATAACTTTACCTATAGTTATATTGCTAATAATATAATAATGACTGGAAATGGGTATGGTATAGTGGTTGGAAAAAAAGGTGCAGCAAAGGGGGTAATGAATTAAAAATTACACATTTTGTAACTATCCCATATGAGTGAGCAGTGAGTTTTGTGGTTACCTGTTATAGCTCACGGTTTCTGTGGGTACTTAGACCTGCTGCAGCCTTTGTGACTTTTATTGATTTACATAAGTGTTTTTTTTTTTTGCTTTTTGATGTCATTTCCCATTTGCTTTGTAAAAACAGTTTGATAAGCATGGCTGTTGTTTTGCAATATACTAGCAATATACAGTAATACATTTAATAATACACACATATTTTATAGTGAGAATCAAAGCAGTTTATAATATACAATAAATATAGTACAGGTATGGGACCTGTTATACAGAATGTTCTGGACCTGAGGTTTTCGGATAATGGATCTTTCCATAATTTGGATTTTCACACCTTAAGTCTACTGGAAAATTAAGTCTCATGTAAACATTAGATAAACTCAACAGGCTGGTTTTGCTTCTAATAAGGATTAATTATATCTTAGTTTGTATCAAGTACAAGGTACTGTTTTATTATTACAGAGAAAAAGGAAATCATTTTTAAAAATTTGGATTATTTGGATAGTGGCGTCTATGGAGGCAGCCTTTCCTTAATTCAGAGCTTTCGGGATAGCGAGTTTCTAGATAATGGGTCCCAAACCTGTATATTTTATTGTATAATATAAGTGACAAATGTGAATTGTTAAACAAATGGATGTGTTGCACCCCAGAGTATTGGAAAGCAGATAGTTGTAATGTTTGAGCAAAATGAGAAGTGCTTAGAATAAATGTATAATATTGTGGGTGGGTGCATGTTATTGTAAATGGTTTAGAACAATAGTCTTACAAGGCACTCAGTATGGTCAGTTACTCTTTATCTGTTCAATTTAGTGCTCATTACAGACTTAAAGGGGACACATCACCCAGAATGTTGTCCCAAAAAATATTCAAAATCCTATTATATCACATTAGTCAAGCAAAATGAACTTTAATTACACAATATCGATTGTTTGAATCTTGTTTCCTTCAGTCTGGGAATTCATAATTATATCAAGTAGGCAGAAGCCATTTTGTGGACACTGTTACTAAGGCAAGCTGTGCATCATCTCAGAATCTTGTTTGTGCACCAGAATGAGGGACCCGATGACAATCCCCATGCCCTGGCAACACAAGTAAATGGTGAAGATAACTGGAGGATTGTGTGGAGAGCAGTGACATCTAGGAAGTGCTGAATGGAAAGTGAAAGTAATTGTCTATTATATATTTGATTGACAGCTGAGATTTTTAAATGACCTTACAACAGCTATGAATGCTTTAATAAAAAATAGAAATTTGATTTCATGTTTAATTTACAGATTTTTGTGTCTGGGGGACAGGATCACTTTAAAGGTATACTGTCATGGGAACATTTTTTTTTCAAAATGAATCAGTTAATAGTGCTGATCCAGCAGAATTCTGCACTGAAATCCATTTATCAAAAGAGCAAACAGATTTTTTTATATTCTATTTTGAAATCTGACATGGGGCTAGACATATTGTCAATTTCCCAGCTGCCCCAAGTCATGTGACTTGTGCTCTGATAAATTCAATCACTCTTTACTGCTGTACTGCAAGTTGGAGTGATATCACCCCCTCCCTTTCCCCTCCAGCAGCCAAACAAAATAACTGTGGGAAGGTAACCAGATAGCAGCTCCCTAACACAAGATAAGAGCTGCCTGGCAGATCTAAGAGCAACACTCAATAGTAAAAACCCATGTCCCACTGAGACACATTCAGTTACATTGAGAAGGAAAAACAGCAGCCTGCCAGAAAGCATTTCTCTCCTAAAGTGCAGGCACAAGTCACATGACCAGGGGCAGCTGGGAAATTGACAAAATGTCTAGCCCCGTGTCAGATTTCAAAATTGAATGTAAAAAAAATCTGTTTGCTCTTTTGAGAAATGGATTTCAGTGCAGAATTCTGCTGGAGTAGCACTATCTCTAACTAACTGGTGCGTTTTGAAAAAAACATGTTTTCCGATGACAGGATCCCTTTAACTAGGTGAATGGGAGAGATTAGAAAGCTTAGCAGAAGCAGATCAGACATGCTCAAATCACAAAAAAATAAATGTATAAAAACACAAAAGTGTCAAAAAACAAGAGCATTAGTTAGGCTTGGGTTAAAATAAAATAGGGTTATTAACATGATGATGTATATCCCTTTAAGAAAATGTGTAATGTTTCTTTTGTGGAAACTTTTTTGGAATAAATGACCAAAGGAGACAGATCAAGCAAAAACGTTTGTATCAAAGTTAGTTCAATTAATTGTCAAGGCTTTTACAAGGGCAAACTTGCAGATCAGAGAGATTAGATTTGAGCATAGCAGTAACTCTTTCATGTAAGTGGGATCTTTATGGTGTTATATGTGCTGTGCTGTAGCTGCTAGGCAGCCAGTGCACACAATGTAGAATTGGAGTCATGCAGCTTGAGTGGATCGGGTTTCTAAGTAACCTTGGTGCAGATTTTCTCCATCTATTTTTTTCTTCGTTCGTTTTACTGAAAGCTTCAAGAAAAATGTTGATAATAATGCAGGCGCTAGGATACAAAAGCCTGAACAAAAATAGGTATACTTTTGCTTTTTAATTCTTTATAAATCATCACAAGAAAAAGAAGCATTTTACCCAGAGAGAAATAGGGTTATTTACCGTATGCATAGGAGTACAGTGGGTATTAATAATGAATAAAACATGGTAAAATATATGCTGCCCTTAGAGGCAGTATTTTTAGCCTAGCTAAATAAATTGTAATTCTCAAATGGAGGAATTTGGCACAAGGATATGTATGTTCTAAGGTGCAGCTTTGAACTCAATTTTCAAAAAAAAAAAATTGTGCATGTAGACATTGTGCTAAAGGAACAAGTGCTTTTTACTAGGGTGATGGGAGCCAGTTTGTTAGGCACATTCACAGCCGGCATTTCCATACTTTTTCTATAAACATTATGCCACCATGTTAAAGGACTTCCCATGGATTCCATGAGGCTATTATGTGCAGTATAGCTAGCAAATGTTATGCTAACCACCTTGACCCTGCCATGGGTGAGCTTTTTCAAGATTTTTGTTCATTATAAGATTTTTTTGCTTTTTTATTGATATGGATAGAACACTTTTTAATGCTATGTAAAAGAAAATTGTTTTTTAAATGAATTACATAAAGTTTGTATCTTGTTGTCACATGTATAACATGAGAAGATGTAGTTTGTAACTTTATATAAGTATAAAAAGGCAGCTATTGGTCTGGTAACTAGGGATGCACCGAATCCACTTTTTTGGATTCGGCCGAACCCCCAAATCCTTCGTGAAAGATTCGGCCGAATACCGAATCCAAATTTGCAAATTTGGGGTTGGAAGGGGAAACATTTTTTACTTCCTTGTTTTGTGACAAAAAGTCACGCGATTTCCCTCCGGCCCCTAATTTGCATATGCAAATTAGGATTCGGATTGGTCGGGCAGAAGGATTTGGCCGAATCCCGAACCGAATCCTGGATTCGGTGCATCCCTACTGGTAATGTTACTGTGGGAAAAATGGGAAAATATTGCCTGAATCCTTTAACCTGAGTTTGCACTGGGGATTATACCGAATACTGAACTGAATCTGAATCCTAATTTGCATATGCAAATTAGAGGCAGGAAAGGAAAATGTGGGGAAACATTTTTTTATTTCCTTGTTTTCTGATGAAAAGTCACGAGTTCCCTTCCTGACTCTAATTTACATATGCAAATTAGGATTCAAATTCAATTTGGCCTGGCGCAAGGATTCGGCCGAATCCGAATCCTGCTGAAAAAGGCCGAATCCCGGACCGAATCCTGGATCCCTACTGCGGATCAACGATTCAGAAGAGGCTTCCTTTGAGCTCTAACACTCCATAGAACAGAAAAGTGTTGGATTGCTCTAATTTTTCCTGGGAGTCAGGAAAGTGTTTAATAACTGTTCTAAAAATCGAACTGCTGGGAATCCTTTAAAACTACACAGTTCTAATTTTAGTAAATCTGCTCCCCAGACCGAATATGCCAGGCAAGTAGTTAAGTGAGTGCTGAAGTTTCTAACTTGGGGCTCCCTGGGAAAATATTGCAGAACTTGTATTTTTCCTTATTCTGTGTATCTGCTCTAAATTTACAGGTATGCTTGCATTTACAATGTTTGGGGACTAATTCCTGTGGTTATTTATGAAAAATCCACTGCTACTCTGTAGTTGTGTGTTCAGCAAGAACACTAGTAGCTGCTTAGAATGAAATAAAGTAAGAGTAAACAAGGATCCTAAGCCCAGTGGATTCATTTTTTGTGATTACGTCCCATTTCTTACCTCCTGTGTTGCTTACATATTGCATCATTAATTCTCCTTTACGTATAGTTTATATAATTTGTAATTAATATATACATATACTGATATATAGTTCCCCATTCACATTTAATGCATGAATTATAGATCAATGTATTCACCTTCTGGGAGAACTGCTCTAAGTTATTTATACTGATGTACATCGACCTGCAGTTTCCTGAGTCAATTTCTTACTAGTCCTATATGTGCTGACAGTTTCAGTTTGCCATATTAATGATAATGATTAATGGTCCATAAGTCTATTAGATAGCCAGGAGTAATTTCAAATTATATAAGTGCTTGCTTGATCCATGTGGAATGTACAAAAAGCGGTTGGGAAAGAGCTAATTCTCACCCATCTATTATGAACTGGATGTTTATATTCTTGTGTGTGATATGGAAATCACACCCCTTCTCAAAAGCAGTACAGTTCTCTCACCAAATAGTATTAGATATGGGTCTTATAAACAAAGTTAACCCAAGAAGTCTAAATCCATGTTGGGCACTAGCACTGAAAGTAAAAATCTATTTTTATTCCCTCTGTAATATATATTTATTTATGTCTGCCACCCCATCTCTGATGGTGGCACACAGTATGATCACTTTAAGAGAGGGCCACATGGATTATACTACGTTATCCTCATAATATTATCCACACAGGCACCATAATATATATATTACATATTCAGAAGGACATTACGTGGGTTGTTTATTTAAATTTGTCAGGCAGGCAGGCTTTTTGGGGCACAACTTGGATTTTTCAAGGGAAAAAAATATCAAATTTTTTGAGCTTTATTATACCCCGATGCTGCCCAAATCCTTAAATCTGCCATCTCAGAACTGTTGGGGGCAGATTTATCAAGAGTCGAATTTCGATGTGTAAAAAACTTCGAAATTTGACAATCGAATGGTATTACTTCGATATTCGAAGTCTAAGTTTTTTTAATTGAATTTGGCCATATTCGGTCGAAGTAAAATCGTTCGAACATACAATGAAATCCTTCGGAATCAAACGATTTGATCGATCGAATGACTTTACTTCGACTTCTAAAAACTGTTGGCTATAGGTTCTAGGAGATCCCCCATAGGCTAACATAGCAATTCGGCAGGTTTAAGGTGGCGAAGTGTCGAAGTCTAACTTTTTAAAGAGACAGTACTTCGATTTTCAAAGTCGAACTTTTTTACTTCAAATCAAAGCCGAATTTAGGCCTATTCGATGGTTGAAGTACCCAAAAATTTGTTTGAAATTGAAAGTTTTTAAATTCGAAAATTCACTTCGACCCTTAGTAAATGTGCCCCTTGATGTTTTAGTAAATAACCCCCTAAATATGTTAGTATTGTTCAGTTGTTTAAAAAGTACCCTTGCTGTAAAGTGTGACAAGTTGCACAGCTTGAGCAACTTCACTTTATCCAACCAAGTCTATATTGACGTTTTTTATAACAATGTTGAAGGACTGTAACAACCAAAATATCATCCATAATATTTTAAGTGACTTTAATGTAACTGCTATTAAAAGCAGTATTGGTCTGGCTGTTTATATTCTCTGTATTTCTGACTCCTGAAACAATGTAGCGGAAGCCATTTGATTAATGGACCTGGAGGAGAACTGACTTCTATTGTTTAAAGAGTCAGAACCAGAAAATAGAAATGGACAGAAATTCTGCTTTTGCAGTTACATTTTCAAATAGTGTTAAAACCATTTTAAATTCATGTATATTGGAAAGTGGCTGAGAATTATTACACTTTCTTTTATTATGCAGAAAACTATTTGGGTGCACCTTTCCCCTGATTAACTCACAAAATGACACCTGAAAAATTACAAAGCCCCTTCTAAAACGTATAAAGAAAATCAAGTCTCACTATAATTCTATTATATATTCACTTCTGCATCCTTGTGCTTTTTATATGGGAACAGAACTTCTTGATGACATACATATTCCAGTCTCTCTCTAACTGAATATATAAATTGTATATAGATTTAAACAGTACTATTCAGATTGGCAGAGACATAACTATCACCCCACTCATAGTGCTGCTTTACACACACACATACACAATATGTAAAGCAGCACTATGAGTGTGGTGATAGTTACGTCACTCTGGCAATCTGAATAGTACTGTTTATACTATGAGTATAAAATTGTATATATATTCAGCATTTTGAATGTTATATACATAACTGTGTACCTGCTTGACTATTCTATCTGTACATCTCAAGCAACCCCTACATTTTTGCTTTACTGTAATTTAAAAATAAAAAGCTCCAGCACCTAAGGCTATGCAGAAAAGTCTTAAAAAGCAGAGTCTGCAGGAGCAAGACAGCACTGTCCTTACTGCCTGCCATAGTTCATGTAGTAAGTAAATGGTTCCTATGTGGCCTCCATCCAACCAGCCACCAATGTTCCTCTCCGCTCATCCCTAATGAATACAGCATTTATGGACGCAGGCAGCCATGTATTAATGGGAAAATATACAGCAATTTTTTTTAAAGTGCAGTGCTGGATGTGGTGGATTGCACACATTTTTTTTTACACATTATACCCTGTGCTGCACTTTATAAACAATACGTTACTCAACAGGACAACAGGTTATAACTTCTCTAGATGTCAGGAATGCAGCAGATTGTAGATTGGTTCCCCCAATGTTGACAACTAGGCAACCAAAAACTACTATATACTTGTACTGTAAAATAAGCAGGCATAGTGTCCAGTTGTGCAAGAAAGTTAAGTTAGTCAGGACCTTGAAACTGTATTCAGGAAACATGTAACTGATGGAATTAGGGGCTTCTTTGAAAAAGGTAGCATAAACTCACATCTGGTTCCACCTACACCTACTGAGCCTCATGTCTCTATAAAGGTAAGATAGATCAGTTCCAAGAGACAATTCATATTTTTCTATATTTCCCATGTCTGATACAATATAATGTGCCATTTTCTCCAAATTGGAGGGTTTATTGTAACAAGCATTCTTGTCTTCCTATTCTGTCAGTGGCTCAGTTAACAACAGCAGAAAAACTTGCAGCATCCCTAAATGTAATCTTTAATGTTTTACAAATCCGAATGTATGATCTGTCAGTGACACAGCAGTACGCAGCAATACAACAATCCTGCCTTTGAAAGAACACGTAGCATTCAAACCCTGTAAAAAAAATTTAGTACCGCACTGGGTTGCTGACAGCAATTCATGTTGTCCGTTTTGTTTCCTGTTTATTATAGCTGAAAGCTCACAGTATCATTTTCACTCTGGAAATCAGTTGACATCAAATAAACATCCATCCAATTGGCGAGAACAAAACATTTTAATTTATACTACAGTTAATACCCAGGAGAAAGCCATGGGTATCTGATATTTTTATATTTTGTGCAGATAGTTATTAGCTCTCATTTATAATTATGTGTCAGGTAAAGGCATCGCTTGGAACATTATGATTATGTTACAGTCACTGCTCACCTGGGGAATAGCATTTCTTTTTCTTAAAGAGATATCAAATTGAATTAATGTTCTACTTATTTTGTTAAAATACAATGGTTTCTTGTGACTTTTTAAAATCTAAGGTGAATTACATGCAAACGAATAAAGATTTAAAGCAGGAAAAATATGTTGGTTTTCCTGAGATGTTTCCATTGCACCTGCAAACCCCTCTATTATTGGGAGCATACTGTATAGATATTATATTCCATTTTATTCCAGGAACACTTCTTCCTGTTACAGTTAGAGCTGCATTGTTTCCTGTCAGGTAATCTCTGGGGGAGCATTACAAAATGATGGCTCAAGGTAAAATATTTAAAAGGGCATTTTAATAATATGTATATACCAATATGCTTGAAACAATGTGGCCAACCATGGGCCACCATGTCATAGCCCCGCTCCTGATATCACTCCCCTGTACGGAACGTCTATCAAGATGGCAACCTTACGAGACACTCTGCTCATTTGTGTGCAAAGCTGAAGGAATGTTGGTTAAATTTTGATTTTCATGGAAACTCTGTAGGCTAAAACGCTCCAACTAGGTTTTCAAAAGGTTCTAAACCGTCTGTTAGACTATACAAAGATGTCCTGAAGATGACCAAAATGTAACTTCTGGCACCAGAGACCACCTATGAAGATCAGTCAACTTCCTGTTATATTACTTAAGTAATTTTAGCTTTGTGAGACTATTCTGTAATCAAACATCAGAAGGGCGGACATTCATTATCAATTTATCCTGCCTATATTATTCTGATTTGCAACAATAATCTAAAACAATTTAAAGCTTTCTTAGATCTTTCATAAAGTATTCTTGGAGTCTAGATTCTTTGTGTAATCATATATATTTAAGGTTTAAAAAACAATCACCAGCAAATGTTCCATAGCCTTAGCGTTTAGATTAAAAAGAGGACTCAAGAGAAAACGGAGGAAGATAAGACTATAAGCTTCTTCTGTTTCCATGTGTAAAAAGCCTTTACATTTAATCTTAAAGGAGAAGGAAAGGTACCAAACCAGTTTATTGTTAATAGATTAGCAATAAACTGGTAAAATAGTGCAAGCTATAACACTATTTATTCTGTAGAATGCTTTACCATACACGAGTAACATCTCTAGAAACTCTCTTGGTTTGTTTAGGATAGCAGCTGCCATATTCACTTGGTGTGACATCACTTCCTGCCTGCATTTCCCTGCTCTGTCATAGCTCTGGGCTCAGATTACAGCAGGGAGGGGAGGAGAGAGGGGAAGAGGAGCAAACTGAGCATGCTCAAGCTCTGCCCTGGAGGTTTAAGATGATAACAGGAAGTCTGATACAGAAGCCCATGTGTACACAATAGAAGGAAATAAATGTTTATTTTGACAGAGGATTCAAAGCAACATTACTTTGAGGGTTTACTTGTGTATTTATATAGACCTTTATGATAAAGCTTACTTCGTTTTAGCCTTTCCTTCTCCTTTAATTGTAAAGATTGTATTTCTTTATATGGCACAACAGCTGTATGCAGTGGTTTATAAGGTATAAACACAAAGAGGGGTACAGTTAATATAAATGAAACTATCCAAAATCTGTTAAGGGAAACCCCCTATGACTCAAGAGAAATTCCTGAGTTGGGGGAGATAATGACTACAGGCAAGAGGGGTCCAAAGGGGGACTAGGAAAAGGCTTCACAAAGACGGGAGCCAGATGAAGCAGCCAAAGGTCTGGACAGAGCAGTGTAGACTAAATTAGAGCAGGGCAGGAAATGCATCTGGGATATCTGAGAGTCAAGGAAGCACAGTACAGGCAGGTTACAGGATACTACAACAAGTGGGAGAGGCTAGGATTCTCAGAAAAGGTAAGGATTCTTGGGAACAGGAGTTACAGAGCTAGAGCTAGACAGCTTTAGTGCTCAGACCAAGGAACAGTGATAAAGAAAGACCACTAAAATGTGCTAAAGGGCTGATTTGGTTAAAACTTAACCTTGTCACAAGTGTGAATATTTTTAAATGTAAAAAAGGTTAGGGCTAAATCAATTGCCTTTTTCCCTTGACTCTATTTTTTCCTGCAATTTCTAAATCATTTTACAGCAAGTCATAATACACTTGCGGGACATTACCATACAAGTGAATGGGGGGGATTCTGAGCATTTTATTATTGCCCACCCATGGAGCTAATACAGTTAACAAAACTCTTGGTATGTGCTATCATACTTACAGACTGGTGAACATCTGGGCAGACTTTTACTTCATTAATTAATTCACATTGAAAAGAGCCTGGCTAAGGGCAAGGAACACTACTAGACTCTGTTGGTTAAATTCATCCAAAGAACAGGTCTGGTTTTTAATTTTTGGGGGTAAGAGAAAGGATTTTCTAGAAAGCACAGACATCAGCTAGAAATAATTCTAGCAACATATATATTTATAAAATGGTGTAACAGATTGGTGAGAGACATTATAACATTCATAATTTAAGTATGTAACCTCACATACTTCAGGAGGGACTTGTTCATGGGACTGAATAGAAGAAAGCCTAAATTAAAATACAATAATCCAGCAACTAAAAGTTATAAATAAATATTACAAAATATAGCCTCATAATTTAAGATGTGTCCACCTAAAAACAGTTAAATAAAATCAAATTGCATTTCTTTTATTATGCAAAATAAAATATATATATATTTTATGATGGGCATTCTTTTAAACTTCTTTCTGGTTGACAGGCTTAACGTTTATTTTTATGAGAAAATGTAATCTAAACATTTTTTGTGAGAACGGACAAAAATAAAAAGTCATTGCATTAGTAACTGGCATTGTATTATACTTTAAGTATAAGAAAAGCCTAAGAATAAAGCACAGTAGCAGCTGCATTCTCTAAGACATCCACCATTTACTGGGCTTTCTGAAGGCAAAATTCATCTGGACTAATCTGAAGTCTTTTGGGTTCAGTTTAATAACTTGCAAACCATAAAATAAGAAGCTGTGCAGTGAGTTTTCAGCCCTGACCACATGATCACTGCCTTAATAACGGTGTATTTTGCCATGGTCCACCAGGACACGAGTGACTTTTTTGTTGCGACTGAAGCTGAAGTTCTCCTGCATTATAATGCTTTACAGTCCCATTGGCTGTTGTAGAATATTGTGCCATTATTGTGTAGTGAAAACAACTCTTCCTTTAGATGAGAGCGCAGAAGTATAAGATTGGTTTTGAGAAGTCATCTGGGAGCTCACTTCAAAGGAGACACCTAAGCAACAGGGAATTTCTTCTACTTAAGAATATTATGTATTAAGAACAGCCTCATTCCACATTGTTAGCACTTGTTTGTGTTTGAACCGTCAGTGTATATTTGAACTTTATTTAATCTTTCCATACTGTGTACATTCAACTGTTTTGTTCTCTCAAGCATACAGTATAATATTTCATTCCCTTCTTTAACCTCATTCAAGTGCAAGATATTTATAACAGTTTGTAATTAATATATTTGTTCATTCTGCAATAATTGCCATATTAGGGTAATTATTTTGTCATTACTTTATAGCTCATACTATAATTATTACCAAATGTAAGGCAATGGAAAAGACATGGTCTTAGTTACAAATGACCAGTTCCAAATGTATATTACAGGCATTTGTCACAGGATAACTTTTGATTATTTATAACAAAGGAAGTCACCATTGATCCATGGAAGAACACACTGTTCCTGAAGGCATTAAAGGACAATTTAAATAGCTTGGAATCTTTCTTCTCAAACATTGCATATACAGACTGACCAAATAATGCGTTAGCTATATGTAGGGGCCCATAGGGGTTAATCTCCCCATATGGCTTTAAGGCCCTACCCTTTTCTCAGTAACCAGGCAAAATCCTATGTAGCTCAGTGTTATTGGCTAAAGCTGGCCATAGATGTTGAGATTTTTAAAAGATCAGATCCTGATCGTGAGACCACGATCTTCTCAGAACGATCGTACGATCGTACAAATTTACCATCAACTAAAAAGACCAATTTACCAGGAAAACAAAGGGGAGCTGCCTGCTTGGCCCTGCAAACATAGATAGATTGCACTGGGACCGACAAAGATTTTTTGACCTGGCCGATCAATTTCCCGACAGATGTCGGACGAAAAATCGTAAGATGTGCGATCGTTCGAATACCACTAACCGCACGATAATTTCGAAGGATTGGTCGGGCTTCCCTAAAATCGGTCGTTCGGCAAGAAGAATCGTCGCGTCTATGGGGAGCTTAAGAGGTGTAATGGCAACTTCCTGCCACACTGCACTATAATGTGTGTAAGATGTGGCCTCTTTCTCTGTGGCTGCTGGATGCTGATCCAGCTGGGTGTGCCCAGGGGAGCCTGGGTAAAGTAAGGCCCAGAGAAGCAAATGTTCTTGAAAGAAGTTGGGGACCAGAAAACCCCGTGAATGAGGTTTGACTACAGTAGGGAAGACTTGTAATAGCCTCTTTAGGAGAGAAAGGTATATAGGGTAAAGAGAAAGAGCAGTTGAAGCTCCAACAAGGATTTGCAGAAGGTAGTAGCTTCCCAGAGGCTCTGTGTGTTGCCTCCAGTGCAGGGACCTCAGTGAAGAGGGTGTTAGGTTAGCTGTCAGCTTCCTGAACAGTGCACTGGATGGGAATGGCGTACTGAATACTGCTATTTGGCTATTACCTGATATGACTGTGTGTCATGTGCTAATACCTCATCTGTTTACGTGAGTAAACCTGGGAATATTGTCATTCGGACTAATAAACAGTTTCTTGTTTGCATCATAACAACCTCCTGGCGCCCAATCATTTTGTATGTTTTGTATGCACGGTAGCCTGAGTGTTGTAGTTGCACTACAACTTAAAGTGATAGCTTACACTTAGCGAAGGCCCTGATCCTGAAGTGTGAGTCCAATGTAACCCATGCTTCTACCTTAGCTGGACATTTAACTATCTGAGGTCTGGATAGCCCAGCTTTACATATATAATAATGAACTAGCTTATCAGTAGGTATTAGTATGATGTAGTGACATCCACTTAATATGGTAGGCCCAGTATTAATTTACATCTTTACTTAAAGGGGAACTACACCCAAAGACAAAAATTTGTCAGAGTAAAAAAAAATGAAATCTCAGAAATATAATTACCTTACAACATTTGTTTTAATGAAATGTACTTAATTAGCAGCTGTTTGAATTCCCAGCATTGCCAGCCCTAATGATGTGCTATACCCCAGTATTGTTACAATAGCTGGCTTCCCTTGCCTCCTCTATTTTTCAGAATCTCTTGCCCCACCTTTCGTTATCACGGGCCTGAGAAGATGGTTACTGCAATAGGAAATACCTGAAGAGAAAAAACAGTGCTCAGTTCAAATGGGTCACTAAACCTCTCCCTGTAAGAGTTTAGATTCCTCTCTGCATTCAGTGAGTAGCTGTGACACTAGGGCATAGGGCGCCCCTGGGCCAAGACCACTCATCAGCCCCCTTCGTGCCTCCCCCCCTTTCATATGCCACCCCTAAAATTATGCCACCCTAGGCCCAGGACTTTGTGGTGCATCTAAAAATACAGGTCTGTGTGACACAAGTCTTATGTAATAGTGATCTTACATTTGCTACTTGTCTAGTGACCTATATTAACCAATTACATGGTTTAATTGGAAAACAAACATCTGATTGGTTGCTATGGGTTACTAGATGTAAACTTAAGACTTTTAATTATATTACCCTGGAAGTGTCTTTTGCCCATCAACAGAAAGGCCACCTCGCTGAGTAAAATAATGCCATAAAACCAAGATCCAGCTTTGGTATTACAATGTATTCTCGCCAAACCAGAAAGATGGATATGTCAAGTACTGCAGTCAGTGTATAATTGTAGTAATGGAGAAAAAAGAAGATGCACTCATCCAATTAGATGCGGTGTGCACACGGTACCATATTATACTGTTGCGGAGTACAATAATAATGTATTTTTATTTACTTTATTTATAATTATAGTAAGAACTTGGGGTTGGCCTTAATCAAAATGGCAAGGACAGAGATTTTGTTTTATACACAAACCCCCCATATGTAATAAAATCACAAAGTTTGGCTAGGTGCAGTAACCCATATCATATTTGCTTTTAGGTTACCTGGAAATACTATTTGTTAATTGGTTGTTATTGGGTTGCATCTGTTGCAAACTTTACACCTTATAATGGGAGGAATCGTTATTGCCAACAGGTCTGTCCCTTCCAACCCAGACATTATCATCATCATCATTTATTTATTTATATAGCACCAGCAAGCAATGCAGTGCTTTACAATTCCAACCAGCTTCTGCTCCATCACCTCCACTATTAGGGTAAGGCCACACGAGGAGATTCGGGGAGATTTAAAGCACTGCGTATCTTGACAGCGCTATATAAATAAATGATGATGATGATAAATGATGATGATGATGAAGATTTTGTCACCTGGCGACTAATCGCCTCGTATTTTCCGCGACTTTCTCCCCGAACTGCCTCAGCATTTTTCCCCATAGGCTACAATGCAAAGTTGCCTGCGCTAATGCACACGCGGCGATGCGTTTTCAATAGTCACCCAAAGTTTCCTCAGTAGTTGCATTGTAGCCTATGGGGAAAAAAACAGAGGCGATTAGTCGCCAGGCGACAAAAACTCCCTGAATCTCCTAGTGTGGACTAGCCTGTATGCTATACTCATAGTATTTATTGAGTGGGAAAGAGAGGCTAGGATTTATATGTGAAACTGTGTCGGGCTAGAGTTATATGTAAAGACAAATTAACTTGACTCTTGAATGATCAGTCTGCAGTGAGTTATTTTTGTGTCTTAAGGGAGATGCAGTATTCTTTAGTTAGAGGAGATGAGTCATTAGTAGTCATTGTTATTAGTGATTAGTTGATCAAAGCCTGTATTGTTTATTTTGGCATTCTGGCATATCTAACAGAAAACGTGTATGCTTGCACGGCCACGATGCAGCTTTTGTTAGATGTACTTTTCAGGTTCCACATAATGAAGTGCATGACAATCAAACACTTCAGATTCTTCATATGATGCCACGTTTAATTGAGCAGTGATCTTTAGTACTATTCAGTCAAAAGCTGTTAAAAACATTGCTGGTTTTCTCCAAGTGCTATAGTGTGTGAATGTAGTGAAGCAATCTTTCAGTAGCTGCCTTCTGGGAGCTTCTTTGAAGGCACTGAGTTTCAGATCTGCCATGCAAGATCTGTGTAACTTTTACCTATTGCTGACAAGTGTATTGACTAAAGCTTTGAGGGTGGAAATGATAAATCTAGCTTGTTGGACAAAAATACAAACCGGGTTCCATGAGCAAAACAAACATCATCCATTTAAATTTCATTGGAACACAAAACAGATTTTTTAAGAACAAAATGTAGAAATATGATCTGCAGATAGAAGCAAAAAAAGTATTTTTGTTAGTTCTACTAGTTAGTGATATTTAAATTGCCTTTTGGTGACATCTGGGTATGAATAAATCAGTTATGTACCTCTTCTTAGCTGTTACCATTGTAGCATTAACCTTGCTGAGACAATAAGCACTCAGCACTTTAACCATCAAGTAACCAGTTTCTATAGCAACAGTATATGCATTTTTAGTATATAATTTTAGTATATATCCCAACATGAATAATGTTTCACTGTCTTACTACTTTACAGTTCTTTTCAACTGTTGATTTGTGGTTGTTTTACAATTAAAAATAGTTGACACCATTATAGACTGGTTAGCATAATTGCTAAGAGACCTCAAACCTGAAAATCAGATTTTATATGTGTTGGGATATTATAATATCAGGGGGGGGGGTATAAATGCCGCATAAAGCATTCACAGTAGTCTGCAAACTAGATCCCATTATCAACATATTGTCTGTATTGAAAACAGAAATAATTACTGTTATCAAGCAGGGAGAGCTTTTTTAATACATTGATAGTTCAGATAAGGGAACAGACAGACAATATATATATATATATATATATATATATATATATATATATATATATATACAGTTACAAAGGACACATTTTAAAGGACAAGGAAAGCCTATACACTGGTGTCAAAATATTAGGCAGCCCTTAGCGTTATCAATCTCCTTTTCAGAAAAAACTACACCAGTTTTACTCTACTGCACATGAATAGATATGAATCTGTAGTGATACCTGGAACACTAGGAAAAATGAATGTAAAATGCCAGTGCAGCTCAGAGCCAGTGCAGTTTTCACTGAAATGGAGCACAGGCCCTTGGAAAAAAAACTAGGTATTTAAGTAGTGGGCGTCCATTTTGGCACCTGCCAGTGAAAAAGGCTTTCCTTGTCCTTTCAGATAAACAGTAAAGAAGGAGAAATCTTTGACCTGAAGACGTGGGTAATTTACATACATAAACTGAAGGACCCACGCAGTTGGGTCATTGGCTTATAAGTGCCAAGAATGAAGAATCTCTGCTAGTGGTGATATGTGAGGAGGAATTCAGGTATTGAATTCCGGGGGTAAGGAACAGCAAGAAGAGAGGGTTAAAACATTAGATGGCAGTGGATGTGAGTGTTGTGAAAAGGTGGATCCTATGGGAGGAAAAGAGGTGATCACCAGGGTCGTAGAGAGACAAACGTGAAGAGCTATAGAGCATTAAAAGGAAGCACAAAAAAGACCAAACATATTGCATACTGTTGGAGCAGAGAAGGGTTACTTGAGGACCTTATGAGCCAAATGATAAAACAATTAAATACTCTCAAAAAGTTAATAGGATTTCAGCATGTTGATAAAAAGGACTGTAAGTAAGCTAGTAGTATCATTCAAACGTGAAACTTTACATTAGGTTGGAGATAAAAATCAACAAACTCAGTCAAGTAAGATTATCATTATCATGAAATTATGGGACATCCATTTGTCCCATAGTGATGAGTGATTTGCATATATTTAGAAGATAAAAATACAAAGCAGTGTGTGGATTGGGATTATATACGTATGGCAAGGTGTTTTTGACAGTAATCCCTTGGTAAGGAATTGATTCAGAATATTGAGGATTTATTTATTTTATTTAATGGTCTGGCAACAAATTCAAAACATAAAATGTGTACCCATTAATTTATCAAATGCTTATTAATGTGCATGTGCACAAAGATGTATCTAGGAAGACTAAAGAGGTATATTGTATTACTTTAAATGGCTTTCTAATACAACAAATGTCATACAAATGCCTTTGCACATTATTGTCAGAGAAAATATATGTTTATGTATCTCTTTGTATCCCATTTTAATTAAAAAAAAACCTTTATCTGGAAAAGCCAAGAACTCAAGCATTCTTGCTTATATATCTCATGCATATATATTATTATGAAGTTGTATTTAATATTTAGATATTGTTACTAGATATAGCTTTTAAAGGAGAACTAAATCCTAAAGATTAATATGGCTATAAATAACACATTTTATATACTGAATTTATTGTTTCAGAGTAAAGTTCCAGATTCTCAATAGCAGCAATAATCCAGGATTTCAAACTTGTCATCTTGGAAAGTGTCTGAGACACTCACATGCTCAGTGGGCTCTGAGCATCTGTTGAGAAGCTAAATATAGGGGTCGTCGCAAATCATCAAGCAGAATATGAGGTTGGTTTGTAATATAAATTAATGCTACAAGGCTGATTATTAAATTATGATGCTATTTGCACTCATTTTTGTGCTGTCATGTAATAATTATCTGTATTAATTACTAATCAGCCTTATATTGTGCCATTTCTATTCTATGATTACTGTATATTGTGAGTCGGCCCCTAACCTCACTAAGCAACTGCAGCACAGAGCATGTGCAATGAATTAACAGAAAAGAAGTTGGGGAGCTACTGGGACATCTTTGGAGGCACAGATCTTACTGCTAAATGGCTGTGGTTGCCTTGGGCTGGTATAGAAGCACAAAACATAATGTACAAAATTTCTAGTCTACTTCTTTAATTAGGCTTTAGTTCTCCTTTAAGCTCTTGCATTACTGTATCAGTTTGTCTGTATGTAAATGACGTACCCTTATGTATAGTGCTGCAGAATATGTTGGCCTTTATTAGTAAGCATAATAATATGTTGTAGTTTTTGTCCTTGTTACTAATGAAGCTGAACTGAAAAACAGAATTCAGAACTTTACTTACACTAACAGCTGTTCTCTATTAAATAAGTTTAGTCAATTAAGAAAGACAAACACAAAGAATTTCAGATAAATTACATGCATTCATCAGACTTATAAGTCACAGTTAGCTGAGTGTATTGATAGGCTCCTTATACAAATGTTAACATGATTTGTGACTTAATGATAAAACCAATTGGAGGGAAGCTATTGGCAGGTAAGTAGACAATTAATCATTACTGTACACACTTCTTAATCAAACATTTAAATCTTCACTACAGTCATTAATACAGTACAATAAAAAAGAGAAATGTAGCTTTGTAAGGAAATCGAATAAAGTGGTCCTGTTATAAATTGCTGTGTCACAGGTTTGTTCTGTTAATTAGAAGATATATGCCACCTGCCAGGTTCGGCAAAGTAAAAGGTTCCTGCACTTGTATTTTATTGAAATCTTGCATAGTTTTGCTCACAGTATCAGTCAGGAATAAAGTAGCTTCAGTTATTTTACAAAAGTGCTGTGTGTTTCTGCACAATTTACCAAGGATAAAGAGTGTACTTAGGGCACAGTTAAGACAAAAACTTGCCTGTATCTCATGTACTGCATTTACAGTGTTATGAAGTATGTTCAGCAATGGTTTATCTTGCTGCCTTCAATTAGGGCATCTCTAGCCAGAAATTATTTTTGAATACATTTACGTTCATACTTTAAGGTGTATGACTACTGACCAAGAGCCTGAGTAACTGAGGAATGTTAATTAATGATAAATAAAATAAAAGATAACTGATATCACGCTGTGAATCTTAATTAAATGTAATCTTTATTAAGTCTTATATAGTTTGTGGTTTATTTATTTATTCCTCCAATTCATGTCAATACAATGCACACGTGTGTATGTGTGTGAGAAGCTCTATTTAAATACAACATAATAATTATAAATTGTGAAATAGCTCAGATGAAGACATTCTGCAGACAAGGTAGGTGCACCATGTTCCCAAATCAGAGGGCAACATGGTTCACAGTTATCACCTGACACATTCATTAGATAAAGGGTGCTTTTGGTTTAAAAACACATCATAGTAATATAAGGATTTTTGCAACAAATATCCACCTGTGGTTGCTCTCCCCACAGCAATTACTTTTGTCTGACATGTGGTTATGGTGACATGTTTACAAAGGGATTTGGGTTTTTTGTATTAGTGGAGACTGTTGTTACAGAGACTCCAAAAAGACCAGATCAGTGTCAGTAGTGCCCATTGTGCTTACCACTATATGTAACCAAACTGATCAATTATCTGCCCTTCTGGCTGTTAGATTAAATTGTGAGATAGGCTTTATTGTAGGGGCTTAGGTAAGAGAAGATTAAAAAAGAAGGCCATCTCCCATAGAGTCCAAGGAATTTATTCTATTTTTATAAATTATTTTCTTTTCCTCTGTATTAAAACAGTGGCTTATACGTAATGGTAACTAGGTTGCAGAACTCCATATTAGTGCTAATCCTAATTGACAATCTTATTTGGTTTTAAATCATTTTTTAAGCTTTGGTGATCCAAGTTAAGGAAAACCCCTTTAACCATAAAAGTCCCAAGCATTCTGGATAATAAATTCCATACCTGTAAATAGATTTAAATTGTATTAATAACATGTAATATTGCAATGGTTTTCTTGTCCCCTCGGCTTTTAGAAATGTAGTAGTTAATGACATATCTACAGTACATTTCCTCAGGAATGTGATATGATCAAATATGCTTTGGTAACCGACAGTGGTGACTGCTGCACAGAAGCCAGTTGGAAATTATGTTTTTATATGCTTCACAAGAGGATTAGTCTCTTAGGAACCTCATTTTGCTAGATAAGAAAAATTGTCAAGGCTAAAGTTCACATTTGGACTAATGTCAATATTAATTGCAAATAGATGAAGCAAAGTGCTGGCCATATATACATGACTATAAATTACATCACCTTCTTGCCTATATCAAATATTGCTTTTCAAGCTTTCCATTGCCCTTCAGCCATTCTTTAACCTGAGCAACAGCTGTAATGTTAACTAGGGATGCACTGAATCCAGGATTCGGTTCAGGATTCGGACAGGATTCAGTCTTTTTCAGCAGGATTTGGATTCAGCCTTTTTATAAGCAAACATCTTATTGGTTGCTATGGTGGTAAGCCTCTTAAACTATAGGTTCAAAATATTGTGTGGTTTGGTGAATTGGCACAATAAATGAGGTAAGCCCCACTGAGCATCTACAAGTATTGAACGTTCTGTAAACTATAGACATCTATGCCTTGAAACCTTTTTGTTGCTTAGAGATCATAGCTGGCTATGAAACATAGAGAATGCAGTGAATAACTTTTTATATTCACTGTAAAAATGTATAAAATAAAAATTATCATTATGCCAAGAAATGATTCAATTATTGTTAAATCACAAAAGAATAAACAATACATTGTTAAGAATCAGAAGCGAGCAGATAACATAATGTTCTGAATAATACTTTCATCTTTGATTCAGCAGACTTACACCTGAATGCACTTACAGGAGTGTTCTGTTGTATTACTTACATGTTCAGCAGTTAATTGTTTTTTCCAAGACAGTAATAATCTGACAGCACGAGAGGTATGTATATGAATCCATAATTAAAGTAAGATTATGTTCATTGTCTCTGTACCTTCTTAATAATACTTTGGTCAAAAGTAAGTGATGAAACAGAGTGGTTCGTACTGAGATAAGCATAAGGCTTTATGGAAATCATTCCAGATGTCATGAAGCAATTAGCTGGATCGTGGGATTAACTATGGATTTTGTTGTTATATACTGTACTTATTATAAATCCACTGCATTTCCGTAACGCTTGGATGCCGGAGATCATAATAAGTCTGTTGTCTGAAATTAGTTGGAAGCATTTAGATTGCTCCCATGTCCTGTGTATGCAAATACGAATAAGAGTCTGTCAGACTCTTCCCAGGCACTTTATGTTAACTTGTTTTTATGTTATTATAATGTACCAAGACAATTAATAGCCTTGACATCAGGCTTAGAAAGTTGAAAGTTTTTATTTGAAACATATGTATATTTAATGAAAACTTTGGCGCTTCTTACAATAATGCCCATTATTGTATCATACATTCTTTTCATTGCTATCCTTTAATTAAACAAATGGCATTAAATTAGCTTTTAACCAGCTGTGTAATGCTTTCCGTAACTTATCAATGCTGTTGGTGCAGTGCAGTACCTTTTTTCTGCTCGGTCAAGCAAGGCAAAAATTTCTAAGATCTGAAGAATTAGATAACTCTTATTAGTTCTAGCTCTAGTTTATTTCTGTAATTCTATTGTGCTTTCATGTTATAGCTAGGTACACTGTCCAATAAAGCTTCAGTTAATTAACTATCACCTTGTTATACCCAGAAATACTGTAAATATATATATTAAAGTAGATGTTAATGTATAAATCTCATAGTTGTCATAGTGCTTGATATACAGTACACTCATTTTTTGGGGCAGGATGAGGCAAAAGAGTTCCTGTGTCTTTTTTACTTGTCTGTATCCAGAATGTTCCATATCTGATCTTTGAAATACTACTTCATATATTTAATGTAATAAAGTCCAAAGCAAAGAAATGGGGTTGGTGGTCTGTATAAAACAATGAAAGTTATATGTCCAATTCCTTCCTGGAATAAATGTTTTGCAGTCAATCTGCTGGAGTTCCTTTTCCTTTCAATCTTTGCTGTTTTATTTATTTAATGTAATAAAGCAAAATAATAATCGACATTGCCCCTTATATACATTCATTTCTTGTTTTTTTTAATATAAGAGCCATGTTGTGGAAGTCTTTTAGTTGAGACCTTTGGCTACCGCCTGTGAGGCAGAAACCTATCTAATGGCAGTGAGAATACTGAAGTGCATCAGGCAGAAACATTTTTTTTTACTTTTTTACTTGGGGGTTTATTTATTATCATTATAGTATGATAGTTGGTTGCTTAGTCAAACATTGCCGAGGGTTTTGGTTTTGTTTTCAATACATTCCAGCCCATAAAGTAATTATACAAATCCATTCTCCACTTATGCAATGTGCTACAGGGATTCAGCATTCCGGTAGGTATTCAGGCATAGCCCTGCTGCTGAACTGCATTAATACTTCAAAGCAAATAAAATCTGTAGCAATTTATATATTGGATTCCTCAAAGCAGACATACTGACAAAGTGACACTTTATCATCTTTAAAAAATGTGTTACATTGTTAAAACTTTCCTGAGCATCAAGGAAATGTTAAAACCCTGCCTCTGGAAAACATGCTTTTTCCCGTGGACCAACATTTTGGCTTTTGAACCTAGTATTGGAGCAACAGGTAAAATATGTTTTCAACAAAGAGTGTGTCTTGATACTTAGGGGCAGATTTTCACCAGCGTCAGCTTTGCACCCATCACACCACTTCGCCAGTCGCAAATGCGCTATGAAAACACTAATTCATTAAGATGCAAAGTTTCGTCCCGGGTGTCGAATGCTGGCGACTTTTCGCTAGCGTTACTTCGGCTGTGCGAGCATTTCATAGCGAAAATGTGCTAGCATTCATTTGTGCCTAGCAACACTTCACTAGTGATCTTACGCTTAGTTCAATTTACATCGGGCGGGAACTTTAAAGTTGTATGGAGGTCTTTATTATAAATGTTGCTGCAAATGGTTTAATTTACCGGCTTTTATTACACATGTCCAGGGAACCTTAATAAAGACTATAGAGTTAAGAAAAAAAAGAATAGAGAGTTAATATAATGCCCTACACATGAGCCCACTGTAAAATTTATGTTCCATATGTTATAAAATGTGTGGAGAAAACAGATTACCCAAAAGAGTAAGTTAGGACTTTTGCAGCCAATCCCGCTTAAAAAAAAGGAAAAGACGCCAGTGTTTTTTGACCTTTAATGCATTTATGGCACACAGGATATGATGTAAGTGACAGAAGATTTAACTGCTTTATAGCACTTCAGCTGGTCTGAGGTGGCAAAGGCAACTGTGGCGAAAGAGGTAACGTTCAGTAAAATCCTCATTTTAGTGAATTTGCAGAGAAACGTCTGTTTCCCAGAACGTTCTGTCTGCCGATAGAGTGCAAATGGCCGCTATCGACGGTCTGTTTCGCTAGCAAATTGGCACCTGTTAGTAAATTGGCGATGTCCCTGAGGCAGGGGCGATCCTGCCCAATTTGCCGCCCGAGGCGCCCTTCGTTTTTGCCGCCTCCCTATGGCACTCACCTTCACCATCAGACGGGTCCACGTTGCTAGTGCAGAGAGCACAATTGCGCTCTCTGCACTAGAAGAGCGGAATTTCGGCTCTTAGTTACCAGGAGCGGCATTTTTGGCGCCTCTGGCAACCAGGGGGGGCACTGCCATCTGATGCGAGTGCCTCAATTCGCCTCATTGGTGGAGCGCCCCTGCCCTGAGGGTGCTCACGCTAGCGAATTGTAGCTAGCTTTAACCACTTTGCTCCTTAGTAAATCTGCCCCATACTTTGAATACTCTGAAGACCAATGGTATGAATATTTGTTTGTCTTTCACATGTTTTTATGGTGAATGTTTATGGACGTTGGAGGGGTTTTTCTTTTTTTTTTTTTTGGTCATGTGGTAGGGAGTAAATCAGTTTTTAAAGAATGTTGGATTTGAGATTGAGGAATTAATTTTTTTGGATAAAAATGGTTAATGTATTAATTGCCCTATAGACTGCAGCATTGTGTTTATATAAGATAATACAGCAGCTTTATAACAGTGTCCATTATTGGAAATTAGAAGTCTTCATTATAAAAGCTACTTCTTTTAGGCCCAGGTCATACAATTGGCTTTCCAGAATGTTCATATATTGATATAATATCTTGCCATTTTTACCAACCTGCTGATACTAAGCGCTGCAAAAAGTATGTTTCTTTTCTGAGCATATATCTTGTGATTCACCGCATTCATTACCTGTTAAATATAGAGCTTGCTGTGGCAATATTTGACTATAAAAAAATATATAAAAATGTCAGTAAATTTGGCAAAGATTCCCTTTTTAGCAGCTGTCAGTGCAGAGCACAGGCAACTATAAAAATCAAGTTAGTGATTATATGCAAGGCCTACTGATCTTATTAACAGGTGAATGTCAATAAGGAAATTGCTAGCTTAATATGTCTAATATGTCTAACTGTGACATTTTAAGAGAAATAAATAAAACAAAATGACTATGAAGATTTTCATTCATCCAGGTCATAGTATATCTAGTATAGGTCAATCTAAAAACAACTGGACTTGCTGAGTAATCAATGAAGACGTTTCACTACTCATCCGAGCAGCTTCTTCAGTTCAACTGACTGGTGTGGGAAGTTCTCGGCATATAAACTCTTCCACTAATCCATTTACAATGACACATTGTAACTCTTCAAAGAGGTGACATCTGAAGAAACTCACAGAGGTGTTGATTCTGTGTAGTTGTGATAGGATTATCCAATGTGTCATGCAACTCCTAGATACAGGTGTTACTTGTGAGAGTTGCATGAATGGATGTGTGAAGTGTTCTGATTGGGCTTGGTTGCTGCTGTTTTGACAAACCTGCTGCTCCTTTGTCAAAACAGCAGCTACCAAGCCCAACAGGAACACCAATAGAAATAACCGCCCGGAGACACATAGTAGGCGAAACATAGTCATCCCATATGTAGCTGGAGTGTCAGAGAAACCAAGCCCAACAGGAACACCAATAGAAATAACCGCCCGGAGACACATAGTAGGCGAAACATAGTCATCCCATATGTAGCTGGAGTGTCAGAGAAACTCAGGAGGATTTTCAACAAACACCATGTCCCTGTGTTTTTCAAACCTAGCAACACACTGAGACAAAAACTGGTACACCCAAAGGATCAAACACCAAAAGAAAAACAAAGCAATGTGGTATTCGGAGTCCATTGTAGCGAGGATTGCACAGATCTATACATCGGGGAGACAAAACAACTGCTCTCCAAATGAATGGCTCAGCACAGGAGGGAGAACTCTACAGGGCAAAACTCAGCTGTCTTTCTACACTTAAAAGACAAGGGACACTCCTTTGAAGACAGCAAGGTCCAAATCTTAGATAAAGAAGACCGCTGGTTTGAACGAGGCGTGAAAGAGGCGATTCATGTCAAGGTGGAGAGACCATCTCTGAACAGAGGTGGGGGCCTTCGACACCACCTGTCTGCTACATACAATGCTGTTCTAACATCTGTACCCCGGCGGATTCAGAACACTTCACACATCCATTCATGCAACTCTCACAAGTAACACCTGTATCTAGGAGTTGCATGACACATTGGATAATCCTATCACAACTACACAGAATCAACACCTCTGTGAGTTTCTTCAGATGTCACCTCTTTGAAGAGTTACAATGTGTCATTGTAAATGGATTAGTGGAAGAGTTTATATGCCGAGAACTTCCCACACCAGTCAGTTGAACTGAAGAACGTCTTCATTGATTACTCAGCAAGTCCAGTTGTTTTTAGATTGACCTATACTAGATAAATAAAACAAAATGCAAATATAACTTTTATTTGTTGCAAGTTCATGTATCCAAATACATTTTTGTGTTCAATTTGGACAAATGGTTGAAGGGGGAATATTTTCATTGTCAGTATCACATATGTTTTTCACTGTTCAACTCAATGGGAATTTTCACTCAAATACTGGTTGAGAGAACCTTCCTTCCAGCATCACATGTGGTTTTGATTCTTCAGCTTCAATGTAAATTGTCCACTGTGATACAGGTTGAGGGAACTTTACTTTTTTTCTGAAGCTTATTTAGGAAGAATGTTGCCATCAAAACATTAAAATTACTCGGCTAGCTCAAATTTAGCATTACTTCCTTTCCAACGATGATCAACTTCCATTTGACAAAGCAAGAAATCCGACATGTCATGAAAATGCCACTAAAATAGTAGTATTTCAGTGATATCTTACTTTTCTACCATTTCTACTTCAATATCATACTGACAATACAGAATATTTTTGAAAATGCATTTATTCATAACCAGTGTCAACATAGATGGAAACAGCTGAAATGTATTCAAGTAGTCAATATTACTATTTTTCATATTTGTAGGCAGAAATACTGTCACTCATAAGATGTTTTCTAGAAATTCACAGGGCCGCATTTGTATTTGTGGCACACCTAGGCTGCTTGGTGTCTGCTCACTTCCCATTTCCCCCTTAAATGCACACGCACTTTCTATTCTGCCATCTCTGCGGCTTTGTGTGCAGGAGATTAGAAGAACTATCAAAACTTAATTTTTCTTAGGCCCAGAAATGCAGGGGAGGTGGCCCTAGGCAATGGCATCTTCATCTTTATCATTCTATCGATAATAATTGATAACAGTTACTCTTTACAGCCATACACAACGTGGACTAGCCTGGCATTTCGACAATGAAAGCTACATGTGTATTAGAACAACTTAGAAACCCCACAACCCATTAGTAATTGTTAAATGTCTTCCTAGTACCAAAAGGAGTATGAGTATCTGGTGAAGTTTATATATTGTCATGGAAACCTGTCCAGAGAGTTTAGAGCCAAATCCAACTTAACCTATGCCCTAAGAGACAAGGGAAGAGTTAAATTGGTTAAATGAACAGTAACAGCAAAAAATTAAAGTATTTTAAAGTAATATCATGTACTGTTGCCCTGCACTGTTAAAATGGGTCTGTTTGCTTCAGAAACACTACTATAGTTTATATAAGCAGGCTCCTTTGTTGCAATGGCAGAAATTGAAAAAAGGCTATATGGCACAGATTTAAGGTACTACCTGGTTGTGTATATGCAATGTGTATATTTTGATATGAATGTATCAGAGTTATTCATTAGTCCATTCTGCTAGCTATTTGGGTTGTCCATTTGTAGTACTATTCAGCCAGGGCACAATTTGCAAAATAATTTCCATCCTCCATGCTTGATTTTCTACCAGGTTATCCAGTTTCCTCCAACACTTTGAAAACATACAGACAGGTTAACTGGTGTAATGCTAGTTAACAAGGAATCCCAGGGAGACAGCTGGTAAGTACCTTTCAGTGAACAAGGTCACCCCTGACAATCCTGGTCTTCACCAACGCCCTTTTGGGGTCAGGACCAACAGGGAACCTGGCAGAGTTTGGGGCAGGCAGCAAGGATCAGAGTTAGTAACCAGGCAAGAGTTGGAACAGCAAACACAAGCAAGGCTTAGGCAGGATCAGGGTCAGAAGGCAGGCCATAGTCAAAACCAGAATAGCACACACAAACAAGGCTTAGACAGGAACTGTATACACAGAAGCCAGCTTGGGCAAGGAGGGGTAAGGGAAGGAGCTATTTAAAGGACAGGGCACCAATGGAAGATGAATGGACGTGACAGGCAAAGACGTGAGCCAATGGTTGCAGAAGATGCACAATTAGGCATCATAATGGAAGAAGGCGCATGTTCCTTTTACGAGAATTAGCCAGACACATATGCACCAGAAGAGGGCGTGCTGGGAGCACCTTTCCCTGCACCTGCCAGTCAGTGTGTAAAGGTAAGAGTAGACAGGCAACCGTCTGAGTGGGTTACAACTGGCCTCTGATAAAATTGGCCCTAGTGTGATGTGGGTGAATGTGATAAGGACCATAGATAGTTTTACTGTTGCAGGGACTGATGTGAATGATTTATAACCTGTGTAAAGTATCTAGGGTGAAGTATGAAAGCACTATATAAATAAAAGATAATAATAAGCTTTTTCAGTGTGCTGAGGTTAGTATAAGTAATATTACTTAATATTATTACAATCTTGGGTATGGGTTAACTAGGCATATAAAGTTTCAAGTTTTATGTCATATAAATTGGTGAGATGGATTATGTTTAACTATTTTAAGCAGTCACACACTTTGATCTGTAAAAGCTATTTAGAAATGTTCCACTGGTTTATTATTGCTAGCATTATTGCCAGTAATTATGATTAACTCATTTGATAAAGCAAATGTAATGAGGTACGGTATGGCAAATGTGATTCCATACTTATGAAGCAGGAAAAAATGATTACAAAATGACCTGTTTTCATAGAAATTCTACACATATGGTTTACATTAGAAAATAAACATTCAGCAAGTTTTTTTTAATGAAAATATATCTTAAAAGTTAGTATTAACTTTTAATTGGAAAAACAGTTCATTAAATGAAGAAAGGAATTTCCCCCAAAAATATAGCTCTGCATTTCACAGGGTTGCCACTTGTATGGTTTTTCTTTATGCTGTCTTTCACTAAACCATCTGAAACCCAGACAAAAATCCTCCACCATTCTTACCCATGATGTCCTTTATGACACTGCTTCATGCCTAATGTCACAAGCCTGCCTCTGAAAGCCATCTTTGCACCCTGGCATATTTACAAATACAGGTGCACCAGTGCAGTTACTAGTGATGCATATTGTTTACCACCAGGAATTCACTTTATCTCCAGTGGGAAAGCATTTGGAGTAGATTAGTCACCTACAGAACAGATTTGTTACTGGTGACTAATCTCCTCATCAACCACTGCTTTAATGAAGAAGTTAAAAAAAACCTGTAGAGAATTGGAGAATGAACCTTTCACAACCATTTTAAATGACCATTCAGTCAATTCACTCTCCATGTGCAAATAACCCCACCAAGACCAAAAGACCCTAGATTAGAAAGCAAACATTTATGTGGCAATTTGTTACATTGTAAAAAGCAAGAATCTATGTCCAGCATGAAACCATGCTGATTGCTAACTATAATGACATTCCCCAGGAAATAATCTTGAATACAATCTCTCAACAAGCCTTCATATACAGTAACTTCCCACTACATATGTCAAACTAACAGGCCTATAATTGCCAGGCTAAGACCACAATCTCATTTTAAACAGTGGAATTGCATCATCTTTTCTTCAGTCCATTAGTACCGTACCAAACAGGAAGTCTGAGAAAATCATACTAATAATAATAATGGCCTGGCTAAACCCAAACAAAGCACTCTAAGTACTTGTGGGTGTATTCCATCCAACCTTGGAGCCTAGTTCACATTATTTCTATTTTAAATATTTGAACAACATGTGCTGTGTGACTGTCTGACAATTTCTTGGGGCTAGCCCTTCTCTAATGTACTGCAGCGTGAGTCCTGCAATAATGACTTATCTATTGTGTATACAAAGGGAAAATAGCGTTAAAGTACTTTTGCCAAAAGTGGGTGGACCAGTGTTTTCTCTAGGAGATGGTCTCATATTTTGGAGCTTTTTGCATAACAAGTTTCTGGATAATGAATCCTATGCTTGTAGTGTACTTTGCTCTGCATAGTATTTTGTAATACAGCATACCTATATTGCTTCCAGGCATTTTGGAACTTGGCAGTGAGTGTTGCAGGTGACGAATGTCCATTAGTTAGCAACTTCCTATTGGCAATTCATTGTGAACTAACCAGTTATCGTTGAAGGTAGAAAATCAGCCTGGCCTCCATATAACATAGTGTTTGGGTTGGACCAAGGGATCATGCAGGAATTCAACCACAATTTTTCTAAAATGGGTACAATTGCACATTGGCACAATTTTTTCAAGGTACTCGAATCGATATATGGTTCTGCACTTCTTCCACCTGTTTGCCAGTATGTCCATCCTACCTTTTCTACTGAATGGTGAGCCACTGCACCTATTGACACAGGGAAATCCTGGACCTAATTTCCACCCTGTACTTGGTAGGAGCCAGCTACAGTCAAATAACTATAATAATAATTAATGCTGTTGTAGATGCTGACCCCTTATCATTTCTTTATACGTTATATATATTTATATTAGTAAATATATTGCCACTAGTTCAAATATTGGGCCAGATTCAATTCAGTGTGAAAAAGGTTTATTGTGTGAAAAGTCATGGACGAGATTCATGCACTTTAATTTAGAAAAACGTATCTTTTTATAATGTGAAAACTCTGTTGAAATACGATTATGGGGGAAAAACTGGAAGTGAATTTGGCGAAAAGTTTTTTTCTCCTCGAATTGAGTTTTCACATGATAAACCAGGAGATTACTTTTTCTCACTGAATTGAATCTGGCCCATTGTGTGAATAGAAATAGTAATCAATAATTACAATTTATTAAAGAAAAAAAGGAAACAAACGTAATTCCCTGGTGTCAGGGAATAATGTAGTACATGCTAATAAAATAGCATGTCAATTAAGTAGTCTGGGAAACCATTCATTATTCAATTCAATATGTATAAAGCAGAAGAAATATGTATTCAAAGGATGTATTGTATATTTTTCAATAGACAATTTGCTCTCAGTTGTGCAGTAAAAAGGCATCATTTTAAATGTTAAAATGCAGTGGAAAGATGCCCATCACTGTTCACCTGTGCCAGCCTGGTCTGCCTGTGATTATAAGGACCATTGTATTTAAGAGTGGCATTTACTATTGTTTTTTTTGTTATCTTAAGCATTTATTACATAAGCTGATGCTGCATGACGTTTTTTGGTAGGAAAATTGGAAGAGGTCATTTTTTGCCTGGGTGAGGGAGACAACTGTAACTATAATTTTGAGAAGAATAAATGTGATATTCTTCTCTTCTGTGAATTAATTGATTGGTTGATCAACAAGGCTACCACCCACTTTTTATATCTAGGAAATACATGGCTTAAGGTTTTTTCAAAAAATGTTTAGGATATATTTAATCATGCTATAGTTTTCATCGTGGGCTATCAGTGGGGTTAGGGGTGTTTTAACAACGGTTACTAAACATGCAAAGACCAGTAATACCATAATGTGAAAACATTGTTTTAAATTTAAAGGTTATAACTATGTGTCCATCAACTGAAAACTACACATTTCTTGGCAGCAACATCCCTATGTAATATGAGGTTTTTATCCTATAGGTATTTATATATACACTTATACCTATATATGTTGCAGCCTATATATATGTTACAACCTTGTGGGAACTTGTATAGAATGACCTATGGTGAAAAGGTAGCTTATTTTTCTACCAATTTAGGGTAAAAGTACATTAAAGTGCATGAAAACCTTTTAATTTTTTTGGTGTAACAGAAAGGTGAATCAATAAGTCAATAAATTATTCAGACAGATCCACCTGGGCTTCTGATTGATCTACTCTGTCTGGGGTCCTGTGAGAATATCTTGATAATGGGCAGTCTTGTTGGGGACATGTCTGAGCCACATTGTCCCAGCAGGCATGTTATGCAATGTTTTTTTTTTATATTCTTAATTTTTCCTTTTACTGGTGTACAACAGCTAAAAAATAAAAGAATAACACCAGTTTACATTGCATATAACATTTTTGCTTTGACAACTTGTTGGTGCAACAAAAGAAAAAGAGAGAAAGAGAAAAAAGGGGAAGAAAGAGAAATTGGGTGAAAGACAGAAGGGTTAGAAGAGAAAGTATGTAGTCCATCCTTTTGTGTTTGTCATTTTGTTTGAGCGTTTCACTTTTTTCATTTTTGTTGATGCAAATTCTGCATGTTATCTGTTTTGATATCATCCCTTGTTTACAGGACTTCTAGTGTTATAGCTTGTTTATATTATGCTTTTTTTTTTGTTTTTTTTAATGAAGTGGAATATTCATTTTTATTTGATACTAGATATACAGATATGGTTACTAAATGATGACCAGTAGAGAAACAGAAAGACAGAATGATATAGAAAGAGAAACAAATTCAGTCAACAATCTTTAGATTCAGTCAACAATCTTGAATACTCTTATAATATAGTACAGTATTATGTTGTTGTTTTTTTAAACTGTGTATATATATATATATATATATATATAGAAATTGCACGTGGTGCCGGCACTCACAGGATTTGCATGAAAAATTCAAAACATGCGATATGTTGAAACTCAAGAAAAAAGGTTTATTAAATCCGACGTTTCGGTTCCCCACAGGAACCTTTCTCAAGGACAAAGGACAAAGGACAAAAAGGTTTTGTCCTTGAGAAAGGTTCCTGTGGGGAACCGAAACGTCGGATTTAATAAACCTTTTTTTCTTGAGTTTCAACATATCGCATGTTTTGAATTTTTCATGCAAATCCTGTGAGTGCCGGCACCACGTGCAATTTCTGTTTATTTTCTAACCAGAGCACCCAGGTATTTCTGTATATTTTAAGGTGTGCAGCTTGTACCCACCTTTCCCTATATATATATATATATATATATATATATATATATATATATATATATATATATATAAAAATTTGATCAATAGAAATCATTTAGTATGATGCTTCAAGGAAATCGTAAATCAAATCGTAATTAATTTACTATAGCAACACCAATTAAAGCAAATCTATTCTTAATTTGTTTTCCAACATCAATTCCATTGGTGTTACACCAGTTCTAGAGGGCATATTCAAGGGTCCCTTTAATTATCTCTCAATGGAAAGTCAAATCTCAGCTATGCCATGTTGCTGATATCCCTGTGATATCTTTTTTCCCTGTCATTCCTACAAGCAAATTGAGTAAACTCGAATCCTCTAATGACTCCCTTCAGGTAGCTCCCTGCACCCACGGAGTGGCACCATTTTGAAGGCATATATGAGAAAACAGAACTGCCCCTTTCCACCTCTTATTGTAGAACCAGCAGTGGCAAAGTTCTAGTATATTCAAAGTGATGGGGAACTCAACTAGGTTTTTTTTGTTTAATTCAAATGACCTTTATTACTTTTGTTTCTGTTGTTTTAATGTGACATACCTTCTTAGGAGGTTTTGATCATAACAGATATGAAGCTTGGATAATGTCTTTCAGACTTTTCCCATTCATCTAATGGTTACTCCCTTTTGAGAAATGGGAGTAGCAAAGTATACTAGGAAATAAATTGGCAGCATTGGCTGGATCATGAGCTCAACCAAAGGTTCATTAGGTTACAATAGTGTCAAACAGGCAAATAGGATATTCACCTTCAACCATATTAAAATAAAATGAACATGTTTAAAATTTGTGCTGACTCATATGTAAAACATGGATCATATATATTCAATAGGAACAGCAAGTCATTCTGTCCCTTTAATAATGATATAGTCATTGAGCACTTTGTTTACTTAACTACTACTTAGACTTTAGTTTATCCACAGATAAAATTAGCTAAACTCATAATGTTGGATTTTTAATGATTACAAGTAAATGTTTTATAAGGGTATGGGTATAGAACTGAATAAAATGCATTTTAAAATACAGTAGTTTCATATTTGCAGTAGACATAACATTTTTCACCATAAACACATTCAGTTAGAATGGCTTACAAATTATTTATTTTTCTGCAGATCTGCAGCAGTTTCGGTTGCTAGAGATTACCTTCTGGAAGGAGTAGTTGTATCAATGAAGAAGACCAATGTATCAGGAAATGGCATTACTAGCAGGGAAGGCAGAGTCAGACTTCACTTCCTTCAGAGTGAAAAGCTTGGAGAACTTTTGTGAAGTCCGTACAAGGAAAGGGGCGTTTTACAAAACAGCTAAACTTCTCCGTCCAGGTGAGGAGCGATATAATAGAGGGCAATTGGAAGACAGAACACGACATGTTATTATTAATGTAGGGGGCATCAAGTACAGGATTCCATGGACCACACTGGAAAACTGCCCTTTGACGCGACTTGGAAAGCTAAAAACCTGTAATAACTATGATGAAATAATGGACGTTTGTGATGATTATGATATCAATTGCAATGAGTTCTTCTTTGATCGCAACCCATGTGCCTTCAGGACTATAATGACTTTTCTGGCAGCTGGGAAACTGCGAATACTGCGGGAAATGTGTGCTCTGTCTTTCCAAGAAGAACTTATATACTGGGGAATCGAAGAAGAACAGCTGGAGTGGTGTTGCCTAAGAAAACTGAAGCAAAAAGAAGAGGAACTTGCCGAAGCCAAGATGTATGAAGGGGAATTTGGGATTTCAAAAGAGAATTCACAAAGTGCCTTGCAGGACAGTGGCCGTATGTCTCAGTGTATGAAGCATCTCAGGGACATGGTGGAGAACCCTCACTCAGGGATCCCGGGGAAGATATTTGCCTGCCTGTCAGTCTCATTTGTGGCCATCACAGCAGTCAGCCTGTGTATTAGCACCATGCCTGATTTTAGAGAAGAAGAGGACAGAGTAAGTATTTACTTTACTTCCATTAATGGTTTTAACTAAAGTCTTAGATGTATATGTAAAAGATTTATTAAATGTGGCTGAGTTCAGGGTGCTGATCATTACTATTTATATGACCATGCTTGAGATAATCAACACTCTTATTTTTTTAAGCAAAGCATAAATTTAAACACCCGATCTTGTGTGCTGCATTAAGGAAACTTGTGGAACTATCTATTCCCTTCATGTTTGGTGATTTCTCTCAGTAATGATGATGTAATTAAAAGCATAACAATATAAGTTAAATATATACATAAGGCCAGCAGGCACTCCTGCAGATAAAATCGCTGGGGTATTATAATCACTTTTTGTAATCATAGTAGCCTATAACAACCTGTCTGTTTGTAACAATTACTGATATTTTAAATCTGACATGTCAAATATTTAGTAATAATTAACATATCAATTTAACCCCATCCTCCTTTCTTAGAGGAATAATGTGAAAACAACAGCATACCCCATATACTATTTGCTAAAAAATTAATTTACATTAACTAAACAGAATGCAATTTAATACAAGCCATCTATATTTGACTCAGGTGGATCAATTGCTGCTTCAGAGCCCCAAGTTATGAACATTTCTTTGTACTGCTGCTTATCTATCTATATACACTCTCTTATAGGTAATATAAATAGAGTTTTTATTAGAAAGTTTGAAAGCTGTACTGGGAGTTCTGTTACCAGTAACTGGGATATCTCTGAGAGTTTATTGCTGAGGTACCATAAAACCAGGCCCGGAAAGGGCCAGCTTAGGGCGGCGGAATGCTGCCCAGCCGCATCCTTAGGAGCACTGGGGACTCAAAGCTTCCCAGTGCTTCTGTGCCTGAGAGAGCCACAGCCGGCACTAAGACCCTGTGGCCACGGCCGGGGGGTGCGACACGAGCGGAAGTGGCCGGTGCCGAGACCATGCTGCCTCGGGCACCACTTCATCAAATCCGGCCTGCATAAATATAGACATGCAGTGGACATGGGGCAAGATCTTGTGTCACAGTAGCACTAGAAAATGATATGTTGCATATACATTATCTGGCTTCAGTGTCCCTTTTTATTAAAAAGTCACATGTGTGTTAAAGGACATATAAACCCCCACAAAATTGCAATCAGTGAACAGCCTCTTTGAAATCTTTAGCTAACTGTTAAAAGGTTAACAATAAGGCTGCAGCAATCCCTGCATGCTCAGTTCTTCTCAGCTCAGATTATTAAACACACCCTCCACAGCCAATGCAGAAACATCATTGCTGCTTCCCATAGAAACTCTGCTCTAGCTGGCTGATCCAATTTTGTTCTCCTAACCACCTCTCCTGAGCTCAGCTTAAAGGAAAACTATACCCCCCCAAACAATGTAGGTCTCTATAAAAGGATATTGCATAAAACAGCTCATATGTAAAATCCTGCTTCATGTAAATAAACCATTTTCATAATAATATACTTTTCTAGTAGTATGTGCCATTGAGTAATCATAAATAGAAAATTGCCATTTTAAAAAATAAGGGCCGCCCCCTGGGATCGTAGGATTCACTGTACTCACAAACATACCAACAAACCATACATGTTAGGTCACATGAGCCAATTAACAGACAGAGTTGTGTCTTTTTTGGCCGCCAATTGAAAGCTGCTATTTGTTTTAGGAAAATGTGATGGCGCTGGCAAATGGAGGGGGTATATGCAGTACAAATGATGTGGCTTGGGCGGGTAAGATATGCCCAATTTATATACATGATAGGAAAATGTAGGCTTTATATGTCCTTTAAATCTATATTTAGAAATAACTAATATATTGTTCTGTTTGATATCAGTGCCACTGTAAATTATGAATGGAGACAAATTATTTGATTTTAAAAGTCATGTCTTAAAATATTTAGAGGCACTGGTATAGCACCAAACATCAGCATCATGCACTTATTTGGAGGGTTGATATTAATGTATATAGGCAAATTTACTAATGAATGGTAGAGTGCAAAGAGTACTGCAGTTTTCAGAGGTACTTCTGTCAGCACCACATTGATGAAAAGGGGGTAAAAATATGGAGTTTGCATGTGAATTTGCATGTAACTCATCAGAGATACCAGAAAGAGATACATATATATTCTATATGTTTAGTTTAGAGCACTACGGCTTAATGATTTAACATTGAGGTAATGGTGTAAATATGGCCAATTAACCTCAATGGGGTCAGTCACAAGGGGTAGTGTAAAAAGGCAGGAGGAAAATGACACATTTGTGCATATTTGATACTGGAGCTCTCCAGATTCTTATATTTGAAAGGCATCAGCAAACATAATTAGTTATATTTTCAAGGAAAAAAATCAATTTACCTTGAACAACAAGCTTATTAAATGTTGCCCTGGAGTCCTTCTCATTTATCTGCATGAGACTTTGAGAACAAGTTGCATAAAACAAGATTGGAATGAACTGTTCCCCAGAAAGGAATAAATACGACTTGCTTATTAGAAAAAGTACAGTGGGGCTTTCAACACATCATATAACAAAGTCTATGGATCAATTAAATTATGGAGTGAGAGAAATACTTTACAAGTGTCCATTAAAAGTCTGTCATGCATCTATATTTCCTTCATCTTTTAACTATTTGATACATATAATAATTTATAAGTAAAAAGGTAGAATTCACAGAGAGACCCAGCACACATCTAGCTCTGAGCACACAAAGGAGACTCCTTACTGTGAAAAAAGAGAATGGTATGTAAAACTCGAATGCGCAGCAGTGTGTATGTATAAAAATGAAAATCTAGGTTGAGTAATAAACCAAACACCTGTTAAACCCTTATAACCCTTGATTTTAACACTATGGATTGGCCTTGGTATAAGATGAAATATAATAGTTATCATTAGGGATGCACCGAATCCACTTTTTTGGATTCGGCCGAACCCCCGAATCCTTCGCTAAAGATTCGGCCGAATACCGAACCGAATCCGAACCCTAATTTGCATATGCAAATTAGGGGTGGGAAGGGGAAAACCGTTTTTACTTCCTTGTTTTCTGACAAAGTCACATGATTTCCCTCCCCGCCCCTAATTTGCATATGCAAATTAGGGTTCGGATTCGGTTCGGCTGGGCAGAAGGATTCGGCCGAATCCGAATCCTGCTGAAAAAGGCCGAATCCTGGCCGAATCCCGAACCGAATCCTGGATTCGGTGCATCCCTAGTTATCATGCTACCAATATTCAAATATACTGTATGTATTTGAGCATGTCTTGTACAGAACAAGCAGCTTAGAAAAACACAAGGAACACCTTACAGGAGGTTAAGGTGCAGTTTGAGGTAAAGTTATTATTAAGCGTCTCACAAATACCCATTTTCAATAGAAAAAAGTATTGCCATTGAATAAACAATGTATATACTGTACACTTTCTCTATTGTTTATGTAAAAGTGTGGCTCTATATCTTGAAGAAACAAATGGGGTGTAAAGACTGAACTGTGAAACATCTTGGACTCTCTAAGGACTGGATAAGGACTTTTTTTCATTTGAAATGAATAGTCACATGTTACATAGTTTGTGGACTTCATTGATCTCCACCCAGAACTACAACCCTCCCCCGTCCCTGTGTATTATTATGGGTCATGATCAGGCTTGAGACTACATTGCATACATTGCATTGTATTCATCTACTAATGGAGCCATTAAAGCACATTTTGAAGCACTAATACTGAAGTTGTCAAGAGTGAGTTTATTGTCATTTCATCCATATACGTTTGTACAGTACACAGTGAAACAAAACAACGTTCTTCTAGAACCATGGTGCTACACACAACATAGATGTACCGGACACAGACAAAAAGTGCAAGTGCAAAAATATGCAACTCCTGCAAGACAGGACAGCATAGTGCAGGGACAGGACAACACAGTGCACACTCAGCAGATGTAATATGTTAAGTAAATAATGCTAAATGTCAGACATGATGGGTGTATCATTGTGATATGAGAGTAGTAAGAACATGATAAAGTGCAGATGTGCTCATGGAGAAAAATTGTATCCAATAGCTATTTATTTATACAAAGGCATGCAAGGTCAGATGGACTGTGTGTGTGAGAGAGATGTGTCTGGTCCCTGAGTATTCAGGAGCCTTATGGCTTTGGGGAAGAAACTGTTACACAGTCTGGTAGTGAGGGCCCTAATGCTTCGGTACCCTTTTCCAGATGGCAGAAGTGTGAACAGTGAGTGTGAGGAGTGTGTTGGATCAGCCACAATGTTGGTGGCTTTACGGATGCAGAGAGTGATGTAAATGTCCGTGATGGAAGGAAGAGAGACACCAATGATCTTCGCTGCTGTCTTCACTATCCTCTGTAGGGTCTTGTGCTCTATGCTTTTCCCAGCCCAGACAGTGATCCAGCTGCTCAGGATGCTCTCAATAGTCCCTCTGTAGAAGGTTTTGAGTATGGATAGTGGGAGATGGGAAGGAAGTAGAGGTGCTGTTGGGCTTTCTTGGCTAAGTAGCTGGTGTTGTGGGACCAGGTGAGGTTCTCCGCCAGGTGGACACCAAGGAATTTGGTGCTTTTGACGATCTCCACATTAGAGCCGTTGATGTACAGTGGCAGGTGGTCACTCCTAGTCTTCCTAATGTCAACAACCATCTCCTTTGTTTTGTCTACATTGAGAAACAGGTTGTTGGCTCTGCGCCAGTCTGTTAACCGCTCCACCACCTCTCTGTATGGTGACTCGTCATTATTGCTGATGAGACCCACCACGGTCGTGTCATCAGCAAACTTTATGATGTGATTCATGCGTCAGCAGAGGGAACAGAAGAGGACTAAGCACACAGCCTTGAGGGGGCTCCGGTGCTCAGTGTGGTGGTTCTGGAGATGATGTTTCCAATCCTGACTGACTGAGGTCTGTTGGTCAGGAAATCCAGAACCCAACTGCAGAGGGAGGTGTTCATTCCAAGCAGGCTCAGCTTTTATATCAGAGACTGAGTAATGATAGTGTTGAATGCTGAACTGAAGTCTATGAACAGCATTCAAACAAAGGTGTCTTTTTTGTCCAGGTGTTCAGGGAGATGTTAAAGATGTCCGTGAAAACATGTGCCAGCTGATCTGCACATTCTCTTAGCACTCTGCCAGGGATATTGTCTGGTCCTGCAGCCTTCCGTGGGTTTACTCTTTCCAGAGTCATCCTCATGTCAGCCACCGTCAGACGCAGTGCAACGGAGGCGTCACTGTCACAGGCAGATGTTGTTGACCTGTAGTTTGTGATCGCCTGGATTCCCTGCCACATGCGCTGTGTGTCGCCATTCCCCTGGAAGAAGCTGTGTATTCCCTGAAAGCAGAGTCTCGGGCCCTCAGTAAGATACGTACCTCTTCAGTGAACTACGGCTTCTGGTTGAGGCATGTAGTGATGCACTTGGAGACAGTGACATCATCAATGCACTTTGTGATGTAGCTGATTACAGATGACGTATACTAATTCAAGCTGATGTAGTCACTATAGGTTGCAGCTTCCCTAAACATGTTCCACTCAGTGCACTCAAAACAGTCCTGAAGAGCAGTCATGGCTCCTGCCTGCCATGTTTTCACCTGCTTCAGAACTAGTTTAGAGTGGCTGACGAGTGGTCTGTATGCTGGAATTAGCATAACAGAGATGTGGTCTGAGTATCCGAAGTGTGGACGGGGCTCTGCTCGGTACGCACTGGAAATGTTTGTGTAAACCTGATCCAGCGTGTTTGGCCTTCTCGTAGCAAATTCCACATGCTGATGGAATTTAGGGAGCACTGATCTGAGATTCGCATTGTTAAAATCTCCAGCGATGTTAATCAGTCCATCTGGTTGAGTGTTTTGTATGTCCGTGAAAGCACCTTGTGGTGTGCTATGGTGTATTTTGAACGTTAAACAGGACAAGCAGCTTGGCTTAGGTTAGTAAAACGGTCTGCCTAAATATCAAGCTTTTATTGAAAGGCACAAAAATGAATGCACTGTTGTGCCCATTAAAACACAAGAGATATTTCCACTGTGCTACTCAGCCCTTAACATTAGTCTTGTTACATTAAAAATAGCAGCATTGTGAATACAGTCCACCCAGGGATTCCCAAATGCAAAATCTGGTTTGTGATGCTCTGGAGTGATTACATGGGAAGGCAATGGTAGTGTTGCCATTACTAATATTAGGATGGCAGAATCTGGGATTGTGGGGCAGAGAAAATTAAGTTATCATTCCTATCATCCTATTATATAACCTGTTTTTAAAAAAGGATACAGTTCTTTAAAGAGATATATTTGGGATTTTTCAGTGAAAAGGGATGCACCAAATCCACTATATTAGGATTCGACCTAATCCTTTGTGAAAGATTCTGCCAAATACTGAATCAAATCTGAACCCCAATTTGCATATGTAAAGTAGGAAAATGAGGGGGAAAGAGAACCATGTGTGCAGTGTGTGGTTAAAAAATGTGATTCCCATGTTTGTATGATGAAAAGTCACGTGATGGTTTCAGCCAGGCACTTTGCTTCGGACGAATCCTGCTGAAAAAGGCAAATCTTAGCTGAATTCCAATCCAAATCCTGCATTCAGTGCATCCCTAAGTGAGAACCATATATTTTCATCAGGATAAGTTGTCAGTTTTTTTTATATGAAACCTTGAGAACTAATTATAAAGACTATTTTTATTATGATTTTTTCCCTAGGGTTTGGTGGTTTGCAATGCACTTCAAAGTCACAATTTCTGTCAAGTATATGTACTGTATATACAATTGCTATATCCATTGTAGAAGCCAAAATTATGCACCTTATACATAAAGACTTGATGCTATGAAGGAAAATAACGACTATTTCTGACTTACTTATTGGATATACATTTTCCTGGCCCCTATTAATGTGTTGATATTATGAAAGCTTTGAGAAAAAAACAGGCCTAAAGCAAGACTCATACAAAACTATGCACCTCTACAGCATCTAAAGCTAATGATGGGCTAAAATCATTCCCACACAGTATGGAAAACCGCTACTTACTTTGCAAAAGTTTTTAAACTTCTTTAATACCCCATTCATTGTGCACAGGCACAATGAATAATCCTAACTTGCAGGCTGTTGCTGGATTTGAACCTAGGTCCTGGGGATGTCTGGACATTTCACTGTACTACAGGGGGCAGTATGATCCTGTGTCAATTTAGAAGGGTTTTGCCTTTTTACTTGGGCTCAGTAGCACTACATTATCTTGTAGGTGCAGCTTCAATTTAATTCTTCCAATATCACGAGAAGCAAGCCTTTTCCAAGTGTCTGAGCCTTTGAGATTTGTGCCTGTTCTGTTTAGCCTTGACCTGTCCTGTTTCTTTAGTTCTTTTACCCACTCCATCATGATTAGTTTATTTCCAAGTCCGGGTTCTTAGATCCCTTCTAGACCTCTGCTGTCTCTTACCTAAAATGCCTAATGTCTTCCCCAGCCTCAGGGATTCACCTGAACAGATTCACTAACTATGTTTTATAGTGCTTTTACTAAATCATGGAACTTCCCAGTTTTTTTAGCAATCGTGGGATTAAAGGGGTGTTCAACTTTAAGTTAACGTTTAGTATGTTATAGAATGATTCAACGGTTCAATTGGCCTTCATTTTTTATAGTATATGAATTATTCGCCTTCTTCTTCTGACTGTTTCAAATGGTGGTCATGACCCCAACTAAAAAACAAATGCTCTGAATGGCTACAAATGTAATGCTATTGCTACTTTTTAATATTTTTTTATATTCAGGTCTCTCCTATTCATATCCCAGTCTTGTATTCAAATCAGTGTATGGTTGCTAGGGTAATTTTGACCCTAACAACCAGATTGCTGAAACTGCAAAATGGAATAAAAAGCTAAATAACTCGAAAAACACAAGTAATACAAAATGAAAACCATTTGCAAAGTGTCACTCTCTACATCAAAATAGTTGTCACTCAATACAGTACATCAAAAAGTTGTTCACCTTTAAATTAACTTTAAATATGTTTGCAGTTTCAGCAATTGGATGCTATGGTCCAAATTACCCTAGCAACCATGCATTGATTTAATTAACAGACTGGAATATGAATAGGAAATGGCCTAAATAGTAATGAGTAATAATGAGTAATAAAAAGTAGCAATAATAATACATTTTTAAATGGGGTCATTGACCCCCCCTTTGAAGAGTCAAAAGATGAAGGAAAATAATTCAAAAACTGAAAAAGAAAAAATGAAGGTGACTTGAAAAGTTGCTTAGAATTAGAATTCTATAAGTTAACTTAAGGTGAACCATCCCTTAAATTTAAAAGGTGAACAACCCCATTAATGAAAGGAATTAAATCCTGCCTGCTGATAAACTCCTGGTATAATGAAATCCTCCTTATCTGTAAAATTAAAACATAGTCTGCAGCTGCGGCCCGGAGAGGCTTGTTTGTATCCTCAAATGTTATCTAAACGAAATTAGCCTATAAAAAGTTGTGACTTGCAAAGCCATAGTTGAACTCTTCTGTGATACATTTCATTCTGTGTGGCCGAATGAAGCACAAATAAAGCATCTGTTATGCTAAAAGCCTTATCAATGAGTCTTGCTATACAAGATAAGGACCATTTATATACTTAATTAAAGACTGTGCACTCTCCTGCTTTTAAGAGATAAAAGAATTTAAAGATATAAATAAAAAGATATTTTAAATGAATCAACACTAGTCAAAATTTCAAGTGGTGCGTGAGACCAAAAAAAAACACAATTTGATGGCTTAACTTCACAAAGTGTCTCATAAATTGCACATGGTACATTTACTTCTTAATAATCTAATTTTTATTTACTTGAGATCCCCTAAATCAATGAAAATATATAAATATAAGATAAGGTTCCGGTAGTTAAAACCACCAACAAGAGATGATTATTTCATTTAAAAAATTTCCTTTTTATATTACAAGAATAGGCAAAGTACATTTCCCATGTATTGTGCTCATGTTAAATAAAGGTGTATATAGGTGAATATTCCCCCTTTAAGATTTCTTTCCCAACAAAATACTATATCGTATTTAAAAAAAAAAAAAACATTAATTTTGAGTATTAGTATGTTGAAATAAACATTTTACAGAGGATTAAACTTTAGTTTTAGGCAAAAGGTTTTACAAAGGAGGGACTAAACCTTCTCGGAATACTGATCCATACATACTAGGGGCGTTGAAGGGGGTGAAGGGCCGTTGTTTTCTAATCTTTATATGTCGCTGGTCAGAGTTGAACGAGTCTCAGTGGATAAAAGGAAACATAACGACTAACATGCTCATTTGCAGTTATAGCTAGTCTAATAGGATTTTAGTGTGATTTCAAGCACAAACTAATTCGTAAAACAGGATGTATGCAACAATTAACATATCCCCACTTAAAGAACATCAGGCGATGAGTAATTATATATTGTTTGACAAGTCTTCTGAAAATCTGGATTTTACTTTGCAAACTAGAATTTATTGTTGGAGACATCCCAAGCCAGCTGAAAAATAGATATAAATAGAAGAACGAAGCAGCCCCTACTGTTGTGTTCTTATTGTTATAAAAGTAACACTACTTTTCACAAACTCTTTTAATAAATTAGAATCTCTTAAGAGTAACTAGATGAACTAGGACCAAAAATGTTCCATTGCACAGTTGGAGTAAAATGTAAGTTGCTGCAAGTCTCGGTGACAATCCCAAGCTCAAACAGTTTTGATTTCAAACATTTCTTTTCATTAGTGAGTGTGCTCACAGCTGATCATAAACCTCACAGATATAAGGGCTCTGGATAGGTAGGTGAGGTTGTCACCTTAAATGCCCAGCAATGATGTCTCAGTAGCTGCTATGATGATTCCATTGTGTTGTATTTTTAGGAAATGCTGACCCCCAACATTCTGTCAGCATAACAGTTCCTGAGTGCCTCAGTCAGTGTGATACTCTATACAAACTCACGTGCACACTCAGGTCCTTTCTCCAACGATTCCGCTCGGTGCACAGCTCCTCAGGGAGACGGCCCTCCCAATTTTCAACTATAGAAAGCAATACAGGCTGGCACACAAAGTGATTCAAACCGGGGTGCAACCCCTGGTACGTTTATTGTGTCACAACGTTTTGGGGGTGTTCCCCCTTCGTCAGGTGGGAACGCCCCCGAAACATTGTGACGCAATAAATGTACCAGGGGTTGCACCCCGGTTTGAATCGCTTTGTGTGCCAGCCTGTATTGCTTTCTTCAGTCAGTGTGATACCCATTCAGCATAAAGGTAGATGTCTGTTGGTGGTTTTTCAACATTTTCATCAACTTGATGTTGCTTGTGATTAAAGGACAAGGTAACACATGTACAGTTGTTTATATCTTATCTCCCGTGAAGAGAACCCTCTCCTAAACCACACAACCTACATTTCCTAATAATGCCTGGTTTCCTCGTAACTGTTACTAAAATGTAACTGTACCACCGACACTACCCAGTATTGTCCCATTTTTTGTACCTGTTAATAGGGGAACTCCGGCTTCCAAACCAAAATTTGATAAAAGAGGCCCACACAACACAGAAACCCCTAATATACCCATACAAAAAGTATGAATAAATGTCATTTTCTATGCTGTAATCCAGCTATTTAACTGTTCTCCTTCTGCATCATTTGAAGTCCTGGCAGGGAAGGAGGAACTAAACACTGATGTTACAAATTGTAACAACTTCCCCACAGCTTACAGATAGCATGCAGGAACTACATAACCCACAATACATTGCACTGTGATGTTCTGTTCCTTATTGAAAATTTGGGGTTTGGAGGATACAGGCTAAGGACATCTGGCTGCTGATATAAAGTAACAGTAGTCAGCCAGCTCAGCAAAGTAGTCCGACAGATCAGCAGGGGGCTAGGCTTAGGGAACTGTTCCAAACCATTAAAAAATCATGAAAAGGCTGCATATTTTGTAATTGATGTATATTGCAAAGTTGCTTGAAATTATAATTACTTTTCAAAATGTTAAGTTTGTGTGGAGTTCCCCTTTAAAGTCAGGACCAGATCGCTATGAGATGATGGCTGCCAACCCTGCTGCCCTGCTCTTTTTAGGAAACAGATATGGGTGAATTAGGTGCACTTGGAACTACGTTTATAAATATACTATGGCACAAATCAATAAAAACATATATATATATATATATATATATATATATATATATATATATATATATATATATATATATATATGTATGGGCTTCTTTGTCCTTTAAAACATTGATTTGATTAAAGAAAAACAATTTTGAGCGATCTTCTTTCTTCTTGTGGCTGCGCATTAGAGTGAAAAGCCGATCTTTAACTAAAAAATCAGCTATTTAATTCTACTGCACATGCATCTGCCCTGGGAAATTTGAAGAAAGAAGAAGCCAGAAGAGGATCGCTCCGTGGTGCTCGCTGGAATAACCCCGAGCCGGTGCAGTTTTCTGCTGATAGGAGCACCGGCCCGGGGTTTCAGTTAAGTAAATACAATCACTTGGGGGTGCCTAACATTTGGCACCCCAAGTGGAAGAATACTTTCCTTCTCCTTTAACCTCAGCATTAATCTTTCAGCCTCTCTCTTAGCTAGAACTTTCAGAATTCCCTTTGCCCTTCCAACATTACCAGTTTTAAAAGTCTGGACATTTTCATCAGAACTCTATATCTCAGCAGCTGTATCCAGTCATAAACCCCATTCCAGCAAAAAATACTGCCCACTTTCTGGCTAAACAAATTACTTATTGGGTGAATGTTTTATTCATGTATTTTGAATGATAAGTTTAATTTGTTGTTGGTGCTGCACTAGACCTGTGAGCTATCTTTATTTTATTACTTTTTTATTGGTTCAGAGGATCATTTTTGAGGAAGCAGCCAGGTTTGGAGCAACCTTCCAACATCATGTATCTTCAAAATAGGTAAAGTTCTGAGACATGCAATTTTTACATGCCACTGGAAAAGATGGCAGTTAGGTGTTCCTGCTTCTGGTTCATGTTGTGTTGGTCGAGGTTCACCAAATTATATATCTGCACTGATCCTTTTAGTACCTTTTCATTCATGCAACCTGCTCACAACTAGCAATAACACTGTAAAAAAATAATTCTGATTCTGACATAAAGTTTCCAGCTGTTACCACAGCCCTCACATGTGCTGTCCATCAGTCATAATATAATGAGTTCTATTAAATGGTCAAAGAACACGTTGAGTGGCACTTTTAGTTTTATGCAGGTGCAATTGAGGTACTTTAACACTGCCAGAAATACAATGGCATATACATACATAGGACTTGACAGTTGCAGAATACAAATGCCAGCTGAAATAGAGTAAAGGGTTTAAACAGAGAGTTAAAGTTTCCATGTGGCTGCAGAATAGAATATTGGTACTGGTATAGCATGTATTATTTAAGCACTAAGGAAAGCAGGAGAGTAACATCAGTTAAATGACTTTAAGGAACCCCCAGGGTTTTTTTGCAATGTGAGTTCCCAGATGAATTTTCTTTTATTGTTTGGCTGCATTTACAAAACTTTTAGAAATCTTCTTAGCTTATTGTGCAAAATAGCAGAAGCTGATTATGCAAAACATTTGATACCCACTGTTGCCCACTGTTCATGTTGGTTGATACACCATAGGTGCTCTGTAGAATAGAAGAATATAGTGAAGATGAATTCTTTAACTGTAACTAGCAACTACATAATTTCATAATAACCCCTTACAGGCTGCTAAGCACTCCACCAAGGAAGCTTGGACAGGCGAGAGACAGAGAGGGAAATATAAAGACCCTAGATGATAAAAGCCTGCCATAATATTTAATTTGTGACCTACTTGTTATATCTGGAGGGAAACCTATTGTACAAATAAGGTATAGCCAAAATATATAGTTGTATACTAGTACTTTATTGTAAATGTCACCCTTGTCAGGTAAGAGACAAATATATCCTTGAATAACTTCATTCTTTTTCAAATATTCTCAGCTCAAAGCAGAACAGAGGAGATTTTGGATACAAAAAATATATGTCAATTAGGCCAATTCCTTGCTTTATAATTAACTGAACCTCACTTTAGAACTCATCAATATGTAGTCTAATTTCAAGGCGGCAATGGCTTATTATATAACATTTCCCTCATTGAACACAGAAGCAACAATGATTTATGATAGATGTACCATCTGGCAGTGTTAAGATATCTTATAATCAATACTTGGTTTCTACAACACAGAGTTAAGCTTGGGGAAAATGAGATATGGAATTAATTGTTAATTAGGCGATGCTCAAAGTTGTGTTGCTTCGGATGAAAGCTAGTCATAAGCAGCTCAGTCACTTAACAATGACAAGATTAATTATGGCATTGGCTTATAATTCTGAAATAGTTGTTGAACACTATAGATCATCAAAGCTGACCTTTAAAAATAAAGAACTGATGCTGCATTAAGATATTCATTATTGGCTGACATTTTGGTACTCAAGAGATTTGTTGACTTCTGAAAAACGAATCCCAGGGGCAAATGGATTTTTATGATATGTCACTCATAGAAAATAGGACATATCTTTGTACTATCTTATAGAGGCAGTGTTAAAATGTACTTTTTAAATTGTAATTGAAAAAGTTCTTTATCTTTTCCCAATAAACAGTAATAACAACACACATGGAAAAAAAAGAGAGAGAGAGAGAGAAAAGCACTATGAGAAAGAGAACAGAAAGAGGAGGTAGTACCTGTGGGTAATAAAACGTTAGGGTGCCCCATCTAACCAAGCTCTTGCTGAATCAACCAGGGTTCCCAAATGGCATCAAATTGCTCCAGTCAACCTTTGGCAAAGTACATCAGCTTTTGCTTAGGGAGAGAGTTGTTGACCAGTGTCCTCCAGAAAAGCAGAGAGGGGGAAGTATTTGCTTCCCAGTTGAGAAGGATGGGTTTTTTAAACATCATAACTTCTCATAACTGCAAATGTCTAGCTCTCTAGTTATGTCCAATAAGCACAGACAAGGGTAAAGTATATTAGGAAATGCAATATGTTAATATTTCATGCCAAAATCTGCATATGACTAGACATTCCAAAAACACAATGGAAAAAGGAACCCACATTATTTGAACATTTGGGGCAATGGTCCAAAACACTCTGGTAAATTCTTGCCAATCTCTGGAATTAAATAGATCCTGTGAATGAACTTAATCAATATGAATCTGTATATATCTTGTTTCTAAATTGAGTTTATGTTCATTTTGTTTTTCTGTAAAAGCTCAGTAAGATATGTTATCATAGGATTTTCTGCATAGGGAGCTATATTTAGAAACGTTTTATTCAAGTGGGAGCTACTGCATTAAATCTCCATAGATTCTATTGAAACACTGGCCTCTGGTGGTCACGAAAATCAATAGCGTTCAATAGATGATGCATGCTTTATTGAAAACCCATGCTCTGGTTACGCAATTCGAAGCACTTTCTTTTGCTTGAGCCATTTGATTTTCTTTTATGAGAAGCTATCTAGCTAAAAAATCTCATAATAAAGAACGATTAAATGTGCAGCAATATAAGAAAGTCATCCTCCGGCATTCAATATATTTTTATACTTTAGCTCTCTGATCAAGCTCATTCTTATTCAATGTGCAAAAAAAGAGCTTTTCATCTCTTAATAACAGAGGCGTCTCCTTGAATAGATAACTCTGGATGTTTTGTGCTTTCATTTGATTATTTTCATGCTTTACAAAATATATTTATAGCATTGGTAGATTGTTTAAAGTTATAAAAACAGTGTCCAAACTATATTACAGTTTCCTAACTATATTTCCCCCTCACTTGTTCCCCTTCTTTATTCTTCTAGTCTCTTTACATACTCTATTTTATCATGCCTGTTATTTCACCTCTTGATACTTGATACTGAAATGGGAAATGACCATGATATGGGCATACAAGTCCAAATGGTTGGGTGAGCAATAGGACCCACTGGGAGTTCTTCTGGTACTCTGGTGGACCAGTCCAACTCTGTAAAGCCATTAACTATAACATACAAGATGTTTGCTTTGGTTGAGCTTAGATTGAGCACTAAGTTCACTGAAGCAGCTTCAACACTCCAATAAAAAACAACTCAACAGAAGTAGTTAGGACTGTCTAGTGTAGGAAGGAGGAACTGAGGAGGAAACAAATATGTTTTTTTGCCTCCCAGGAGACTTTCTTAATGGGGAGGACACTATCTGTGGCAAAATGTGAAAATATTCTTGTACACAAGAATTTAAAAAAAATTACTAAGCTTATTAAATCTGCCTTTCGGGTTTAGGTCATAATACTACAGTATATATTTATGTATATTTGCAGAGAACAGTAAATGTTCAAAACAGTACACATATTATAAAATGGGAATGATAACTGATTTACATGCTTAATTTTGTATTTGTATTTTGTATTTAAATTTTATTACTGTATCAACCGATTTGTTCCGTTAATGTATTGCTTTACTGATCAGTGCTGGGCCCACAAGAAGCACAGTAGAATTTCATTCAGCGCTAAATTGTGGTGTTATTACTTGATTGCAGCTCCCCAAATAGATCCACTCTGCCAGATCCTCCAAGTAAAATCAACAATTCTGTAGGGAAGCTCAAAAAACTAACCCCTGGTTCCAGTAAGTAAACTGAAGTCAATTAAAGTGCATTAGTTCCAGTATTACTACTTCATTTCCTTAAAAGTGTATGTGCCAGTCTTTTCCATACAAACACGTGTAGGTGTATGGTGCTCTAAATACCACACTCTGACCGTGTTACTCACCAGATGCATTTATAGCCAAGCCAAATATCAATATCTCATTGGGGACCTTCTGTGTATCCTCTGAATATCCACAGAAAACAAAGTGCGCCAAAATAGTGTTTTAATAAGGAATAAATAGAATCCCGAATGGGATGCTCACAAACAGAGATTCATAAATGCATTAAATAAAAAGTCCAGGAAACTTCTGACATCCTCTATGCATTTCAGTCTTCCTCCGGAGACATAAAATAAGATACAACACATGGCTTTAAAAATGGTGTCTTTATGTCTCCTATCAATGATGCAATGTATAGTGCTGGTTCCACATCAGTTCCCCAACTGAATTATCACTGTGTGCCTCTCCTATCAAGTGCCCTGATATTGGTGGCCATTTTATTGACCACCACTGATTTTAGCTGTAAATCCTTTATGTTCACAAATGAATACCCATGAGTTGTTCTGCAATTACATAGTGTTCTTGGTTGAACCTACTTTTTCTTGTTTGAATCAATTTTTTATTTAATCTTTCGGTTAGTGAGCTGACTACTGGCTTTATGGTTTTAGTGCTCATCACTGATGCCCAGACTATAAAGAATGGCTTCAAAAATGTAACTGAACACATTGTAAGGAATTCACATCTTGGTATAAGTATCATATAATAGGTATCGGTGTTGACATAGGTATCCATCTGTAAATTCATTAAAGAATATAGTGAAACCCGAAGAGGATTGTCATACTATCTTCCTTAGAATTACTCATTTTTCTATTAGCACTAGAATTCAGGAAATATCCTACCAAACACACTCATGCTGATATTTTGGGGCATGTTTACTAACATTGGAGATAAATATCTGGAGAGATTTTTGGAGATGTTGCCCATGGCAACCAATCAGCAATTAGATTTAAACAGCCACAGCCAAGTTAGAAAACAAAAGCAAAGATCTGATTGGTTGCTATGGGCAACATCTCCAGAAATCTCTCCAGATATTTATCTCCAATGTTAGTAAACATGCCCCTTTGTACCAGCATGTGTTGCAAAATTGGTACCTTCTTACAATCCCAATTGCTTCAGGGACTGCCCAGATCTCAGCACTATGGCCTACATTTAGTGGAGTTGTCCTAAGGTCAGATGTTCGTGGTGTAGAGTTTATGCAATGAAAGCATACTTGGGCTTTACCAAGCCAAGAACCTAAGGGAAGCTCTACTGAACAAACTGATTGAAGATTGAAGCTGTATCCCCACAGCTGCCTTATTCCTTATTACTTACATTGCTGCTTGTAAGATTCAATTGTTTTTATAAAAATAAAGAAGAAAAAAGCTGCCATGAAAGAGAGGTAAAACATATGAGAACCCTTTACATTTTCATTATAATTTGCCTACTAAATGAGCTGTTTAATCAAACTCTGAGGATGCTGTTATGGTAATATATTGATATTAAAATATACATGTAAAGCTTAAACAAAAGATGCTGAAACCCATGACTAGTAAAATGGCTTTTCTCCTCCCTCTTGAACCACATCACTGTGCTCCAGAAACAGACCCATTAGCTCTACCTGTGTCCCAAAAAGCATTAATGCAGTGGAGTTGGTGGGCACCATCTTGTGCTTCTTGAAATATTTTTCTGACAATCAGGAAAGTATTGATAATTAAAAGTAGATCAAATTGCTAAAAATCCTTCGTTTGATCTTTGGTAAATCTTCCTATAGTCTTCTTATAATTGATACAGCTCTGCAAGATTGGTAGAATTGAATTTGCGTCAGTTTCCCAGGCTTTGACAGAAAGCAAAACTGTTTTGGATACACTGTATAGAAAATAATAATGCAATTAAGTTGCAAATGCTGCTTAACATTTTGGACAACATTCTCCGTTCCGTATGTAAACATTTTGTGATCAAATGGATGTCAAGTAGGAAATATCAGTGAGTATTTGTCATGTCAGTTGCTGATCTCCTGAAAGCTAATGAGCTCCTTCTTCACTTCCAATCAGTAATTCAGATATATCATGACATGAGTATTGTTGAAGAGCAGGGGAGCCTTTAGGCATGAATGATTCCATTTGTGTAGATCACTCTCTATTTTTAGGCTACCAAAACTTATGAGGAGCTGTGCTCTCGAGGTACTTCTACTTATAGAAAAAAATAAAACGAAAAGGGAAATAATTATGTTTATAAGGCATGAAATGCCTATTTTAACTGAAGAAAATATATAAACACATACAGAGGAATGCAGACATACCTTCTAGGAGCCCAGAGAACACTGATAATAAAAATGATATCTCTTAAAAAACATGGGCCAACAACTAAATAACAAGCTAAATATATCTGCTTACCATTGCCATTAGCCATCAAGGTAATAATGCATATAGAAATTTCTGCGATTCACAATCCAGTGATTCTGAAAAATGTGGTATTAGAGATATGGACAGAATATCTATAGTTAACTCTTATAGACAAATCAAGTACCATATACTTAACTCATATCAGATTAAATAGTGCATTTGGGCGCTTATTTGATGCCATACAAAGTAAGCCGGGGGATCTTAGATGCTCCTGCCTTGCAGGGGAGGGAGCAAATTATTCACAGTAAGCAGCTGACCTGTTACTGCGGGAGACCAAAGGAGAGGAGCTTAAAGGAGACGGAAAATCACAAAATTGGGTGCTGAATGTTAAGCTCCGACAGTGATTATTATAATTTACCTGAGGCTGGTGCTCCAGTTAGCAGAAAACTACACAGGCCCAGGGTATTTCTGTAGTAGTTGATCCACAGCAATCTTCTTTCCTCCAGGCGGAGACGGGAGCATGAACAATAAAGTGAAAAGGGTGGCTTTTTGTTAAGGGGATTCTGACACAGGAAAACATTTTTTTTCCCCAAAACATACCAGTTAATAGTGCTGCTCCAGCAGACTTTTGGACTGAAATCCATTTTTCAAAAGAGAAAACAGATTTTATAATATTTAATTTTTTTGAAATCCTTATTTCAAAAGAGAAAACAGATTTTATAATATTTAATTTTGAAATCTGACAGGGGGTTAGACATGTCAGTTTCCCAGGTGCCATCAGTCACTTGACTTGTGCTCTGATAAACATCAGTCGCTACTAACTGGTGTACTGCAAGTAGGAGTGATGTCACCCCCCATTAGCCGATCAGCAGAACAATGGAATGTAACAAGATAACAGCTCCCTGATACTTATGAGAATAGCACTCAATAGTAAAAATGCAAGTCCCATTGCGACTCCTTTAGTTGGGTAGGAGAAACAATAGCCTGTCTGAGAGCAGTTTCATCATGAAGTGCTGGCTCTTTCTTAAATCAAATGACCAGGCAAAATGACCTGATATGGCTGCCTACACACCAATTTTATAATGAAAAAAAAAATGAACTTGGTTCAGGAATAAAATTTTGCATGGTGGAGTGAATTATTTACAGTGTTAACAGTGTAATTTAGAAATAAAACTGCACCATAAAAATCATGACAGTATCCCTACTGCGCATGTGCACCGTGCAAGAAAGAAGAAGCAGGATTATCTGTGGTGTTGGGGCTGTTACAATTTTCCTGCCTGGAGTATCAATCCATGATTACAATCGCCTGGGATTAACCGTCTCCTTTAAATCTTGGAGACTCCCGATAAACATGGGAAAGTCTGAAAAAACAGATTTATACATGTCAACTTTGAAAGCACTTCAGAATGAAAAATTTTATTTTGCAAATCACTGAAGCATTTTCAAAATATTATGTGTTTTGTTTTGTTTTACTTTTGCTCCCCTAGTGGAATGTACTTCTGCTGGCCATTGGTGTTGTCTCTCAGAATTGATCACAACCAGTGGGTGTGGTATAGAGATCAGCGATTGGCTGATTGCCGCACCATTCAGTTCAAGTGGTGCAGGCTGGAAGTTTTCACCAGGACAACCATTCTTAAAACCAGGCTGCCCAGGTGAGAACTAGAGAGCTACATGTGCAGCACTCTGCATGTGGCCACCATTTAGCACTTTGTACCCATAGTAAATGAGCCCTGAAATGTTTAAATTACCTAATTGTCAGTGACATTACTTGTGGCTGGAATATATAAAATGGAAGCATAAAATGGCATATGCACTCAGCAAAGCAAACATTTACTGATTTGTTTTATGTCCATCTGCAGTTAATGTTCAGATAAGTACTGCACAATCCACAGCAAACATAAAACTGAGATAGATAATGGGTTTCCAAATAGCTCTTTGCTTTTACACCAGCTCAGACATTCTATTCTCTGCCCGAGGAGATTT